>JAVXUP010000065.1:600000-933953 GCA_033070095.1 Escallonia herrerae
ATGCCCAAAATATTTTTTATTTTTATTATTATTCTTTTCGGGCCAAAAATAAAATTTTTAGAGACAACACTTACTTAGCATTGGTACTTTTATTAGAGTGACTTATAGCGACAATTGGTGAAGCGAGTGACGCAACAACCCGTTCATAATTAGCACATAAAATATCATAAGTAATTGTTTGGGCCTTTTTGTATTAAGAGGAAACTTCGGGTAGAAGTTAGAATAACTAACAAAGAATAAGGGGGCTTTTGGTAATTCCTTAGCTTAGGGTTAATACACACACACACACCCTAAATTCTCTTCTCCATAATTGAGAGAATGGGGGTGAAACATAGGCAGAGAAAGAGAGCAACGAAGGATCTTTTTGGGAAAATTTTGGGTGAGCTTATATTATCTACATAGTAGTTATTTGTATGTCTACATATACATGTATTACGGTGGGTCATGGATAGCCGTGGGAGGCTGCATCCAAGGGTATGCGCGAGTTGTGTTGAGGACCGTTTATGCATAAGAGAGACTACGGCAGCCATGTTGCCGTGATGGGTTATGGGGAGGTAGCCATGGCTGCCGTGGTATGTTGTGCCGTGGGTGATGGCTCCTAAGGGAAGAGAAACAGCTGCAGCGCAGCACGGCAAAAACGGATGGCTTGGATGAGAAGAAAGATGCCACTGCTGTGCGGCAGCGGGTATATCATGCGCAATTGTAAAGAAGTGAGCTTGAGAAATGGTTAGACAAAGTGGAAATGATGTGTTGTGTTTGATGCGTTGAAGAAGAGAGAAGAAAGAGAGGGAAGGCAACTGTAATGGAGAATGAGAAATAGAGTAATGGGTATGTTGAGCTTGGGAGAAGAGGTAAGGTGTATGTGAGTGATATATATATATATATATATATATATATATATATATATATAGTGGGTATGGAATATATTTGAATTATATATGTAAGTGGGTATGGAATATTCAAGTGGGTATGGAATATATTTGGGTTGGTAAGGAAGATGGTCTGCGTAGAGAGGGAGAGAGGGAAAAAGTTGGGAGTGAAATTATTGTACATAAAAGTGTCGCTAAAGGAAAGATTTCTTAAGCACTTCCTTTCCTAATTTGTTTTATATATCTAGGAACTTATTTGGATGAAGTTCAAAAGAGTAACTCATATTTTCTTATAAGATCTACAACCTGGAAAATTTTGAGACTTTTTTGAGTTTGGCAATCATGCTAACTAATTTTATCCGAACAAGAGATTTTGGGATATTTTAAAATAGTATTTTAAGTTATTAAATTCTGAAACTTTTACAATAATCATGTGTAGCTAAGATAGTATGTTTTTCAAAGTTTCGAAAGTTCTTAAAATTGTTTGCTATTTTTAATGTTGTTAGTAGAGAACTCGATCGGATATCGCGTAGCGCTTTACTATTATAACAATTTACTAAGCTATTTTTAAAGGCCAAATCTAAGTAGTTTTAGGCAATTAAAAAACTAAAACTCCCTTTATTTGGCGAGACCTTCGATGTGGAACTTTCTGGGATTTTTCTGGGCATGGGAAGGGTCTTAAATAATTTTGATTTGAAAACAGATTTTTGAATTATTTGGTATAGTAAACAAAAATATTTTTAGTCTAGAATTTTACAGTGATCTATTACTACAACGCTTGAATGTCTAAAATTTCATGGCATTCCGGTGCCGTTTGATATATTTTCGAAACAAGAGCATTAGCGCTCAATTTATGGAGCAGTTTAGGATTCTGAACGGAGAATTTCTAGAAATGTCATTCTTGTCTGAAAAACCCAACTAGTGGTTTAAACAGATTCTTTTAGCTTATTTTTGGGTGTGTAATGGTACGTTAGGTGTCGAGAATAAATAGGCAATTTTACATAAGTCTAGTGGCGATTTGGTAATTTTACTCACTTAGAAGAAACTTAATACTTAGGCATGCTCAAGCGGCAATGAATAACCTCCGTATGATTTGTTATTTAGGTTTCGATAGACAAGAACTAGGACTGATTTTTGAGCAAGTACAAGAACCAGTATTGAGCGAGGTAAGTACTCATGCCATGTTCCTTTGTATACTCTAATTGCAAAGCCCATAAACGTATATATGATTTGATCAAATGAAAGTTTAAAGTCTTGTTCTGCACATGTTTTATTGCTAAATCATTTGACAAGAAAATTAGTTTAAAATAATGCCATGGAATGCTATGTGAATAGTAGATTTACACTGGGTACATGTTGAATGAGATATGAAACTTGACTTGGTTGCTGCATCCCATATCCAATTGGGGAATGTTGGATTTCGGGCCCTGGTCAACGGGGCTTGTACATTGATGCACAATACTTGTGCTAGTGTTTCGCCTTGCGCCCATAAAACTGTTATCGCGGGTGTAGGGGGATTTCGGGTCCTAGTCAGTGGGGCTCGTACGCTGACTCCAGCACACTTAAGTAATAAAATATATGTGATAGATGCAAAGGAATTTCTTGATGATTATACTCTGATTTGAAAAACTTTTAATTTCATATATGTGTATATGTATTGAAGAATGTTTAAGGATGGTAACATCGAATTACTAATTTTGTTAAAAGAAAAATCTATGGCATGTTTTGAAAAACTATTTTAGGAACATGGTTTGTGTTCTTGCTGGGCTTTCGCTCATTCCTTATTTTTCAGGTGAGGACCTAAGGGAAGCAGATCCGTATGAGCAACAAGAGGAAAAAATGCCCGAGGAGAACCAATAGAATAATAAAGTGTTTATCGTTCAAAAATTTTAGTTCTAAATTATTGTTTTGATCAAACTAATGTAGGGAGCTTAAGTCTCCTCGAGTTTCATTGTAAAATTTCAAGGACATGTAATAAGGGGTTTTATTTGGGATTATTGGAAGTCTGTGAGTTAGATTTAAATCTCAAGTTACAGGTTATAGTAAGGCCTGACAGTGCCTCGTGGATGTTCGAATGGGCCTGCGGCCTATCACGTGCCTAACTCATGGGCTCACCCATGACAGCACATCTATGTGCAGAAATTTAAGGGACACAAAAATTCAATGAGTAATGACTTCTCTATAGCAAATCGAAGTGGCTGATAAAAACAGTACATCTCTATGCAGACCAATTTTATTCAATGGTTATTTTGGGGAAAAAACACTACGAATCTTAGAAAACTCAAAAATACAAAGTTGAAGAAGACTTTATAAGGTTTCTTGAAATATAATATTCACAAAAACCCCACGAGTAATAAATTTTCTATGACAAATCGAAGTGGATTCTAGAAACCAAAAATTCAGGACTTCTACAACCAATTGAGTTTAAGGTCTTGTTTTCTCAATGTACAAATGTGGGATTCTGAGAAGACTCAAAACTAAAGATTTGAAGGCAACTCAATAATGTTTTCAGAAAGTCCAAAATCATCTCAATTGGATTTGAAATAAATGAGATATGACAAAAATCCTAACCAATTCTTATGTTGCTCTATAGCAGCCTTCTTCTCAAACACACCCACATCAAACTCTCTAAAACACACACAATACCTTAACACTCACACTAGTAACCACTGAATTCATACATGGCCAAGATTAAAGAGGGAGGCTAGGGATTTTTCATTGAAATCTTCTTGCCAAAGCTTGCTTCTTCCTCTCTTTCTCTCTCTCTCTCTAATTTACATAAAATAAGGTAGCTGCAGAAGTTTGGACGGCTGTCCACTAAAGGCCTCATGTATATATATGGTTTCCCTAAGTTGGAATATTTAAAAAAGACCCCCCACACTTAGCTAGTATTCTCATCTCACCCATATTTCTTTAAAAGACCACCATCATATGATTTTATATTAAGCGTAAGGAAAATGTTTTTTTCCGGCAACTAATTTTTCTATCGACGAAATAAAATTTTGGGCGTTACATTCTCCTCACCTCATTAATTTGCAAATTAAGAGCATTATAAATTGTCACTAAAAGTCACAATCAATATCACTGGCAATAATCGTCGCTAAAGATCCCAAATTAATGTATATTACCATAACTACCACTAAGGAAATAACTAAAATTCTAAGATTCACCGTATAAAGAAAAATGACTATTCTATCATAATGCCAATGCCTCCTTCAACCACAGTACCATAATACAAGAGGCGGAGCTCCTGCCCACGTTTCTTACGACTTAGGAGTTGCATAAGAATTTTGACTTACTATCTTCTGCAACCACTAATATGTACACATTTTGCCTGTGGTTGGTAGTTGCCCACTTTGTGATTATTATTTTTTTCTTTTTCACGATGCTAATAGTTCGTAATTTTTTTACAAGAAACATTAAATACTTATGAATTTTAAGGTTTGTCCACCTTAAGTTTGAGACTCTTTTGCCCTGACATCATGTTTTGCTCATGTGATTCATGAATCTTTGCCCAATCAATGATGTTTACAGACAATAATCTAGTTAGATCTCAAGAGGTGGTTTTGTGGGAGCCGACTGTCACTGGGCAAAAGTTCTCCAATTTACATGCTCCTATAGCCAAGGTACCCCCCACTGCTACGCTAAAAGGGCCTGATATGCAAGCTCGATGGGAATATCACCAAGCATTTGGACACTATACGGAGAAATGTTTTGCCTTGAGGCACGTTATTCAAGAGCTCATCAAGATGGTTAGATCAGCCTTCCTACCGAGTCAAATGTAAAACTTCCGTAAGTATACCATCAGGCACTAGATATTTATACGTCCAACCAAGAAGAGGATATCGTATATTCAGCTTGAAGAAAGACCTATAGTCAAAGACTGTCCCGATGTCGAGTTGAGCACGATGACACGCCAGATCCTTAGCTTTAGTTTTATCTCAATTGCTTTTCTAGCACTTGCTAGATTATATTTTTTTTAATTAGTAATATAGTCGATGTTTTTACTTAGTCTTATGCATTTGATAATCTAACCGAGTGCACGTGGATGCTAATGTATGGTAGGAAGAGGAGTGAGGTAGTTGTGTAATTGTGTAATCACTGGTGCTCCATTCAAGTTGAAAAAAATAAAACACCAAGAAGTATGAAATCATGAAGCTCCAGTGACATGATTGACCAAAGTAACAAACCTCAATAGCAATCTATCAGTGTCATGACCTTTTTTTATAGCTGTAAAAATGGTATGCGTGTCGAGTCAAGCTAGTTCAATAGCATGACCTATTCAATTAAATTTTATTTCAAATACTACAACATTTTTTTCTTGAACATGCACTAACACTATAGTGGAATTGCTTCGTTAGCCTGCTAAAGCATAGACGAAGAAGCTACGACTTAAGACTTCTTTATGAAAATGAGCAACAATATTTCATAAGATCAATAAAGAAAACATCAAAGCACAAATGTGATATAAAATTTTGTTCTTCAAATTTAAGTTCTTTTTTTTTAATTGTCAATTACTTTTCTTCTTCTATTAGTACTTTGTTTTTGCTACAACAAGAATAAAATACCAACAAAGTCAATCACGATAATAGGCTACCCCAGAAAATAATCAGCCATTCTATGGTGGATGCTCCAGTACCTTAATTTACTTCCTTACTCTGCACCCATGTTGGCCAGCCTACATGCTCACCGGTTTCCTTCCTCATCACATGAATGGCGTTAGAGTCTTTGGTGTGAAGAGGAAATTGATAGTCCTTTACCATGCTTACCATGAAAATGAAACTCATTTCATCCCCATTCTTTCATGCTGATGCCAAGGAAAATGGGTTTGTACCTACATGGAGGTACCACAAAAGATGCAGTCCGAGTCAGCTGCCAGATGTACAAAGTGGGATGTAGTAAGAGTGGAGTAAGGGCAAAGAACAAGGCTCCCCAGACAGGCCATGAGGAGTGGCAGTGCTATGGAGACTAGACGGAGATGAATAGGGCCAACAGTCGACAGTCCAAGTTATGGTCTAATGTTATGTTCAAGATTAGGTCCAATTGTGTTTCTCTCTCTAGAATCCAATATCTCTTGAATTCTAGAGTGAGAAAGTAATTTTGTGAGAATGAGTCAAAAATCCCTTAAATGAAGTCCAAAGTCTACTATTTATAGGCAAAAATATGGTTTTGTCATCAATTGCCACATGTCATCCCCTGGGAGTGACATGTCCAAAAATACCAGTGATCTATTGGACTGTCGGTCCCTAAATTCGCATTGCCTACCCCACACAGCATTGCTCTACCTGTCTGAGAAGACTGACCACATAGCGTCAGCATGATCAAAGTAAGCCTGTTGCCTCAGCCACTAGTCCAAGCCCTTACTGGATCCCATAAGGATGCGTTAAGAGACGTTGAGAGAACCTGACAGCGGTGAGGGAAGGTCCCTGTGCCTAACTGCTAGTTGGACTAGGTGTGATGCCCTCCGAAGACATGCTCCCATCTCAGAATGACCTAGGGTTCATCATCCTAGGGGTGCCGATGATCACCAGTAACATGAATGGACATAGTCGTAGCTCAGATGTGCCTAGTGTCATGCACGTCACCTCAAGTGACAATAGCTTCTGTGGTAGAGAGCCTATCCTACTACAAAGGGTCCTCATGCAGGAGCACTACGAGCAGAGCCCCTCGGAATGAAGGCGGGGATAGCTTTTATGGTAGCGAGCCTATCCCACTGTAAAGGGTCCTCATGCCGGAGCACTACGAGCAGAGCCCTTCAGAATGGAGGCGGCGATAGCTTCTGTAGTAGCGAGCCTATTCTGCTGTGAAGGGTCCTCATGTTGAAGCACTACGAGTGGAGCCCCTTAGAATGGAGGCAGTGATAACTTCTGTGGTAACGAGCCTATCCCACTGCGAAGGGTCCTCATGCTAGAGCACTACGAGCGGAGTCCCCTCAGAATGCTAAACTGTCACAACCCGAACCCACGAGCAGGCCCGCGAGCTAGGCACGTGACCGGCCGCAGACCCAATGGACTCCAACCAAGGGCTCTGCCAGGCCTTATTTAAACCTGTCAACAAATTCTAATATCATGCATTAACTAATACCATAATATGACTTCCAAAAAGGTCCTTACAGATCTCTCCAAAATTATCTCAATTAAATTCCTCCATAACGACTAATATAATTTGTTTAAAGGAAATCTCCTGGAGTTACACTACAAACAATTCTAGAATAAACCAGTAATATCATAATTTCTCATGGAACTTAATTCAGCCTCCTAACGAGCATCTCCCACGGCTTCATTCTCATTTCCCTCGCAATACTCATGTTCATCTAGTTGATCGCCTAAAAATATTTATAAAACGGGGTGAGCTTGGGGCCCAGTAAGTACACAAACCATATCCCTAAAATAGATTATGGGATTCATAAAAACATGCCAAGGTTTTCTTCAATTTGAAACTGGTAAACATTTCACAAGAGATACTCTGCATATATATACTTTTGAAAGCAATTCATCCAAGATTCTCAGAAACGAAGTATGACATCAAGTAGGCTCATCAACAACTATCACAGTTCATCATAACATAGGCATGTTGAGATCAGAGTACGTTCCCCCCTGACTAGGGCCCACAATCCCTACACCACCTGGGATGAACATTATTTGGTCAGGGTATGCGCCCCCGACTAGGGCCCACAATCCCTCCTTCGTCCGGGATACATATTGGTGTGGACGCAAGGGCGCACCACGAGCAACAGTACTGTGCGTCAACGTATCGTCCCGTTGACCAGGACCCAACAATCCAACTTTCCCCCGTGGATATGGGGCGCAACAACCAAGCCAGAAATACCGTCTCATTCAACATAAGCCAACTTTAAACACTACTCTGAGAAAACATTCCATGGCATTTTTTATGCATTTTCTCATCAAACAATTTACACAAAAGCAGTAGCATGTAAAAGGCTTTAAAACTTCTAATTGGAACAATTCATTTATACATATACATAACAAAAATAGGGTATACGGAGGAATATGGCAGGAGTACTTACTTGCTCAGTAATTGGTTCTTGAGCTCGATCAACAGTCGATCCTATCTCTTGACTACCGAAACCTAAATAACAAACCACAACGACATCATTCATTACCGCTCGAGCACGCCTAAGTATTAAGTTTCTCTTAAGTGAGTGAAGTGTACCAAACCGCCCCTCGTACTTTGTAAAATTTCCTATTCTCCCCCGATGCCTAACGTACCATTATCCACTTGGATATAACCTAAAAGAATACATTTAAACCACTCAAGCATCACAGTAATTTTAGATCACTATAAAATTCTAGGTTTAGAATAATCTTGTTTACTATGTTAAATAATTCAAAAGCCTATTTTGAAAATAAAATTGTTTGAGACACTTCCTATGCCCGGAAAAATCTGAGAAAATTTCACGTCAAAGGTTTCCCAAAATTAAGGGGAGTTTCTGTTTTGTACTTTCTCTAAATCTAATTAGAAGAGGTTCTTAAAAATAATTTTGCAAACTATTTTAATAGTTAACAGTAACGCGATAATCGCTCGGGCGCTACGTCGCTAACGATGCTAAAATAGCAAACGACTTTAAAACCTTTCGAAACTTTAGAAAATATCTTATCTTAGCTACGTAAGATTATTGTGGGAGTTTCAGAATTTAATAACTTTACTATTTTAAAATGCATCGAAATCTCTTTTACGAATAAATTTAGTTAGCATGCTTATCGAGCTTCGAAAAATCTGAAACTTTTACTGTGTGTAGATCTTGCAAAATTAACATAAGTTACTCTTTTGAGTTTTGTCCAAATAATATTCTAAAATATTTTAAAAATTCGAAAAAGAGACTGCTGGAATAGGATAGCTTTTTAGTGACAAATTTGAGTCCAACTTTAAAACATAAACTTTCCCTCTCTCTAAGCAGTCTTCTCCTTCTTCATAACACCCAACAACATCCTCCACCTGCAGCTACTCACACGTAATGCCCATATACCTGTATGTTCACATACCCATCTCATATATATACACATAAGCACATATACATTAATCTATACACACTCATCCCCACTTCACTCCCATATACACAACACCATATCCAACCTAATCCTCCATAATTTTCCTTCAAAGCTACTGCCCATACCCTTTTTCTTTCCTTTCATGGCTCACAGGAAAACCCATTTACTTTATGGCAGCCGTGTGACCCTTCTTCTTCTCCTTTCACCACATTTTCAAACTCTCCTCACACTCATGCACTTCACAGTTTAATCTACACAACCCCCACTTCCATCTTCTCTCATAAGTACACGCTAACCACACATGAAATATACACACACTCAGTACACTCCTGCGCACACACTACACACCACCTTTTTCACACACCACTCACCTCCACGTGCTCACAATACCACATAACACATCACGGCAGCACACACCTCACGCACCACAACCTGCATGCACCCACTTCTTGTTCCCTCTATTTGTCACCATTAGGATGTTACTTCAGGAAAGAGAGAGGCTACTGTTATCTCCAAATCTACTCTATTTGTTTGTCCCGCCAATGCTTTACCCATAATTCATTCCCCTTCCTCTCATGGCAACCACCATGGCTGCTTCATCACCCCATTTCTCTCTATCATGAACACTCCTGAACACCCACCGTCACATCTAGATGCCAAAATACATCCACTGCACTTGGCTACACACCGGTATACCCGTGCACACACTTATACCCAAGCTGCCTTATGGCAGTTTTACGTAGCCGCATATCGGCACCTTGCACTCCAGCAGGTGGTTCATACCAACTGCCTCACGGCAGTGGGACTTTTTCTTCCCTTCTAAGCCACCCCAGATTCGCCGGCGACAACAACTTCTCTTCCCTAGGCAGCCCACATGCTCACGCAATACCCGCGACGCACAGCAATACGCAGCATACTCTAATGTCTGAAATTAGTTTACATACCGACGCAAGAACAACACCCCAACCCAATCGTGCTATACGTAAATCAATCCATTCGCAGCCCTCCCATACAGTGTTAGCGTTACCCAAATACATGTACATATATACATCAATACATGAAGCATAATCTCTAAAAGTAAACTTACCGAGACAACTTCGCCGGAAGCTTTCTTCACGGTTTCTTTCTCTGTTTCTTTGTCTTGGATCAGCAAATAATGAGGGAAGGCTGCTAGCTAGGGTCGGCTGCTCTCTACAGAGTGTGTATATATATACACTAAAAACCCTAAGTTGAGAATTATCACAAAACCCCTTACACTATTCATTTTGTCGCTAAATCTTTCATGCCTGAACTTTATTATCGCGAAATGGTCCAAAAATAAATATTTACGACACTTTATGCGCTACGCAAATTGTTAACGGGTTACTACATTATCTCGTTTCGCAAATCATTGCTAATAATAAGCGCACCGATATTTTAAATAACTTGTCGCTAAAATATGCATACACTAGCAAATTTGTCGCTAAGATTTTCTAAAATACTGTTAATGCTAATGGTCGCTAAATACATCAATCAACATTAATAATATCTGCTATAGTTAACTTATGACTTTCTAAAAATTTGTCGTTAAATATAGCCGTTAAAAATTCAATCATGCTAATTGACGCTAACATTGCCGATAAAATTTTGCTGATAGAAATCGACGTTAAATCTCGCGTATAAAAGTCGTCGCCTAGATAATAAACTAACCGGCTAGACATATCACGGTTCAGGGTGTTACATAAACACTCCGGAGAGTGGGTCGAAGCATGTTCCACATCCATGGCGGGAGGGCATGGTATGGTGAATAGAGTGTGATGCTGGGGAGCATGTAACATGAGTGTGGCCCACGGGCACGGTGTCAACAACATGAGACATGATTATGGTGCATGGGCGCAATGACCTCTGTCATGAGATAATACCTGGTGCCGGAGGAACATGTCGTGGAAGTGCGCATGGGCATGGCAACGACTATCGCAGATGGCTCGCAGGCATGCGTCATGTGTCCTAAAGGCGGGCGTGAACCGAGTGTGAATATTGTACAAGAATGGCGAGTGCAATCTCTGGTAATGATGGAGTTGGATGTGTGAGTACGGGGTCGCCAGCGAAGGGTCTCTGCGAGATGGCTCGCAGTTGTAGGTGACGGGCATCGCGGAGGTGGTGCAAGGCTGCGGGCGACGGTCATCACGGAGATGACGCACGAGCGATAACGGGCATTGTGCGGTAGCAGGTGATGGGTGAACAAATATGACATATGGTCACGGGCGACGAGGAGTTGGCACGCGAATTTTGGCGATGGTCTTTGCGAAGCCGGCGTGAGGGCGATGGTAAACATTGAGGGGACATGCAGCTCCTTGAAGAGGGGTGAAGATGGCTTAGGGAAGGCCCAAGGCCAAACCTTTGGGGGAAGGCCAAGGCAAACCCTTGGGGGAAGGCCAAGACCAACCCCTAGAGGTAGGCCGAGGCTGACCCCATGGGGAAGGTCGAGGCCTAGGGGAAGCCAAGGGTAACCCCCTTGGGTAAACCCTAGGGCATGCCATCATTTGGTGTTTTTAAAGGAAAGGAGTTGGGCGGTCAAGGGGCGATGAGTGCATTTCTGTGAGTTGCGTCGAAGTAAAAAATTGGCGCCAAATTACGCAGGAAGCGAAGAACGCACGTAACTTGGGCGTGCATATTTGACCCGTTGGATACATTGACCATATTGACGTGTCGCGAAAAAAACAGGATCCCCAATGGGCCCTTGGGTGCTACCAAAATGGATTGGGAACACCAGCATAGTAGTTGCTTTGCAGTAGAGGAAGTCAATCTTAATTATGGCATCCTATTAGTATCCTTTTTCTGTTGTTGTCAATACTTTGCCTTTCAACCCCTTTTTCTTTACTAGACGATCATTCTTGCGACTTATTTGATATAACCTTGTAAGTAGCATTCTATCGGTGCCAGTATCTTAGCCAAATTATGTTGAATGCATATAAAGAAATTAGTTAGTAGTCGACAAGTTTCTAGAGCAAATACAGTAACAAACACAGAAAGATAGGGAGACAGAACCAACCCATTTATGCAATGAGTAAGATAACATATATATGCAAACCAAAGCCAAAAGAAACCAATTATAAGTACCTTGCTTACAAAGATTTTCAGGTAGTTTTAGCTTATGATCTCCCCTCGTATTCCTTTGTTAATGTTTTATATTTTTGAATTCGTTCACAAATATATACACCAGCATCTTGAATAAACGTAAAAACTGAAAGATAATCAAGTCAATTAAAGATCGCATTCAGAATAAAAGCTTTAAAGCAGGTTAAAAACTCATTAGATAAAAGCCTAAAAGCAGCACAAGACTATCATGAACATGGTCACTGCTTCCACTTCAACTCTAATTCATCCCTTCATGCTTCTGGAATTTAATTCAAAGTTTAATATTCACAAAGTATTGCAAAAGCAAAAGCTATGGAGTTTTGATCAAATCACATGAACAAAATAAAAAAAGCTTCTTCGCTATTTCCTTGCCTTTTCTTCATTACTTATCTATGTACCAATACAATGATTGATTTCCCTGTGACAAAAGGTACATCTCCTCCCCAGCAAATATTAATACAAATTTTCATTGCTGAATTTAAAAATGTTTATAATGCTTCTTCATCAAGAATTTAATTAATGAATTTAAGAATGTTTTTAATTCTTCTAATCTTGTTTTAATTGCCTTATACACACATGTTAGTGTAGTCAATAGCCTTTGCTGTTGTTAGCTTACGTACAGATGTTTCAAGTGAGAATGTGAAGAAAAATGGGGTTGAGTAGAAGCCTATATTTACCAAAAGAGATATTGTTGTGGCATACAGTCTTAATATTTGGAAGGGCGCTGATGTCATACAAGAAGTTGGAAGGGGCAGTGTGCCCAAAAATTGATTTGCACCTACTGAAACTTTTATAATTAGTATAGGTAGAGACATAACCGTTGTTTTTATAAGTAGCAAATATGTAACTATTGCTTCAAGTGTCTGTCCAGAAGATTTAGCTATATGAAAACCCCAATGGCACTTATCCTCACAAGGCATCTCTTTATACTATAAATTGAAGACCATTAACAATTTTTTACCAGTCTATTGATGTTTTGCCGTTTGCTTAGGGTTCTTTTCTCCTATTGTTCAAGGTCATGTAAGTTATTAGTCTTCTATTACGTTATGGCACACCATTCACACATCTCTTTAATCTACTTAGAATAAAAATATATTAGAAAGCCCAAAAACAAAGTCACATGCAGAAACCGAAAGATTAGGCTATCTCTAGCAAAATTAAGTCTTGGTATAAGGTCATTGTTATCATCACCATATTGAGAATTGAGAAAATGTCCTCTGCTTTAAAATTAAATCTATATGAGGGTTTGGCAACATGCATTCATGCCTCATGTTCCTTTGGCAACAAGATTCATGGCGTGTTGTATAGTTTTTCTGAAAAATACAAACAACAACCAACTTTTTGTGAGCATGTGCTTGATTAATTGAGTCTTGAACTACACCCTCATATAGCTTCATATGAATGCATGCATGCCACACCAATCAAGCTCTAGAATAAGTAAACAACTATCAGAAGCTAATACCCTTAAAACTGTGTTTCAATGGAAAAATGTATCTCAAAACTCTAATGAGCTATTTTACGTACCTCCAATCATATTGTATACGAAAGGATAACTTAAAAAGTGGATCACTGCTATACATTCTATAGGGTCAAGCTTTCAACTATGCCATTAAATGAAACAATAGATAGCTGTCATTGACGGTGAAAGGTTACCATTCTATTATCTTTGGCATGGGTATACTGCGGCATTATACCTGTGCCAAAAATAACAGAATGGCATTATTAATGCCAAACCTTAAAACAATCCATTTCTTTATTACAATGATAAGCTCTTCCTATAGCTCTATGTGTGTGTGTGAGGCACATGTACTGATATAAAATCTTATAGACTAACCCAATACTAACACGCAATAAAGAATTGTGAAAACAAAAGGGAATGACAGTATCATGAGAAATGGATGGAAGAAAAACAAAGAGAGGAGAGAGTACAATTAGATTTGGCCATTGTGTATTCAAGATCGTAAGGCATACCTTTTCAAATGGACATCAACAATAGCACATGTAATAGGAAAATGACCCATTATTAAAGGAAGATCATCCTTGTTGAAAATATAGGCATGCGCACCAATGGTTTGAATTTGGGTTCTCTTTTCAACTATGTTTACAGTATGATATTTCGTTAGTTCCTCATAAAAAAGAGAGGACATTGCCTCCAATTTGATGGTAAGTATTCGAGGTAAGCAAACTTTGCAGCCAATCATAGATGAGATGCATGAATGATGAGGAAGGGATTAAATCCTTTTCATTGGTTGGGAATTGATGCATCTGGAGATGAAGAGTTGGTGTGGCATTTCAGAAATACGGACAATTGTACAAAATAAAGGATATGTGATGGAAGATGAAGACCCAGTCAACAGAAAAACAAAGAAAGGAAGATTTGGAAGGTGAATAGGAAAGTGGGGAGACAAGATCGACATTAATAGAGTGATAATGATAAGTCTAACTATCTAAGGGCATGGATGTTTTATCCAAAACTTGAATGAGTGTGCATGTATGTATGTGTGTGTGTGTGTCTGTGTATAAAGCTCTGGCATCAATATAAAGCTCTGATATTAGGATATGTCTGGATAAGTATCCCAGTGGCCGAAGGATTCCCTTAGCCTAATCATCTCATCCAAATCTTTGATGATCTACAAAAAGATTTTCAAGCTAACCTAAACCTCACCGCACTGGAAACTCAACATACCAAAATTGCCTCGAGTGTAGGATTACTCATGGAAAAGGAGCAAAATAAAGAATCAGGAGAGGAACTAGATATCAAAGAGAAAGAAGGGAAGAAAAGGGGATAGCCAATTGAATCTAATGAAAAGGAAAGACTATTGCCCTATAATGGAAGAAAAAGTTGGCTACGCTTGAGTCACGGATCGTTAAGATGAGAAAGACTTATTACCCAATGGACCTCAGTACCCTTACCGTGACTCCAGAGAATAGACTCGCTCTGAAGTTTAATTTGCCAGATATGGAGAATGTGACGACCCAAGTCGTCAACCACCCAATTTATATTTTTCAATAAAATCACAATGCAATCACAATCAGGTTACAAGACCCATGCGACTGATATTATCTCTTCAAAACAAGTAAAAATAATCCCAAGTCAGATTACAAGACCTACAAATAAGTTTCAAGATTTCTAAACTCTAAAATTGCAAGTCCCATTCACTTCCCTGCTTGAACATGCTCATCAAAATAATCATATGCACTGGAAAGATAAATGGTGGAAGGTGAGCCGAATAGCCCAGTTAGTGAAATAATCATAGCACCATAGGATCATAATCAAACACGGTAAATAATTTCCAGATCAGTTAAAATATTCGAAGCTCAAACAGTCAAAGCAACTGTGGCTTAGTACCCTGAAAATTAGTAAACCAATTCGCTTTACATATCGTCGTTAAAATTTGCTAAATAAAAGTGTCGATGTTAAATAAAAAATATCGTTGCTATAAATATATATCGATGCTAAGAAAATAGTTTGTCGCTAGAAATTCTTAAAATATCGTTTATGCTAATTGTCACTAATACCTCCATCAATATCACTTATATTTGTCATCTTTAATTTATAACTTATGGTTTCCCTAAATTTCGTCGCTAAAGGTTGCCAACATATTTTCACCCATGGAAATTGATGCTTAATCGATGTCGAATCTTCCGTCTAAAAATCGTCGTTTAAAATAAATTGACCGGCTAGGAAATATCAAGGATCAGGGTATTACACTAAGGATGCGCCTTATGCCTAAGTGACGAATCGTCGTTACTATTAGTTCCAGCTCTTAATTATAAGCCTTCGGTGTGTCTAGGTGACCAATCGTTGTTATTATTGGCTCCGATTTTTAGATACGCTTTTATCCGTAGACGATCAATTGATGTTACCCTTGGCTACAGCTTCTAGGTGTAAATCCTTATGGTTAAGTGACCAATCGTCGTTACTATTGGCTTCGGATCTTAGTCATAAACTTTCAGTATATTTAGACGACCAATTATTGTTATTGTTAGCTCCGACTTCAAGACATACATTATGGCAAAGCAACTAATCGTTGTTACTATTGACTCCGGCTCTTAGTCATAAGCTTTCAATACATCTAGACGACTAATCATTGTTATTGTTGGCTCCGACTCTTGAATGTACCTTAATGTTTAAGTGACCAGTCGTTGTTACTATTGGCTCCAACTCTTAGACATGATTTCTCAATATCCTTAAGCGACCAATCTTTGTTATTATTGGCCCTGGATTCGAGTGATATCTCCGCTATCCGAATTCCATTAGTCTGATTCTTTCTCGGGGATACATAGGAAGCTTTATAAAAGTTCGATCACATTTATGTGTGTGTCTTTGAGTCTGTTTTGAGTCTTGTAGTCTTTGCTGTGTTTCTGCTACAAAATGTGTCATCCTTTTACGCTGCCCGCAAGCGAGCTCCCTCACCGAGGGCTCTGTAGACACCCTATTTTTGTAATCTTTTTATTTATTAAATGATTATTAGATTTTTATTGTTAATTTATTTATTAGAGGCAGATAATGTCCCCTATATTCAGGAAAAGGATTTTCTTGGGTGACGTTTACGGACCAACATGCCAGTTATGTAGACTTTTTTCAAATTTTGAATTTTCATCAAGTATTCAGTTCTATCACCAAATCACAGACTGAGAGAATCATTCTTATCATTTCTGATGCCCAATCCTCTATAAAAAGGGCCCTTGGTCTATATTTTCAAGGCAAGTGTTTTCTCCCTGGAGCTCTTATAGCATTTCTCTTAGAAGTTTTAGATCATCTCTAAGGATAGATTAGCACTTCATATTTCACTTCTTTACATATACAAGCCACTTGCATTATGGATTCACCATATGGCATTCTCAAGTCTTTTAGGCAAAAATTCTCGAGGTATATTTAATGCTTTCTAAACTAGTTTACATTATAATAATCTAGAAGTTTCTCTTATTCCCGTAATCACATTTTTATTATAAATCAAAAAGAGTCTTTTCATTTCCAAGTCTAGGACCAAAATGTAAATTACTTCCCGTAGAACTAGAGTCGAACTACGATGATTTTGATTCTAGTTAGTCCAACCGGATACATAGGCAATTCAACCCCCGATGTCGAGTTCAAGCAAAAAAATATAAAAATTAACTTAGGGTAAATTATGTCATATTTTGCATGTTATGTGTTTTTAAGGCCAAAATTTAATAAAAATGAAGTAGAAATCGAAAAGGCACGACGGGTGCCTAACACCTTCCCGTTGCGTAACTTAGTCCCTAAATCCTTCTCTTGGTTCTGATAGTCTAGTCATCCTTTTAGACACTATAGAGTCATTTCTAGCTTTTTCTTATTTTCCTTTAATTAAATTAGATGGCGACTCCTAAAATCCTTCAAGGATTTTTTTCTACGCGGTTCACCACAGTGACGATAACGGTTACTATTCATGATTGCTCACATTAAACCCACATATTTCTTCACCCTAAAGCACATACACTCCTCTTCCTCAGTCCCTGCAAAGCACACACCCACAATTTCACCTATCCACACATTAACACCTAAAAGGCATACAGACATACACATGCACCCCCTAACACACACAGACAGCAATCCGCCCTACCTCGCCACACCAACACACACTACAGCAACCCCTGTGCTGCTTCCGCTTCCCCCCTCCTTCACCATTCAAGCACACACACCACACATTCATTGCGTGCACACTGTTGTGCATACGCGCGCGCCCGCGCACACACACACATACACACATCTCTTGATTTTGTACACACACTGCCTACACCTTCACCAATGCACACATGCGCACGCTTGTGCACGAACACTATACTTTCACCAATTACAAACACACACAACAACACCCATACATGCCCCCCATAAGTACACACTAACACACACCAGCAGCCACTATACTGCTTCCCCCTCCCATTCCCCGCTCATGCACACTGCACAAATAACCATCTTTTGCACCAGTGCACGCGCGCGCGCACACATACACACACACACACACACACACACTATTGCACAATAATTCACAAACACATAAGCCCCCCCTCCGCACCACAGCTGCTACTACAGCTGTGACACATACACACATGCACACACAGGCTCACACTCATGGTGCACCCATACACACTGCACAACCATAAGCAGGCACCATGGTTGTTTCCCCCTTTCTCCTTCACAAACTTCGCACACAAATTGAACACGCACATGTGCACACACATCACCCCCCCCCCCACACACACACACAAATACATTGAATACAAATTAAAATTAACCCCAAAAAATTTACACCTAAGAAAAAGGGATTACCCTTAGGGTTTTCCACTGCCTAGCTCTACCTCTGTTCTTCTCTTCCTTGCTTCTTCTTCTTTTGTTTTCCTTCTTTTCTTCTTTTTCTTGTTACTTTTACCCATAAAATTTAATTTTCTACAATTTAATTTAATTAGTCACCTCCTTTTTATGTAAGAGGTGACCACCCCTCCTTAATTCTTCCTCACGACATGACACATATTGCCAGATTTTGCTACCCATTTTTCACAGTTAACAAAATAACCCCTCAACTTTTCCATAATTAAAATTTGGCCCCAAAACTTCACATAATTGCACTTTGGCCTCAAAGCCCCTTCTAGCCCATCATATTATACTAATTCTCAATTATCGATAAAAATAATGTCATTAATTAATCTAGCTCTTATTTAGATTTCATTAGGTATTACACTAGTATAATGTTTTTGAGTTCGAGGAAGTTCATCTTTTTAAAGACTTCCTCAATTTCATGCCTCATAGTAGCACTACAGTGCTTCCCATGATTAGAATATTCCATTAGCTCCCCGAAAAGGGTTTGGTTTGAAGCTGTCAGGGGCTTTCTAGCTTTCCTATTTTACGAAATAAGAAAGACCAGTTTGGGTTGGAAAACAAGCCAACCAAGAAAGAGAAGGAAAAAGCTCTTCGGATAATAGCCTATGCAAGGAAAGCCTAGGAGTAAGGACGGCTTGTAGATTTTCATGCTGTGTAAGGTCCCGATGTTGAATGGGTATTTTGTAGAAAGGAGAAAAATGACCTTACTATAGATTCCCATAGCTAGTCTACAACATGGAAACTGGGAAGCTAATGGACGGATATGAGATTTTGTACGATTGTAAGTAGGTGGATGATGAAGAAGTTGAAAGTTTGACAGAACTGAGCAAGGATAATACCTCTGATTGGATGGACTTTATGGAGCCGGAAGGAATAATGACTGGCTTCAATGATATGCACATTCTTTTGGTTATCTCTGAGTTGGACGATCAGACTCTTGACCTGATAAGCTTGATCTCTTCAGCATATGGCGGCATGCAAAATTCGAAGATCAAGTATTGACTGCTAGATATGAGGGAAATCACCGAGGACCATCCAGATGCCGAGACTATTCCTTAACTAAACGAACTTGATGCTTATGTTGCCATAAGAGAATCTGAATATGCTTGCCTATTATATTTTCCCTAACTTTTTTTTATCTATAATGTGATGATTGATTTCGATTACTCTTTGATTGCTGATCTAAGTTATGATGAATTAAATCCACATGGCTAATAATGAATCACAACTAGTGGATGAAGAAGAAAAACTTGAATGAATTGATGAAAGAAATAGAAAACTGAGAATCAAATTGAGTCAATCCATTGGCTGAAGTAATAGTCAAAATCAACATAGGCACACTGAAAATATAAAGGAAATAAAATTAGGGGCTAGCCTAGATGAGAAAGAAAGAGAGAGAATCAATGCACTCCTAAGAGAATTCATTGACGTATTTGCTTGATCATATAATGACATGCTCAAAATTGATTGTTGAACAACACCTACCTACTATGCTTTAGATGTTAAACCTGTTAAGTAGAAATTCCGTAAGTTAGGACCCAAGTGGTCTACCAAGGTTAAGCAAGAAGTTGTGCAACTCCTCTAGATAGGGTTTATGAGGGTTATTGAATACCATACTTGGTTGGCTAACAAAGTGTCTGTCGCTAAACTGACCAGTCAAGTCTGGATGTGCGTTGACTATCGAGGCCTTAATCAAGCTTCTCTCAAGGCTGGTTTTTTACTTCCCATCATTGACATGATCATAGATAAAACCGCAAAATAGCAGTTAACTAAAAATCATACAAATCCATTATTTGAGATTTTATCTTCTTTTCTAAAATTTGGTTTCCTTTGTACATTGCTTCACGGGATATAATCAGATCAAAATAGCTCTCCAGGATCAGGAGAAAATAGCCTTCCACACATCATGGGGCACATTTTTCTACACAGTAATGCCTTTCGAATTCTGGGGCTACACACTAGCGAGCCACTACTACTCTATTCCAACATGATCCGTAAAGAAGTAAAGGTGCATGTTGATGATATAATCATTAAGTCCAAGAAATGGGAAGATCACGGCACAGTTTTGAGGAAGTATTTTGAGAGACTTAGGCAATATAATATGAGGCTCAACCTACAGGAGTGTGTGTTTGGGTTCACAGTCGGTAAGCAATAGGTATTCTTGGTCAATAAGCGGGGCATAAAAGTTGACCTCGCCAAAATTTTAGCCATAGTGGAGATGCCTCTGCCAAGGAAGGAGAAAAAAAATTAAGGGTTTCTAGGTAAGATCTAGTAAATCAGCCGGTTTATATCCCAGTTGACTATGATCTGCAAGCCAATCTTTAAGTTGTTGAAGAAAGATTCAGCCAAGGAATGGAACATCTTCTACAAAGAAGCATTTGATAAGATTAAGAAATATTAGAGTAACCCTCCAGACCCTTCAATACTCGTTAAAACTTTGTTACTTTACCTAACCGTGACCAACACCACAGCCGAAGCAATGTTGGCTCAACACCCTAGATTCACTGGTAGAGCAAGCCATCTACTATGTTAGTAAAAAGTTAATCTAGGGGAGATGAACTACTCAACTTTAGAGAGGACGTGCATATCACTAGTCTAGACAACACAGAAATTATGACTGCATGTCAGCTTAGCTCATCAGTTTGTTGTCTAGGATGGATCTGATGAAGTATTTATTTGAGAAGCTGGTCTTGTTCATTTGCATAGCGGAGTAGCTTTTACTACTTTTTGAGTTGACACTACATTTATCACTACTAGAAATCTATAAAGGAAAAGGCAGTGGCAGACAAGCTAGCTGATTTTCCAGCTAAGGATTCTTGTAGATGGGAAGTGAGTCCCTAATGAAGATGTTTGTGTCGTAGAATCTAAGTGTAACGCCTCCGACCTTGGGAGCCTTTACCAAAAATACTCCAAGTTCTAATATCATATGTATTTTAAATAAATATTCAATTACACCAAGGTAAAATCAGAGGATCTAATCTAGTAGTGTCAAAATATCTCCAAAAGGTAGAGGCTCAAATACAACCTTGCCTCTTCCAGTCCATCTAATCACAAAGGATAATCCGCCCACAAGATTTCTATTACAAAAGTTTAATGCCAAATCAAATTACCCACATTCAGGTAAAGTTCACAAAAAGGAATACATTGTTTTGACAAGCTAACAAAATATAAGCTCTAATTTTGTCCAAATGTGCCAAGCTTCTACTCATGCCTACCACCTGTGGCAGAGGTCAAAGAAAACAAATAGGGGATGTACTGACTAGCCTAGTAAAGGGAAAGCAAATAGAAAGCAAATAGATTAATTTGTATTCTGAAACAAAGTCATAACCTTGACGAATAAGCAATAACACTCGACATTAATGCGGGTAAGGCAAATCACATATACGAAATGATCATTAGTGGCCATAGGCCCAAAGCAAACACAAAACCCAAAGGTACGAAATACATACCGGTAGCGTAATAGCCGTCATTTTTGGACTACCGAAAGTCACGTAAAGTGACTACAAAAGCCACTAAGGTGGCTACAAAAGTCACTATGTGACTACAAAAGTCACTCTGTGACTACAAAAGTCTCATAGACTCCCTTTTTCAACAAAAGATTGTTCATTCTAATGATCATATGCAAATTTACAAATCCGAACTCAAATAGCAATGAATGTGATTATGAAGCAATTGAACAAAACTCCAAAGTTGTACAATAAGTAGCAAAGCAATACAACGTATCAATTCCTTACCACAGCAACCTTTACCTTAAACAAGCTTTTGGCATAAAATCCTTAAAGTGCCAGCTTAGAACCTATAGAGCCTCCCAAGCCTTCCCCTCCCTCTATCTCAACCTTTTAGAAAGATAAGTTAGAGAACTAAAAGGCAAGGGTTGGAGGGAAAAGAAGCTATTTATAGGCAGAAGTCTTAAGTTGGCAAATTATACTAACACTCCCCAAACTTTATATACTTATTCAAAAGGTACCCAAAACTTTTTAATATTTACAAAAAGGAATTCTGACACTTTTATTCGAAGGAAAACTATTCCTTCGACTGGGAAGACGTTCCCATTCTACTGAATCCTTCAGTCACAAAATTGCCTTCCTCAAAATTGATTTCACTCGACCAAAAAGGTCCTTCATTCGACCGAATACTTTCTATTCGACTGAAAAGGGGTTCCATTCGACTGAATCCTCCAGTCACTTCTTTTCTGGCTTCAAAATGATTTTCATTCGAAGCAAAAGTTTCTATTTAAATGAATCTTTCAGTGGCTCTAAGGTTTTTCTGTAACGAAGATTGATTTGAATGAATCAGGATTCATTTGACCGAATCCTTCAGAAATGGTTATCGACTAATTTCTTATAATAATTTATCGCTTAATCTATTTCCAACAAATACGGTCCTTATTAGCATAAAAAGGCTCTTACATTCTCCCCAACTTAAAAGAATTTCATCCTCGGAATTAAACATACCTTTATCATCGAAAAGTTGAGCGTGCTTTTTGCGCATATCATCCCGAGTTCCCAAATAGCTTCCCTCTCAGAATGGTTACGCCATAATATCTTTACATAAGCCATCCTCTTAGTAGGCATGACACGTTCATCGCGCTCCAGGATGTGATCTAGTTGCTCCTCACAAGCTAGAGCTTCCTTACTTGAATAGGCTCAAACTCAATAAAATGCGAAGGGTAAAAAACAATGCGATCTGGTTGCTCCTCATAAGACAGATCCTCCCTAACTTGAATAGGCTCAAACTCAATAACATGCGAAGGGTCAAGAACGTACTTCCTCAAGGTTGAAACATGGAAAATATTATGTATCCTTGACAAATTAGGAGGCAAAGCTAATCGATAAGCAAGTGTACCAATTCGCTCCAAGATTTCAAACGGTCCAATGTACCTTTCGGATAGCTTCCCTTTCTTCCCAAACCTCAAGACTCCTTTCCATGGGAATACTTGCAAAAACACATGATCACCAACGTCAAATTTGAGCTCATGACGTCTCATATCTACATAACTCTTCTCTCGGTTCTGTGTAGTCTTAAGTTTGCTCATAATCACTTGGATCTTGTCTTTAGTGATTTGAACAAGTTTTGGACCTATCAATTTCCTTTCTCCACCTCACTCCAACAAATTGGTGACCGACACCTTCTACCATGAAGAGCCTCAAATGGTGCCATCTAAATGCTAGCATGATAACTATTATTGTAAGCAAATTCTATCAATGGTAAGTGATCATCCCAATTACCTCAAAAATCCAAAACACAAGCTCACAGCATGTCCTCCAATGTCTGGATAGTTCGTTCAGATTGTCTATCCGTTTGTGGATGGAAATCCATGGTGAGATTTATTCATGTACCCATGGCCTCTTACAAACCATCCCAAAAGTGTGAGGTAAATTGAGGGTCTCTGTCTGACACAATAAATAAGGACACTCAGTGCAACCTAAGTATTTCTCGAATGTACAAGTTAGCAAGTACCTCAATCAAATCCTTGTTTTATATGGCTAAAAAATGAGCTGCTTTGGTTAATCGGTCAACTACCACCCATATTGCATCGTGTCGCTTTGTAGTTGGCGGCAGTCCAACCACAGAATTAATCGTTATATGCTCCCAATTCCATTCTAAAATAGCAAGTTGTTGCAACTTCTCAATGGGTCTCTGATGTTCTGCTTTAATCCGCTAAAAAACCAAACATCTAGCCACAAAGTCTGCTACCTCTCTTTTCATGTTGTTCCACCAATAAACATCCAGCAAATTCTGGAACATCTTGGTACTGCCCAGGTGAACTGTAAAAGGTAAATTATGAGTCTCTGAGAGAACCACTTCTTCAATTCTGCATCTAATGGAACGCACAGTCTAGAACCCATACGAAGAATACCCTTGTTATCCAATCTAAAATCTGCGTAACCACCTTCTTTCACTATGTCACTAATCTTGGCCAATTCAGGGTCTAACTCTTGAGCCACCTTAACCTTCTCTATCAATGATGGTTGAACTTCCAAATGTGCTAAATACCCACCAGAATGATGAAATCTTACCTCGACTCCTAACTTTTCCAATTCTTCCAACAATTGAGGTGTCTGGTAAGCATAGCAGAAAGTCTTCCCGTACTCTTCCTACTTAGAGCATCCGCCACGACATTAACCTTACCTGGATGGTACAAAATGGTACAATCACAGTCCTTAAACAATTCTAACCACCGTCTTTATCTCATGTTCAACTCTTTTTGTGTGAATATGTATTTCAAACTCTTATGGTCCGTATAGATTTCACACGGTTCACTGTATATATAATGATGCCAAATCCTTAATGCAAAAATCATAGCTACTAGTTCTAAGTCATGGGTAGGATAATTTAGTTCATGTTGTTTAAGTTGTCTGGAGGCATAAGCAATTACCTTTCCCCGTTACATAAGCACACAACCGAGTCCTTGTAGTGATGCATCACTATAGATGACGAACCCTCCAGATCCAGATGCCAGTGTTAAGACTGGTGCCGAAATCAAACGCTTCTTCAAATCTTGAAAGCTCTTTTCACATTCATCTGTCAACAAAAAATTTAGCATACTATCTTGTCAACTGGGTCAAAAGAATAGAAATGCGACAAAAACCTTCGACAAACCTCATATAATAACCTGCCAATCCCAAGAAGCTTCTAATCTCTGTCACAGAGGTCGGTCTTTCCCAATTCACAAATGCTTCAATCTTAGCAGAATCCATGGATATCCCATCTTTAGTCACTACATGACCCAAGAAAGAAATATGTTCTAACCAAAACTCACACTTATTAAACTTGGCATAGAGTTTGTGCTCCTTCAAAATCTGCAAAACTATAGTCAAATGTTTCTCATGCTCCTCCTCACTCTTGGAATAAACTAAGATACCGTCTATAAAGACAATCACAAACTGATCCAGGTACATTTAAACACCCTATTCATAAGGTCCTTAAATGCGGCCGGAGCATTCATCAGACCAAGAGGCATTATTAAAAATTCGTAATGGCCATAACGTGTCCTTAAAGCAGTGTTTGGTACATCCTCCTTCTTTACCTTATGCTGATGGTAACCCGATCGAAGATCTATTTTCGAGAAGTGCTGCAACACCCTCAACCCTGGTGACATCACCGGGCTGAGTTATCGATCATAATCACCTTCAAAATCTTGTGTTGAATACAGAGCAACTACATCCTCATACTCATATATCATTAATAGACGCTCCAAAAATGCGTCCTTACAAAAATTTTCCTTACAAACATACATCATACCGCAGCGGAAGACTTTCAAGTCTCTAAATAACATGAATATTTATAACCTAATATACGACTATAGTCATAGGATTCTTAACAACCAATCTCACAGCTCAATCTTTACCTCACACAACGCATCCCCTTGTTCAACTTTTCTAACTTGTTTCTCTTCCATTCTCTAGAGGGTTCTCTTTGATCAACCTTATAGCCTGCACAATACAACATAAGCAATGAGCGCAAATCGCCTAGTAAAGACAACATGAGGAATATCGTGTATAAATGATTCAAAAGACTCGGAGGAATAATAATCATCTCAACGATAGCAATGAATCAAGAGTAGTCAATAAATTTCAGCATCAACATAACTTGTCAAACGATAATTTTTCTTTCGTTAGACTGAGCAGCTTTAAGGCCCAACAGAACAGCATTACTGCCACCTCCTCATGGATTGGACTAACCGACCGACCGACTATGCAAGTGGACCCGA
Organism: Escallonia herrerae; assembly: GCA_033070095.1. Classification (NCBI taxonomy): domain Eukaryota; kingdom Viridiplantae; phylum Streptophyta; class Magnoliopsida; order Escalloniales; family Escalloniaceae; genus Escallonia; species Escallonia herrerae. The sequence continues at coordinate 626,050 of JAVXUP010000065.1, forward strand.
AATCCAAGGGCGTAAAGGCAAACATCATTGAAATACAAATCATTAAAATCATCAATATCAAAAGAAAATCAAATGCAATGCACATGGACACGACAGACAGGACTCGACCAGACACGACAGACTCTGCTCGACGACATTCATCCTTTTTGGCCATTGATCATAATTCATAGGCCATCCTCATCATATTGATGTCCCATTTTATGGGATGTTCATCTCAGTCTCAAGTAAATAAAAGAGACATTGTCAACAAGGAGGGAACTCATTTAGAGTGCTTTCCCTAACCACGTTACAGCCAAGCAACAAGACATCATTAACGGGATGGACTAAGGGAAAATTTATTCCTCCTTATGTCCTCAACAACACAGCTCAACAAGGAATACCGGATCAAAAGATCAACCGGTGTTTAGACCCAACAACATGAGTTCAACGTGACATCATCAACATGGCGGACTTGGGAGAAATTTATCGCAAGCCCTCAATAGCGTTCTTACATAAGAGAAATATCGGTTATCAATAAATGCCGACATTTCACAACAGCAACGCAACAATCACCATAGCATCATCCTCAACGATAGGGTGGACTTGGGAGAAGTTGCCACAAGTCCTCAATGGTGTTCTCAAAGAGAAGAGATATCGGCTATCAATAATTGACGGCATCTCACAACCACCACACAACAACCCTACACAACATCATCATCCACTTCAGGTATGCTAATCAAATCAAGTCATAGCATACTAGGACACCCATCATCGTCACTAAATTCTATTAACAGGGTAGACTAAGGGAATTTATTCTACGCTAAGTCCTCAACAGCACAATTCAAATATACGTATACCGGTCGCAATGACTACCGGCTTCTAATCATAACAACAATAATTCAACAACACATCATCAACATGGCATGCTAATCGAAACAATGAATTAGCATATGAGAATTGCATTGTCCTTACCTGCTTGGCTTATAGCCGAAGCAACTCACAATCTCTGATCTCAACGAGCTGCATCACCTAGTCAAATCATAACATCTTACGATAGCTAATTAATTCGATCTGATAATCGGATTCTTAATCTAGGCTTCTTAACTTATTATCGATAACAACCCTCATTTTAGACATACTACCACTATTCCTCACTTCCCACTCCTCCGAACGCTAAATTATGCGCGTTCTAAAAAATTTAGCGCTAACATGACAAATTACCAAATTACTCCCTGATGGCCGCTACATCACCAACACCCCAAAACCGCTGTAAAACTACTTTTTAGATGTACTGCATCATTTATAGACCAAATATTCCCTCAGAAAATTTTAAAGGGAAAATTACCAAAACAACCCTCTAGCGGCCATCGCCCCAACAAACGTCTCAAAATTACTTTAAAATAACTTTTCAGGTGTCTTACAACCTTTTCCGGACTAACAAGTCCTTTGAAAAACTTTACCAAGAAATTTATCAAAATACCCCTCTCCGGGTGGCAAATTATCAAAATGCCCCTGAGGGTTTCCGGCCTCAGAAAAATCTCAAAAGTGCTTTAAAATGCTATTTTAGGCCTCCTGCATTCATTCTTGAACTAAAAACTATTTTACAGAATTTTTGTCCAAAAATCCCGAACCGGTGTCCAGACCGAGCGCTTAAAAGCCCGTTCGGCCAAAAATAGCTAACGACTTCGGAATGACCCGAAATCTTGGGACATGGAACTTCTAATTATTATAGAGTCCTCATAAAAGTTTTGAGAAAAACCACGTTCGTTTGATATTTTAAATTTCACCATAAAGTTCCTAACTTCCCGCATCCGTTCACCCTCTTCCCGATCTCGGAAAAATCTGAAATTTTTCCACGATACAAGTCTCCTAAAAATAACGACTCGAAAGAAGTTGCCACAAGTCTTTAATAGCGTTCTTACATAAGAGAAGAGATATCGGCTATCAATAATTGCCGGCATCTCACAACCATCACACAATAACCCTACTCAGCATCATCATCATCCACTTCAGGTATGCTAATCAAATCAAGTCATAGCATACTAGGACACCCATCATCCTCACTAAATACTATCAACAGGGCGGACTAAGGGAATTTCTTCTACCCTAAGTCCTCAACAGCACAATTCAAATATACGTATATCGGTCGCAATGACTACCGGCTTCTAATCATAACAACAAGAATTCAACAACACATCATCCACATGGCATGCTAATCGAAACAATGAATTAGCATATGAGAACCGCATTGTCCTTACCTGCTTGGCTTATAACCGAAGCAACTCGTAATCTCTGATCGCAACGAGCTGCATCACCTAGTCAAATCATATCCTGCTCGTTAGTCATCATTCAACATATACGCACTCCTTATTCTACCCCTTCCCACTTAACCGTTCATAGCATCTTACAATAGCTAGTTAATTCGATCCAATAATAACATCCTTAATCTAGTCTTCTCAACTTATTATCGATAACAACCCTCATTTTAGACTTACTACCACTATTTCTCACTTCCCACCCCTTCGAATGCTAAATTATGCGCGTTCTCGAAAATCTAGCGCCAACATGACAAATTACCAAAATACCCCCTGATGACCGCTTCATCACCAACACCTCCAAAACAGCTTTAAAACTACTTTTTAGATGTACTGCATCATTTATAGACCAAATATTCCCTCAGAAAATTTTAAAGGAAAAATTACCAAAACACCCCTCTGGCGGCTATCGCCCCAACAAACGTCTCAAAACTACTTTAAAATAACTTTTTAGGTGTCTTACATCCCTTCCTAGACTAACAAGTCCTTTGAAAAACTTTATTGGGAAATTTACCAAAATACCCATCTCCGGGTGGTAATTTACCAAAATGCCCCTGAGGGTTCCCGACCTCAGAAAAAATCTCAAAAGCGCTTTAAAATGCTATTTTAGGCCTCAGGATTCATTCTTGAGTTAAAAACTATTTTACATAATTTTCGCCCAAAAATCCCGAACCGGTGTCTGGACCGAACGTTTAAAAGTTCGTTAGGCCAAAAATAGCTAACGACTTTGGAATGACCCGAAATCTTGGGAAATGGAACTTCATACCATCTTAAGGTCCCCATAAAATTTTCATGCAAAACTGTGCTAGTTTGATATTTTAAATTTCACTGTAAAATTCCAAACTTCTAGCGTCCGTTCACCCTCTTCCCGACTTCAGAAAAATCTGAAAATTTTCCACGATGAAGATATCCTAAACATAACTGGGGTCTTTTTTTTGCACTTTGGCTAAATCTTTCCCGAGATATTTTTAAAATTTTGATCAAAGGACTGAATTAACCTTACCACCTTTGCAACGATTGCAATCACTATTCATATATATTTCAATCAAACCCACGCTATTCACACACCTGCACTTCATCTTCTTTCTCCCTGCCGAGCTCCTCAACCCACGTAGCCATGGGATTCAACCTCTCTTCACTCACCAATTTCTTTGTAAACACAAACACATACACTACCTATACCCTTCCCCACCTCCACACTACCTTCCCTCTCCCTTTTCCTCTATCTCCATGCCCCATGCACACACACGGCAGCATCTTCCTCTTCCCTTCCCCCTTTCAAGCACGCACAGGGCGCTAGCCCCCTCACCATGCACCCAGCAGCCCTTCCCATGGCTGTTTCCCCTTCCCCCTTCACTCATATTCGCACCACCCACTTACGCACACACATTACACTCACATAAACACACAGTTCACTCCCCTACCGAATACACACTTAGTTACACATTTTACCAATTCAATTATAGAGAGAGATTACACTGATTGGGGTTTTAATGTCTATTTCTTCTTTCTCTTTTCTCTTTCTCCTTTTTCTTCTTCCATCCTTTTCTTTCTCTTTCTCTGTTTCTTTTCTTCATCTGTGTTGGGTTCTGTTTCTTTCTCCTTTTTGTTTTCTTCCTTCCTTTTTTTTTCTTTTCCTCTTTAATTCCCCAAAAATTTATTTTTTTATAATATAAATCAATTAGTCATCTACCATAAAGTAGGAGGTGTCCAACTCCCCCAAGTTCTTCCCCATCACGTGACACATTTTTGGCCACTAATCACCATGCTTGCAAAATTACAATTTAGCCCCTCAATTTTATCAATATTACATTTTGACCCATATACTTTGGAAAATTACGATTTAACCCCAAAATCACCATAACCCCTCCTTTAACCCCCTAACACCTCATTATCATCAAAATGATGCTACTTAATAAAAATATGCATCATGTTCATTATATTTTCAAAATTATATTTTTGCCCCCCTAACTATTCAAATTTGCATTTTAACCCCCAAAACCACACTAACCCCCCCTATTTAGCTCTCTAACACTTAATCATCACCAACATATTGCTACTTAATAAAAATAGCACCCCTTAATTAATCAAACTTACGGTTAGATTAATTTTTGGTATTTTCTGGGGTATCACACTTCGAATGTGTCGAGTCTTACTTCGCCGAGGCCTCCTTCTTCACTGAGCTCACCGCGGATGGTGAGAATGCTACTCACATCCATTCCACCAAATTGCCAGATTGGGACGAGCTGTGTGGGAACAAGCCTCTCAAGTCGAAGTCTGAATTCAAGAAAAGCAACAAGAACAAAGCATTAGCTCCAGCACCGCCACCCGCGGTCTTGACCAATTCTCCGCCTTCATCCCCTAAGTCCAAAAAGCACAAGTCTGAACCTACCTTCCGACGCATCATCAAAGACGAGAAAGTGATCTACCAGTTGTGATGGTGTACGGGGGTCCCAGGTGGTTCATCATCTGACCCCCTTGATCCTGACCTGACCACGAATACAGAATGGTGCTGTGCGGCCGAGCATTGCCCGCCAGACCCCGAGCTTACCCCAGGCACTGCGCCACCCTGCTATGAAGATAGCCCTCAGCCGCAAGCTGAAGATCTCAAAGAAATTAACCTGGCTGACCCGAGCGAGGAACCTCGATTGACATACATTGGCACAAAACTCGCCCCAGGCCAAAGAGAGGAATTGGTTACTCTCCTCCTCAAATATCGCGATGTATTGGCATGGAGTTACAACGAGATGCCTGGGTTGGATCTCGCCTTGGTAATGCACCATCTCAACAGCGCTACTGGATTCAGCCCTGCCCGACAACATCCGCGATCTTTCTGCCCCGAGCTCAAATTAAAGATCAAGCAAGAGATTGAGCGACTTCTACAAGCCGACTTTATCGAGCCAATTACTCATCCCATATGGCTGGCTAATGTCATCCCTGTCCAAAAGAAGAACGGCGAAGTCCGCATTTGTATTGACTTTTGTGACTTGAACAAAGCGTGCCCCAAAGATGAGTTTCCACTGCCCAATATCGACATGCTTACGGAAGCTGTCGCCGGACACTAGACCTTGTCCTTCATGGATGGCTTTGCCGGCTACAACCAAATTCGAATGAATCCGGACGAATGTGCCACGACAGCCTTTCAGACTCCAATGGGTAACTTCTGTTGGAAGGTCATGCCCTTCGGTCTAAAAAATGCGGGTGCTACTTATCAGCGGGCCATGACCGCCATCTTCCATGACATGATACACCATACCGTGGAGGACTACGTCGATGATCTTATCATCAAGTCCAAGAAGGAAAGTGATCATCTCACGGACCTTCGAGCAGTCTTCGATCATTGTCGACAATACAGCATGCAGATGAATCCGTTGAAATGTGCCTTTGGAGTCTCCTCTGGTAAATTCCTTGGCTTTTTGGTTAATCGACAGGGGATCAACGTTGACCCTTCTAAAGTTGCTTCTATCCAAGAAATGCCCCCGCCCAAGAGCGCCAAACAGTTGAAGAGCTTCCTCGGCAAGGTTTCTTATCTCCGCCGATTCATCCCTGCCCTGGCCGAACTCATCACGCCCTTCCGGCACTTGACGCACAAAAGTGCACCGTGGAATTGGTGGGCACCCCAACAACAAGCATTCGAACAGATCAAGGCGGTCCTCATGTCACCACAGACTATGGTCGTGCCTCAGCAGGGTGTTCAACTCTTGCTTTATCTAACCTCCACCCCCAGGTTCGTAGGGGCCTTGTTGGCCCAAGAAATGGAAGGGGTGGAGCGTCCAGTTTATTACCTCAGTCGGTCAATCAGGGGACCCGAAGCCAACTATTTTGAGCTCGAGGAGCATTGCTTCCCCTTGGTCTACGCTTCGCAGAAGTTCAGGCACTACTTCTTGTCGCACCAAATCATGCTTGTCACCAAGGCTGATCCACTACGATACATGCTCACACGCCCTGCCTTGTCTGGATGACTTACCCTCTGGTTATTGCTGTTAGCCGAGTTCGGCCTATCCATTAGAAATCCTACAGCTCTGTGGAGCCAAGCACTTGCAGATCTCCTGGCCTTCTTTCCGCAACAACAGTATGAACCGACCTCAGATCAATTACCTGGGGAAGAGACAGCCCTGATCTCCGACATAGATGAATTATGGACACTTAAGTTTGATGGCTCAGCCACTAGCAAAGGTCCTCCGGCAAAGGGGCGTCGATGTAGTCTTTCACAATCCATAGGGTGTTACCACATCCCTATCCTTCAAGCTTGCATTACCGGTATCCAACAATGAAGCGGAATATGAGGCCCTTATCATCGGCCTCATGCTAGCTACCAGTATGGGGGCTAAATCAGTATGCATAAGGAGGGACTCAAACTTGATAATGAAACAGGCTGAGGGAGAGTTCACGGTCAAAGAGCCAGCTTTGGCGCCTTATCGTGCCCTGGTACAACACTTGGAGGGAAGACTTGGCCATGTCCAATATGAACATCACAACAGGTGCCACAACCAACATGCGGATAGCTTGGCGACGATCGCATCAAAGATTGAGTTTGATGGTGAACAGCAAATGCTAACCATCATCAGAAGGACCGCACCATGCACGGCATTATATTTACTCAAAAAAGACATTACTACCGGTGATTGGAGGCAGCTAATCGTCGACCAACTTAGGGCACCATCTCTTGCGTCCGCCTCCACCCTCACAGATTTCTTGATGTTGGGAGACGTCTTGTACAAACGATGTTCCGGAGGCACTCTGGCCAGATGCTTGGCCTCGGTGGATGCAAAGCATAAACTACAGCTCGGCCATCAGAAATGTTGTGGCCTCGATGGCCCCCCTCTGTACTGTCGCCTCCAACGCATGGGCCTCTTTTGGCCATCCATGCCCAAGGATGCTTTGGATGCACAACGGGATTGTTCAGAATGTCTGTATGCACCAGATAGCGCGGAAGCGCTTGTCATTAACGTCGAGGGTGACTGGCGTCAGCCTCTCCTACAATACCTAACTCCTGGGCTCCTACCGCCGGACCGCGGCTCGGCATGATCTGTCAAGTGCCAATCGGTCAGATATTTTGTGACGGAAGGCGAATTATTTCGCAAAGGGTTTTCGGGGCGCACCCTACGATGCTTACAGGGTGTCTTGGCTGTGGAAGTAATTAATGAAGTGCACAATGGTGCCTGTGGGGAGAATTAGGGATCGCATAAGCTGTACTCAGAATTGCTAAGGTTAGGGTACTATTGGTCGACCATGGAATCCGACTCCATCTCTCATGTCCGGCATTGCCAACCCTGCCAGAGACATGCTGATAGAATGAACACCCCAACGTCCGATCTTCGTATGATCATGGCCCCTTGGCCATTTCACTCTTGGGCTCTTGACCTTATCGACCCCATACATACGCCGTCGGAAGGCCTCATATGGATCATGGTCACGACGGAGCGTTTCACAAAGTGGGTCGAGGCCATACCTCTGCGCAAAGCCACGGGAGGCGTCATTGCCAACTTCTTGCGCAACCACATCATATGTCGTTTCGGCATCCCCCGATGCATCATCTCCGACAACGGCACGCCTTTCATCAACCAGGATGTTCGGACTCTCATGGAAGCGCACGACATCAATCACACCACATCAACCCCTTGCTATCTGTAACACCCCAGATTGTTTTTAATCAGGATACTTGTATAAGTACGAATTAAATGTATTGTGAGTTTGAATTTAATAGTGGGCCTAAAAATCAATTTAAATTTTTTTTACTAGAAAGTGAGTTATACTTTTGGGCTTAAATGACCCAATTTAAATTTGGGCTTTAGTATGACCCATTTATAAAGTTAGAGAATTTTGGGACATAATGGGTATTTTGCAATTCTTATTGTGTTAGGAATATAATTACATTCCTTTTAGGCTCATGACTTATGTGCAATATAATTCTTAGGAGCACACAAACTTCAGAAAAACCTCCAAAGAATCTCTAGGAAGAATACACTTCAAATTTTGGTCATTACATTGAGGGTTTTTTATATAATTTGTTTGAGAAGATCAAGACTTGGAGTTGATTTACGCAATTGAGGTAGGGTTTTCTCACGCATTTACCCCATCTGAATTCCGATTATCGATCCGTTCATCAATTGATTTGTTGTTTAAAGAGATCTATTAATTCTTTAGAACCCTAATTACATTATTGATCTTTACGCTAAATAGTTCTTTGTACTTCCGATTATTGACTTTGATTCATGATCTTTTTGTTGTAAATCTTTATAGCAAATTCAAAAGCACGTAACTTTGTTGTTCCTTGGCCAATTTTAGTGTTCTTACACTTTTTGAAAACCCCAAATAGTTTACTACAACTTTGTAGTTTTGGGTTTTCCAAAATTCAAAGTGATCAATATTCAAAAACATACTTGAACATTGTTATGCTTATATTTCTGCCAATTCAGGTCAGCCAATTTCGATTTGTTGTATCTTGTTTGTTTCTCATTGGTTTTTAATGATCTTAAACATTTTGAAATCCTTGAATAGTCTTATTCAACTTTGTAGTTTAAGGTGTTATAAGAATCCATTTGGTTCTTGATCAAAATTGAATTTGAAAGTTATTTATCAGTGCAGACTTTTTTCTATTTTTGACACTGTAAATCAGCCCACTTCGATTTGTTCTATCTCCTTTGTTTCTCATTGGTTTTTCATGATTCTAGAAAATCTGGAAACCTTAAAGAGTCCTCTTAAACTTCTTAGTTTTGTGTTTTCTCAGAATCTATCTATTTTCTGATAAAAAAATCAGTTTGAAAGTTATTCATCGGTGTAAAAGTTGCTGTTTGACACTGCAAATCAGCTTGCGTTGACTTGTTCCATCTTATTCGTTTCCTATCGGTTTTTTATGAACTTAGACACTACAAAATCAGTAACGAGTCCTCTTCAACTTTTAGGCTCTGTGGTTTCTTAGAATTTGTTGATTTCATTGTTGAATTTAGCCCTTAAATAAAGCTATTTTGCGTAGAATCGCGTGAATGAAAATGACTTTGTTTGCTTTAAACTCTTGGTGTTTATTAAGTTAATTTGGTATATGTTTTTATAATCTGGTGAGCCATGTCACAGTGTATGTGACTTATCTATTTCTGACTTATCTATTTCTAACTTATCCACGTGGATTGGAACGTGGGCTAGCTCAGCGGGATGAGCTAGAGATCACGATCTTAATTTCTGAACCTTGTCTCACGTGTCAGTGATGGCACGCGTGACACATTTCTGAATGGCTCTAGTGGTCTTCGTCTTGGTACTCATTGAACATTTGGATTTTGATATCTGATCTATTTGAAGTAGTTTCGAACATATCTGAAGTATTATTTAATTCACTAGAGTCTTTTTGAAATATAAGTTATCTTTATCAAAACCTGTGAAAACGTTTTGAACTTAGATTTGTATTGTTTTAAACACATTGAAACCTTTTGACCCTTTGTAAATTTAGTTATATATGATAATTCCCTACTTTGAGGTTGTATTGTCTGTCGATATGAGCTATTTGATCTTGTTGCTAATCTGATTTCTGAATTGAAAGTTAGTGCATTGGTTTTGGTATTCGCCATGCACCTTGGTATCGTACTTTATCACCTCCAAATACTACTATCGATATAGCGTGCTTTGTACTCTGTGGGTGGGTGTGTGCGATTATCTTTACTGGGCTTTGTGCTCACCCCCTTACTTTCAGGTTATCAGGCAGTGTTTGGAGCTGTACAAAGGATTCTAAAGCATGGCAAAGTAAGAAGCTTTTTAGGGTAGGATTTTCCTTTTATATTTATTGTACGATTAGATTTGGCTTTAAATTTTATTTTGGAGCTCCGTTAGGAGTACTTGAGATCAATGTAATAGTTTTAAGCCGGAGTGACATTTATTGATGCTTCTTGGAGACTTATTCTTAGATGTTTTGATTACTCAATTTGGAAGACTTTTGGATATTTTGAGATTTTCTGCTTTGTTTATTTGAAATTAACGCTTCGATAAAAATCGGGGCGTTACACTATCCGCAAGGTAACGGTCAAGCTGAAGCCTCCAACAAAACCCTGTTGCGTGTTTTGTCACGCATGGTTCATGACGCAAGCGGCTCTTGGTCCGAAAAGCTGAGCCATGCCCTTTGGGCTTACAGAACTTCCAGACACAACCATGAAGGCCACACCCTTCTCCCTTGTCTACGGGGACGAGTGTGTGGTACCAGCCGAGGTCGCAGTCGCCTCGGCACGACTAGCCCTCAGCAGCGGCCTCGGGGATGAGGAAACCAGAATGATGGCCCTTGAAGGCCTAGATGAAAAAAGAGCCAACACCATGTGCCAAATGAAGAAACACCACGAACAGCTTGTCAAAGCCTACGGGAAGACTGTCAAACCCCGCTCCTTCGTGGAGGGCGACCTTGTCCTCCGTGCCGCCAAGCATGTGCGGGCCAACCTGTCAGCCCTAAATTCACACCCAACTGGGAGGGGCCACTTGAAGTGCATACGGCCAGAAGCAACGGCTCCTACCTCCTGCTTAACCCAGATGATGGACGGCTCACGGCCCCTATCAACGGTCGCTACCTAAGGAAATACTATGCGTAACCAGTTGCAGCTTGTTCCTCACGACCTACCACACGTAGTTTAGAATGCTTACACTGCATTTTGTTGTATATACACGCATATCCTGACTTGTAACTCTTGTTGCTCATTACAAGTTTCTTTTATGAAGCAGCGCTTTAATCCGAGCTGTTTGCCCTAGACGGAAAAAGGGGCGGAACACCAATGGACAACCATCAGACATAAGACATTCGACAATCGTAACAAAATAATAAGAGCGCTATGCACCCACAACAAATGACAACATGACAACACACAGCCATGCTCATGATGCCAATAAGAAAAATATATGTACATATATAAATTTTTTCGGCCACTATCAGGCGCTGTTTATACATCAATCCATCGTAAGCCCTACAGAAAGCTTGATAACAGCACTGCTACCGGATGAGAGCTAAACGCCTCCAACGTGTGACGCTGATCCTACAGCGCCGACCATTCTGCCTCGAGCTCAGCCTGCCGCCTCAGACGCTCAGCCTCTCGAACCTCCACATCAGCATGCCGCCTCTGCAGGTCACTCAACTGTCTCTGTAGCTCAGTCAGCTGCCTCTCTATCTCTGCCACCTCCCTGTCGATGAAGCCCAACTCTCTGCTAATCTCTGACCGCTCCACCTCCAGCCTTGTGCGTCGCCTCTCGAGTAGCACCTCCTCCATCTGCACCAAGGCCATCCTCTCCCCCATGGCACTGCCCTCGCTCCTCGACCTCAAGAAATCAGCCATCCAATCCAACTGCAAGCCTAGAGAGGCGAACGACACAAACTCTCTCAGCGAACGCTTAATGAATGCTGCCGACCAGCGCGTCAGGGGAATACTCGCAAAGGGCAGTAACCACTCTACGAACCCTGCATACACCCACACCTACAGCACTGGATTCTCTACAGTCACTCCCTCAAACGTCTACGGGTACGCCACCTTCACCAGCTCTAATTGGCACACTGTCTCAGCGGGCAACTGGAGGCTCTCCCACGATACGACGTCAGCCTGCCCACTCGACGATCCCCTACTCACTTCACCAACCACTGTACCACACCCCACTGTATCGCCATCAATGTGGCCCTTGCCTCGACAGCTGACCCCGACGACGCGTCCTGCTGACACTCCGCAACAGGCTGCGCCAGAATCTCCAACTCACGAGCACGGGGTGCCACCGCAGGCTCCAGCTCCACCGGGTCCTCCCGCTCAACCCCCATAGCCTCTGCCTCTGTGCCTGTCCACCAGTAGCTGCTAACATCAAACATCAGCGACTCGTCGACCGCTTCACCATACACCTCCTCCACTCTCTCATCAGCACTCGGTAGCGGGCTCACCCTGCCACTCACTCTAGCCCCTGACATATCAACCGCCTCCGACTCACCCTCGCCAGCCAGCTCATCTACCTCAACCGCCACCACCTCCTCTGCCTCGACAGCCGCACCCATATCACCGACTCCCTCCACCGTCTGCTCCTCGTACTCCTGTCAAAAGACCGTCAGTCGTCAGTACATCAACTTTTTTTATTATGATAACAAAGACTTAATCAGAAGGACAAAATGTAATGTAATAATAATAGCTAGTCTTACCTTAACTGCTGGCTCGTCCGAAGCCTCCCGCGGCCTCTTCGACCCTACCAGGCGTGAACCCGAAATGCCTGGACTAGCCTGACGAGCACTCTCCATCATACTCACCTGAAGCGCCGACAGCGGCCCCTTACCGACCCCTGGCACTCGCGATGACGGCACCACCGGCTCCTCTCCTCAGTCCTTCCCCGAAGCCTTATCCTCAGACCCTTCGCCCTCCTCTTCCAGCTCCTCATTTGGATCTCTCTCAGAGCCCCCGGCAGCACTCCCTGACACTAGCGCCAGCATGCCAACCTGCCTCGCGACTGTCACCGATATCAAACTCAGTGCCCGGTCACATACAAACACGTCCACCAGAAGACTTGTGCCTGATGGCTGTGCCAACCACTCTGCCCAACTAGCTCGCAGTCGCTCCCACCACTATGCATACCCCACGGTCACTGCCCCCACTACCGCTATCCCCGGCTGCCTCCACTCTGTCACCGGTGCCAGCCACTCACAGACTCTATCATACTGCGTGTACCCAAACCTGGTCGTCACACTCCACGGGCCGCAGTATCCACATGGCGGCTCCAAGTCATAGCCGAACTCCAGCGACAATCGATCTGGGCTATACCGGGCCACAAAACACAGGTTCTCAGCGGGCTTCCCACTGACGTCAGTCAGCACCAGAAGCCAACCCGAAAAATAAGCCACCAAGAGCACAACATTCACCGGTACCAAGGACCCCATCCTGGTCAAGTCCCTCGTCATCTCCTGTCCATGCAACCAGGGGGTACTCCGTACAACGAATGCATATTTCTGTACGGCCGCGCCAGGCACGCCTCGCGAGAATCTATCAACCGTGATAGCAGACAATCAGGCCTCTTGATGCCCGACCATGCAAACACCCGTGATACGCCACACCACACCGCCACCTCCTGTGACCTGCCACCATGTGTCACCATCCTCATCGTAGGTACCGGGTGCAGGCGCGGGAATCCTACCGAACGATAATCCAAAAAACACTAGTACAGGTACCTCTGCAGGAACATCCAGTCCACGTACGTAGCCACCTGGTACCGCCCATGCGACCGCTTCACATCATTCACCAGCTGATCCAGACGTGAGTACAGGTTGCCCAGATACACAAGGGCTAGCCCGACGCGTCTCCCCTGCGCCATCCGTATCGCCAGGGGGATCACCCTCAAAGAAATGCCATCATCTGGCGTCCCCTTAAACACAAACCTGCAAGCAGACAGCAACACATTATACGCGACGTCAAAGTTAAGCACAAATGCAATCTATGGAAAAAGTGTGATTCTCACCTCGACAAGAACATCGTCAGGAAGGCCACCATCTCATACCGCTCATCCTTGTGATACGGCCCCAGCACAAAGTGAGCAGCGCCCAATCTCTGCCCCGACCTCGCCTGCGTCATGCCATAGAACAGTCGGAGCCATCCACCGTATGTCCCCTTCCGGTGCTGCTTCGTCTCCGCTAAGATGTCTACCAACTGCGTCTGCAGTAAGCGCTCCTCACCACTGAGCCGCGTCACACGTGCGTCCAATTCTCCCTTCATCGGCAGACCCGTCAACATCATCACGTCCAGCAGCATTGGCCCGATCTCTCCGAACTCAGTCACAAAGTATGTGTCTGAGTGCTCCACCTCGACAGCAGTAGGGTCATCCCGAGCATATCCCTATACAACTCTAGACCCCTCCCTGTAATGTCCACCACCGGCAGTAACCCTAACCTCTGTAATAGCGCCTCCCACCGCGGCATCTCCATCATATGCTGACACCAGAAGTCCTACCTAGTTAGCATCGCGCCATGCCCCTTGAACATATAGGTGCCCACGGTATATCTTCCCCTTCACCAACAACCTCGGCACGTATCTCGGGGACATCACAGGCGCCTCTTCCCAGCTCGGAGGACGCATATATGGTGACGGTGCCTGTGGCTCCTCTCCCATCGACGGACCACTCCACGGCACTGTAAAAGCTCCATCGGCCACCGGGATAGCAAGCTCCTTCAACAGCTCACGGTCAGGTACTTGCGGCACTACCCCCTTCACTCCCAGCAATGTGTTCATCTTGTCTGGATCCGGATCGTACGACCTCGCTCCACCGTCATCAAATGTCAAAGGCATGGCCATCTCACCACCCAGCACAACTCTGGCCTTATCTGTTGGCGGCTCGGCCACGGGTTCTGTGGTCATGACCCTCGATGGTCGTGATGCACTAGTTGCCGCACCCCGCGGCTTCACGAACATCTTCTGCTTAACTTTTCTCGGAACAGGCATCAGCTCGACGGACGTGGCCTTCATTCCACCCAATGACCCCGACGACCCCCAAGCGGGCGACTCCTCTGGCTGGCCGACCCCCTTGGTTGGCCTACCCCCTGTGCTGCCGACCCCCTCCCTTCCATCTTCCTCTCTTCCTTCTATTCCCCCTCTTTCACCTAATGAGGCCGACCCCCTCCCTATCATCCTTCCTCTCTTCCTTCCCTTCCCCCTCTTTCCCCTGATGAGGCCAACCCCCTAGGTTGGCCGACCCCTCGTGCGGCCGACCCCCCTGCGCGGCCGACCTACTTCCCCTTTCCTCCCTCCTTCCCCCTTCGTCTCTTCTTTCCCTCTCCCCACCTGTGCCGACCCCCTGGCTACGCCGACCCCCATCACCGGGCGACCCCTCGGCCACTTGCTTCCCTTCTCTCACCATCTCTCATTTTTCTTTTCTTTTCTCTCTCTGAACTAATAAGGTGCAAATGATTTTTTTAACTCCCCTCCCCCCTTTATTATTTATAGGGGAAGGTCAACTAAAAAAAGAGAGAGCTATTTTTTGCGTAAATACGCCCTTTCGTGCAACGCGTAACTCAAGCCACAACGTTCTATGCGTGCGGCGCCAGCTCAAGATACCCCTCCCGCACACCACACGCAGGGGGCTTATGTTCATACCCTATCCTGGTCAGACCCCCGGGGCCCGCTAAGGGACCCGCTTCGCACGACACATTACCCAATCAACGGTTAATTATTCAACGCCATCACCCAGTCAAAAGTGCATCTTCTTTCGAGCATCCACAGACATCCACAATGCAGCAACATCAACATAGTTGAACCGTTGGAAAAAGGGCTCGACCCCTCAAGGGGGTCGGCCACCCCTTCTTGTAAGGGCTCCGCCACGCTTTCTCCTCGAAGGGGTCGGCCACCCCTTCCTTAAGGGGGTCGGCCGCCCCTTCTTGTAGGGGGTTGGCCACCCTTTTGTCTTACAAGGGTCACTCCTAAACCCCTACATCACTCATCACGCTCTCTACAATGCACGCTCAACACCAATGGTCACATGACGCTGGTCATCGACCGTGCGCAATCATCACGACGGCAGCATACTACCACAAGTGTATCTCCGTGACGTTCGTCACCGCGCCAATGTGCCATTCTCATGATATGTGCCCCCTGCACCAGATATTGTTCCACAACGTTCGTCGCCGAGTCCGTGCGCCACTTTCATAACACGTGCCTCGGCACCAAATGTTGTCTCCGTGACGTTTGTCGCTGCGCCCTTACACCAATCTGATGATGCGTGCCCCCAGCACCAAGTATTGCTCCGCGACAGTCGTCGCTGCGCCCTTGAGCCATTCTGATGATGCGTGCCCCCGGCACCAAGTATTGCTCCGCAACAGTCGTCGCTGCGCCCTTGCGCCATTCTCATCATGCGTGCCCCCGGCACCAGGTATATCTCCCCGACGTTCGTCGCTGTGCCCTCGCGCCAGTCTCATGATACGTGCCCCCAGCACAAAGTATTGTTCCGCGGCAGTCATTGCCGCACCCATGCTCCACAATCATGTTACAGGCCTCCGGGCATCACACTTATTCACCACACCATGCGCCCCCGCCATGGACGTGGAACATGCTTTGACCCACTCTCCGGAGTGTACAGCATTCTAGGGGCTCCGCTGGTAGTGCTCCGGCACGAGGACCCCTAACTACGGGATGGGCTTAGTGCCATCCCCGGCACAATCAAACTACGGGATGGGCTTCGTGCCATCGCCATCTCAATCAAACTATGGGATGGGCTTAGCGCCATCGTCGGCTCAATTAAACTGCGGGATAGGCTCACAACCTTAAAGCCATCGCCGGCTCAATCACTAGGGGCTCCGGCCCTCGCAGCGGGATGAGCTCACAACCCTGAAGCCATCGCCGTCACAATCTTAAAGCCATCAACATTACACTCACAGTGAGCTCCAACGCGAAGACTTCCCTGCAACGGACTCTAAGCACCAAGCGGCGACCATGCCTACTCATGTTGTTGTTGATCGTCGATGACACCAGGGCAATGACCCACGGGTCACTCCGGGACGAGAGCAGGTCCTTGGAGGGCATCGCGCCTAGTCCGCCTAGCAGTTTGCTACAGGGGCAACCCTCACCGCTGTCAGGTTTTCTGCGCGCCTTTGGACACACCTTCTGGGATTCAGTAAGGGCTTGGACTGGTGGCTGGGGCAACGAGCTACTCTGATCATGCTATTGCAGTGTGATCAGTCTCCTCAAACGGGCAGAGAGATGCTGTGAGGATAGGGCAGCATGAACTTGGGGACTGGCAGTCCAACAGAGAATCAGTACTTTGGACCCCCTGGCTGTGTGTCGCTCCCAGGGGACGACACATGTCAACTTATGACACATGCACATTTTTGCCGATAAATAGTGGACTTTGGAGCTTATTCAAGATCTTTTGCTCATTTGGACTTTTCACTTTCTCTCTCTAAAAAGACATTCTCTTTGGAATTCTAGTGAGAGAAACACACTTGGACTTCTGTCACCGGACTCTTGACGTTGCATTCCTCGCAACGGACTGTCGATCGGCTGCCCTGTTCGTTGTCACCCTGCCCGTGTGGCTCTGCCAGGCCTCGCGACCTGTCTGGGGAGCCTTGTTCTCAACCCTTACTCCGTCCTTTCTGTCTCCCACTTTGCCTACCTGGAAGCTGACTCAGACTACATCCTTTGTGGCACCTCCGCGTAGCAGCGAACCCCTTTTTCTGATCAACAAAATATTATCTTAATGGCATGATCTTACTAGCCGAAAAACTCCAAAGTGATAAATTGTGCCTTTTAATTGGCCAAAGCATCTCATCACAATAAGTGACACATTTATTTGGCTTAGCCACAAACATTATTATGACAAACTAAAAGATACATATGACAACTTATATAATGGGGTAAATGCACTTCACCCCCCCCCCCCCGTACTTAAGGCCGGTTGCATTGTACTACTCTCTTCTTTAAAAAGTTATCCTAAGCCTATGTCTATTCATTGAAATTGGGTAAATATTCCATCCAAGTTAGCACATCTTTAGGGCGAGAATTGTTTGATATTTTCTCAAGACCAAAATACCCTTTTTTCATTTAACACACACTGCAAACGTGCACGCGCACACACCACACTAGCCACCCCCACCCCACACGGCATGCACACACACAATCACACCGCAAAAATGCACACACACACACACCCCATAACTCCTCACCACCCACCCTCACATGGCATATCACCATCCCATACCCTCACCCATACCCAACACACTACACGCACACACACATCCACCCCCTCCCCCTCATAATTCCCCACCCCTGTACCCATATCGACACCCAACACACAGTGTGTTCCCAACCTATCTTGGTCGTACCGAAGGGCTCACTAGGGGTCCTTGTACAAACACATCGACACGGTCAATGTCAATTCTTTTCAATGCATCGAACCGGTCAAAGTGTGCACGCTCATGTCACTTGTGTTTCTTACTTTGCACGCCTTAGTCACCAATTATTTCATGTTAGTGTGACTCACAGTACCATGTTCCTCGCGCCGCAACCACCTGAGCACCTTTTTGCCAAAAATATTGACCGATGGCGCAATCGGAACGACAGGGTCAAGGGGCAAAGGCATTGGCCAACCCCATAGGGTCGGCCTCGGCCTCACCCAAGGCCATGGGGTCGGCCTCGGCCTCCCATTGGGGGGGGGGTTAGCCTTGGCCTTCCTCCTCGGTTCTTCATTTTTTGTGCAAAGTCCCTTTCGCACTTTGTTCGCTCCATACGCTTTTTATGTGACTTTGGTGCTTTGTTCGTCATATGGGTACGATTCTTGGCAACACGCTCCTCACGATGCAACTTTCGGATTTGTCATCGCTCATTAAAACACCTACCATCGGCGCGCCCGAAGTTCGCCAAAAATGGGGAGTGGCCTTGGCCTCCCTTCAGGGGAGTTGGCCATTGGCTTTTGCCACCCCCTGGGGTCGACCTCGGCCTTCCCAAGGGGTCGGCCTCGGCCTCCCCAGGGGTGGTGGCCTTGGCCTTCCCCCAATTTTTGCCCTATGGCCTCCCCTCGCGCGCGCACTTGTTTTCTCAAATCTTTGCACCTCCGCGATGTTTACGGACGTTCGTACATGAACCTCGCGATGTCCGTCGAGCATGAACCTCGCGACGTCCGTCATACATGAACCTCGCGACGTCTGTCGTTCATGAACCTCGAGACGTCCGTCGCGCATCAACCTCGAGACGTACGTCACGCATGAACCTCGCGACGTCCGTCGGGCATGAACCTCGCGACATACGTCATGCATCAACCTCGCGACGTACGTCGTGCATTCCGCCGTGCGTCAACCTCGTGACGTCCGTCGTCCATGATAGCATACCGCTCCCGCGATGCTCATCGCCCAAAGTCGCGCACTACCACCGAATGACCCGTAGCCTTCGAATGCATACCATCACTCTCGACTTTGTCATTACTACATGTTGCATTCATTATCTTGTCATGATAGGTACACTCAGCTCACATACCGTCTTCGGGACACCCGACGCTCGCCCGTGTGCCGACTCCGCGACATTTGTCGCAGCGCCCGTGTGCCATGGTCATGATACGTGCCCCCGACACCAAGTATTGCTCCGCGACGTTCGTCGTTATGCCCTTGCGCCATTCTCATGATATGTGCCCCAGCACCAAGTATTGTCTCTGCGACGTTCGTCGCCGCGCCCATACGCCACTTCCATAACATGTGCCCGACACCAAGTATATATCCTCGATGTTCGTCGCTGAGCCCATGCGCCACTTCCATAACATGTGACCCGGCACCAAGTATATCTCCACGACGTTCGTCGCCGCGCCCATGTGCCCCGGCACCAAGTATATCTCCGCAACATTTCTCGCCCGCCCGTACGCCACTTCCATATCATGTGCCCATGACACCAGGTATTGTCTCTGCGATGTTCGTTGCCACGCCCGTGAGCCACTCTCATGATACCTACCCTGCACCAGGTATTGTCTCGCGATGGTACTCGTCGCGC
The DNA here is from genome assembly GCA_033070095.1 of Escallonia herrerae. Taxonomy (NCBI): domain Eukaryota; kingdom Viridiplantae; phylum Streptophyta; class Magnoliopsida; order Escalloniales; family Escalloniaceae; genus Escallonia; species Escallonia herrerae. The sequence continues at coordinate 645,785 of JAVXUP010000065.1, forward strand.
CCATGCACCACAACATGTTACATGCTTCCAGGGGGCTCCATTCGTAGTGCTCTGGCACAAGGACCCCTCGCAGTGGGATGGACTCACAACCTTATTGTCATCGCTGCCACAGGATGGGCTCACAACCTTACAGCCATCGCAGTCATAATCACGGGGGGCTCGGGCACGAGGACCCCTCGCAACGGGATGGACTCATAACCTTATAGTCATCGCCGCCACGGGATGGGCTCACAACCTTAAAGCCATCACCGTCACAATCATGGGGGCTCCGGCCCTCACAGCGGGATGGACTTACAACCTTATAGTCATCGCCGCCACGGATGGGCTCATAACCTTAAAGCCATCGCCGTTACAATCATGGGGGGCTCCGGCCCTCGCAGCGGGATGGACTCACAACCTTATAGTCATAGCCGCCACATGATGGGCTCATAACCTTAAAGCCATCGCTGTCACAATCACGGGGGGCTGCGGCACGAGGACCCCTCGCAGCGGGATGAACTCACAACGTTATAGTCATCGCCACCACGGGATGAGCTCACAACCTTAAAGACATTGCCGTCACAATCACGGGGGCTCCGGCATGAGGACCCCTGGCAGTGGGATGGACTCATAACCTTATAGTCATTGCCGCCACGGGTTAAAGCCATCGCCGTCACAATCACGGGGGGCTCCGGCCCTCGCAGCGAGATGGACTCACAACCTTATAGTCATCGCCGCCACGAGATGTGATCACCACCTTAAAACATCGCAGTCACAATCACGGGGCGCTCCGGCACAAGGACCCCTCGCAGCGGGATGAACTCACAACCTTATAGTCATCGCCGCCACGGGATGGGTTCACAACCTTAAAGCCATCGCCATCACAATCACGGGGGGCTTCGGCATGAGGACCCCTCGCAGCGGGATGGACTCATAACCTTATAGTCATCACCGCCACGGGATGGGCTCACAACCTTAAAGCCATCACCGTCACAATCACGAGGGTCTCTGGCACGAGGACCCCTCGCAGCGGGATGGACTCATAACCTTATAGTCATCGCCGCCACGGGATGGGCTCACAACCTTAAAGCCATCGCCTTCTAAATCACGGGGGGCTCCGGCACGAGGACCCCTCGCAGCGGGATGGACTCATAACCTTATAGTCATCACCGCCACGAGATGGGCTCACAACCTTAAAGCCATCGTCGTCACAATCACGGGGGGCTTTGGCATGAGGACCCCTTGCAGCGGGATGAACTCACAACCTTATATTCATCACCGCCACGGGATGGGTTCACAACCTTGAAGCCATCACCGTCACAATCACGCGGGAGGAGGGTGGCTCCCGCATGAGGACCCCTCGCAGCAGCGTGATAGGCGACTCCTTCGGGACACTATCTCCGTCAGGGCGTCTTCGTGACTGGCCTACGTGCTCCGGCACTAGGGGCTTGAGTCGGCACCCCTATGTACTATGACCCCCGGGTCATTCCGAGACAGGAGCAGGTCTTCGGAGGGCATCGCGCCTAGTTTGCTTGGTAGTTAGGCGTCGGGTCTTCCCCACCGCTGCCAGGCCTGTGGGACTCTGCAAGGCTTTGGATTGGTGGCTAGATCAAGGGGGTTCTCTGGCCACACCGACGCTGTGGGAACCAATATTTCCAGACAGACAGAGCGACGCTGTACGGGGCAGGCTGGGTGAATATGCAATTCGACAGTCCGTGGAGCACCGGCAGCTGTGGACCCCTTGGTGACGTGGCACTCCCGGGGAGTGCCACGTGTCGCGTGATGACATCATCATCTCAACCTCTATAAATAGAGGTCTTGAGAATTCATTGGGAAGGACTTCAGATTTTTAGATTCTCGGAACTCTCACATTTTCACTTTCTCACTCTAGAATCCTAGAGAGAAACATACATGACCCTGACTCTGGACCTAAGCATCGGACCGTGACTGTCATCGTGTGTTCACCCTGCGCCATCACCCTTGCAGCACTGCCACCTTCAGGCTCTGTTTGGGAAGCCCTGGTCTCTACCCTTGCTCCGCCCTTGCTATGTCCCACATCATCACACTTGACATCTGACTCAGACTGCATTCGTTGTGGCACCTCCACGACTGCGAACCCACTTTCCCTGGCAACACACTACACGCACATGCAGAATCACACTGCAAACACACACACCCCATCTCGTACCCACACCCACACCCCTACCCCTACCCCACCCAACACACACTACACGTGTACACACAATCACACTACAAAAACACACACCACCCCCACCCCGTACCCCATATGCCCACACCCAACACACATTGAACCCATAATTACAGTCACTGCATCAGCACACACACCCACACACACTACACATGTATATTTCAGATCTGATGATTTTCTGTTTGTTTGGTGTGTAGATCATTAACGATCAGGAGACTGAGAGATCAATGGGGTTCAGATCGTGACTTTCAAAGATGAAGTTGATGAAGGACATGATCGAATGGGCAGGATCTTGACGAACAAAACATCACCTTCAATGAGGCTCGGTCTCGTGGTGGCGACGGCGCTGGCGGTGGAAGTGGTTTCCACAGCGATGGAAGTGGCAGTTGCCGTCGTGAATGAGGTGGTGGGTATGATCGTCACGATGCTTGCAGTAGTGGGTATGGGGGAATGGTACGGAGGTAGTCGTGACGGTGGTGATGGTATATACGGCAGAGGTAGCCATGACGGTGGTGATTGTGTGTCTGTGTGTGTGAGGTGTATAAGTTCATGTCTGTTCTGTGCGTGACTCTGTGTGTGTGAATTCATATGTGTTCTGTGTGTGAGAAAGTTTTTTTTTATAAATACGTGTGTGTGAGTTCGTGTGTGTTGTGTGGGATGGGGGCGTGAAGGGGGGTGAGGGGCATGGGTGGGGTGTTGGGGGGGGGGGTGATCAAGAAAGGTTAATGAATGGCTTGAGTTTGAAAATTTTGTTGATAAAAGGGGTACTTTTGACAATTCGAAGGAATCTGTTACACCCATTAGAATCTATCCAATTTTGATGAGTATCGTAAGTTTAATGTAACTTTTTACAGAAGAAGGGCCATGATCCAACCCCGCCTAAAGTACAGGATGCAAAGTATATTTATCCCTTATATAATATATAATTGTCCATTAATCTTTAATCATATGACAATACTTTAAAGAACACGTGTCAGTTTTCTATTCATCACTTAATATTTATCTTTATGTCAAATCAATAACACGTGCAAATATAGGATTAACATAAAAGTTATCCTTTTACGGGGACATTTTAAAGTTACAATTACAATATATGTATTTTTGGGTTTTAAGCATTTTACTACCGTTTGAAAACAATTCACAGTTGGATAACAATTTCCCGTTTATGTAAAATCCGATAATTGCATATAGACGGCCACGACCTCGACCAAATCTACAACCGTCATGTATTCCGATACCACAATTTCAAACCATAGTAATAGTAGATATCACAAATCAAGTGGACGATTTTGCGATTCTGCGATTTGCGATTTTGGGCGATACTTCCTTAAGAGTCATCATCACTTTAGAGCGGGATTGTGCATCACCACCGTCCAGTCTCACAATTGTTTCTAGTGCTTCTTTGCTCTGGATCCTTAAAGCCTCCTCCTCAATGGCCGAGAATGAGGTAACCCCCGAGAGTCACACGCTCCGCTCACTTTCGCAATTCATTCTTGGGGTGTGTACATTATGGGACTGCAGCTGTGCATGTAGTTGATAACCTCCGTTTGGCTATGGAATCACATTTGCTTTACCTACTCTGCTACTAGTGAACGAGAAGAGTAATTGATGCTGATGACATGTTTACATTGCAGCGGCATTTAACTGATAACTCTGCTGATACTGCGGATGGGTGTTCACTATTTCTAGAGCTCCCTGAAAATGATCCGCTTTTCGATAAGAAAAAGGTTATGACAATTTTTACAAGCACTGGGAGTTAGTCTTTCCCTCTCTCTCTCTGTTATAGGTTGTGAATTTTAAAGAATAATCAAGCTTCGATTTCAATACAATAGGTTCATCTTGTATGCTTTACCATCCTGAAATTGTAAACTTTTCTTTCCTTATCTTTTGATGTAGGTATTGCTAGAAGCTGTCGGTTTTGATATCAACAAGCATTTTTACTTTGAGAGCTCTTCTAGCGCTGACGGACTAAATTCTGTCTTGGAACTAATGATTCAGAAAGCAAGAATCATAAGCATGGATGAGGTAGATGCATTTCTATCACCTAAATTACACATTTGAAATTCCGGTGTATAATTGCAAGTAGACCGGTACAGTTGAAGTGTTCTTTGATGGAGTACTAAAGCTGAAAATCGAGTTTGTTATGAGGCAGGTAGATCTTTACTTTGCTGTTGGTGATGTGCTTCATGCGGCAGCGTATTGCAGTTTCAGGAACGAGTTGGAGGCATTGCATTCGGTTCTATCGCTCATCAATAATCGGATCATGAGCTGTGAAAACGTGTTGGCTGTGCTTCAAGTTTTAAGGAAATCAACTCTTGATATGATATACGGATTGGGAAGCAAAATCAGATATGAAACTACAATATTTGAAAACATTAATGCTGATAGGGAGAAGCGCTTATTACAATGGGGTCAGAGCAATGGTGTTGGAGCAAAATTGTACTTAGCTTGTAAGGCTTTGTTGTTAATAACAGTTGCTGCCATGTTCTTGGTTTTCCAAACATTTGAGGATAGTTTTGATCTGCAAAGACTTACCTGCTGTTTGTGATAGTTATGCTACGTTCAAAGAGGAGGTTAGAAAGTTAAGCCCTTTTTCTTTCTCTTGTTTCTGTAGATGTTCAAGGAGCTGGAAGAGGAGCCATAGCACGAGAGGATCTGGAAGTTGGGGACGTTGCTTTGGACATACCTGTTTCTGTCATCATTTCTGAGGACGTCGTTTATGAGTCTGACATGGTATTTTTAGCACTCCAGAGCATTTTGTTAGCTCCAGCTCTTTTCCCCTCCTCGAATTTCAAGGACTCAAAATTGTACTCTCTTAGGAATTGTTGTTTAAGTGGAATGGAAAATATTGTGACCTTTCAGAAGGAAAAAAATGAAGAAGAATAACATTTAGAGAACTTTATATATTGCAATATTCGGCCCTTTCACTTTAGGTGGAACAGTCACGTTAGTCAAAAAGTGGAAATAGGTAAGGTTCACATGATCTAGCTTTTACTAGAAAGTTCTATCATCGGTTGCATTTTCAAACTACTGAAATGAGGACAGATCCACATTCGAAAGGCGTATATGGTTTTACCAGTGAAATTACAGCAATAACCAAGGGCTCATAACTGGTTCATACTGAATATGGTTAAATACTACTTATTGTAAAGGCTACTTGTTTTCTTTCTCGTCATAGACGGTAAGAATAGTGAAGTGATCAAAAACTGATTGAGATGTGTTTTGTTTCTTACCAAATACAATTTGTACTTTGTAGTTTGTACTAGGATAGAGTCTCGGGTGTCAGCTTGTCGCAGTCAAGAAAGAACCTCAAAATGTAATATAACAAAAACGAAAAGAGGTTTTGTTAAAACGGCACTTCTGGAGAATTCATAGTAATGAGGTTTCGGAATTGCTATATACATGTCCTGTGCACATTAAAGATCCAGACTTGATATCATCTTATAGTTTCATCTTATGTTTGGTTAAGCATAACTATTTAGTAAGCATCGACATCTCTTATAAGTCGAGTATAGTGTCCGACACCTACTGACACCTCCGGACACATGTCCGACACCTCTCAACGGTGTTCGAGTTTATTTATTTATTAATTACTGGACACCGTGTCGGACACCTTGTAAAGAAGTGTCCACGCATATTGGGCTAAAATACAACATTTCAAATTTATTTGAGGGATAAATCTGGCGTTTTTTAGAAATGAACTTTTAGGCCAAACCCTAATCAAATTGACCCAGCAAAAGATACCTTCTTCTTTCTCTCTCATATCTTTCTCTTTTCCTTCTTTTTATTGCCTAAAGCATCCAAACTTGCAAGTCTAGAGTAAAATAGGTCAACATCTCCGACCTCATTTACAGACCCTTCTGACTATATAAAACCTCTCCTTCATGCCTATGGTCCCATGTTTTTTTTCCTTCTCTCTTGTTTTTGTTAAGACTCTAATCTTGGTACTATTGAGACATACAACTGCTTTTTTATTGCTGACCTTTTTTCTTGTTACAGTTGAGACTATTTTATGTTACTTGCTTTCTTTCTCATCCGTTTTGAATAAAATTCAGTTGCTCCTATTGAGATGTGTGTGTGTTAAAAAATTCAGCGGTGTCCTGTGGTGTCCAAAATCTAGTTTCTTGAAAATTGCGGTGTCTCGGTCGGTGCTGGTGTTAGACACGGTGTCCGTGTCCGTGCTACCTAGATAACTATTATCGCTCATGTTTGTCATTTGGCAAATTTCATAAAGATCCAGACAATATCATCTCATAATATCATCTTGTGTTTGGTTAAACATAATTATTATATCTCTTCTTTGTCATTTGTCAAATTCCTTTTTCATGTCCACTGGGTCCCTCAATGTCACTTGTACAACCGAGAGGGAGCATCCAAAACAATACCAGCTTCTTGATTTAAATTAGTATGTTCTTGTGCAAGAATCTTGTTAGTGGTTTATGTATCCATTTTCTCATTTGCAGTTTACTATATTGGAGAACATTAATGGTATCTCATCAGATACAATGTTGTTATTGTGGAGTATGAAGGAGAAGCATAATGGGGATTCAAGATTTAGGGTTTACTTCGACACATTGCCAGAAGCATTCAATACAGGTGTCCCTATTTGTCTGATAAAAGTTTTTACTTGTGTCTAGTTGTTTTGTTGGCTTGTGAGGTAGTGCAAGATAGTTGAAATGTTTTTTCACTTGAACATTCCAGTCAGATTTAACCATAACATAGGCGATGATAGACGGTAGTTCACTACCTTACAGCGAACTTGAACATAGGTAGAGGTATCTTTTTCTATAAACTTATTCCTAGACGTTTCCGAGTTATCGACTTAAATAACATGATAAAGACCAAGGACTTAAGGCTGCTTACTATAGTTTGGACAATAATGAACAATCAATTTTTTTAGCAACTAATGAGCTAGGTTATAATTCAAGAGAAGCTACTATTATGGTACTTTTCATTCTGGTACAAAAAGGGAATCGGAGCTCAACAAACCAGTCCAAGGGTCGATCAGCAGGAATAATTTCCGTCTAGTAGGTGACCGCTGATGGTGCAGATTTCCTGAGCAAAGGGTATTCAGCTCTTCAGGGTAATTCAAGGCAGATTACCAACTTTTAGTAGTTACTACATTTTTAAAGTCCTTTTGTTATTAGGCCTAGTTTTTGGTAGCCCTTGCGTTGTTAGGTTTAATCTTGAGTCTAAAATATGAGAATCTTTTACTCAGTGGGAAAGGTCTTGTCTGTTTTCTCTGTATAAACAGGTATTTTACGAGCTGTTCACACAAGCTTTTGCTTTCTTTTAGTGGTAAGGCTCCATTGAATATTTTCTAGGTGAGACTCCTAGAAGGCCTTAGTGAAATAAGGTTTCCTTATTGTTGGCTATTCTTTTCCTTGTTTTGTTTGAAGATATAAAATGCCCCCAAAATAAATTTTTTTTATCCCTCTAAATTCTAAACCCCAAACCTAGTCTTGTCATTACTACCCCTACAAATCTAAGCGTTAGCGTCCATGCCTGACTATAGGACAGCCTTATGTACCCTTGTTAAAGTTACTCCTACATCAATTTTGGTGTCAGAGAAAGAAGTTTCTGATATCGATATCAAGTTGTATGCGACTAAGGAGTGGTAATGGTTACAATAGTACGGGCTCCAAGTACAATTCTGGAGGCCACAATGCAAGTTTTTCAAGATAAGATATTTCTGCTATCAACCGTTGATTTGATTACATACTAAAGCTTTTGGAATATCGACATAGAAGAATATTGAGGCCCCATCAAGAAGCGAGTCTGATAACACCAAGGGAAATCGAGGGGGTCGGTGTGAAAACAATGAGATGCTTGATGATGCGACCAAAAAGGTATGTTGCTGAGTTTTATGGGAAACTCAATAGAATAGCCTTCCTTGACTCGCTTATTTCCATGGTAGATTACCTTGAATGCACTCTATGCCCGAAAACACGAAACTTCGGTGTATGTAGGCAAAATTGAAGGGTGCAGCCCTCTTGTGGTGGCAGAGCATTGAGGATTTGCATTCTAGAACTAACCGTTGCCGAATTTTACGTTGAATTACATATCTGGACTTTCAAATATGAGACAATGGTAGGTTATCGTCGACGGTAGTTGGGTGTTGGCCGGGGTGGGTGGTAGAGGTGGCGATGACAATGATGGTGGCTAGATTTGCTGTGGTGTTGGTTTTGGCCATTGGTACGATGGTGTTGGTGGAGGTTTTGGCGGGTGAGTTCTGTGGTGTGGCATATGCAGTGGGGTTGGTGGGTGGGTACTGTGGCGTGGCAGTAGCGGTGATGTTGGTGGGTTGGAACTGTGGTGTGGCAGTTGGTGCGGTGCTAGTGTGTTGGTACTATGGCAGTGATGATGGTGGTGGGGTATGAAGGGAGGGGTTTTGGAGAGAGGTGGCAGCGGAGGAATGAAGCTTCATTTTCTTCTTCACACATAGACCTGTGCCATTTTTGGGACTTATTCCCTTTTTATTACAAAATCTTCACATGGTTTGCTGTTGGTTGAAGAACTTAGAACAAAGAAGAAGAGAAAAAAAGAGGTGAGGGGCAAAATGGATCAGATTCCCATTTCGCTGAGCTGATCTAGGGCCGTCCCTATCATTGAATGGAAGACTTGGATCACCTTTCTGAAAAAATATGGCAACAACCACCCCCCCCCCCCCCCCCCCAAAAAAAAAAAAAAAAAAGTGAAGCAGTTCGTACCTTTGTACCAACGTGCCCCTTCCATGTCCCCACACCAACCGGTACACATAGGACTGGATTCGACTTTATTGTTTCTTTTTATGTTCTTTTCTTCTTTGTTTCTCCTTGTGCCATCACCATTCACAACACTATCACCTGCACAATCCCATCCCCGTGGCACTGTACCCACTAGAAGAACTATTCCGCCAGCACTATTATTGCCATGACCACCAAACGGTCAACATCAGATCTTCCGAGTGCCGCAACACGAGATAACATATACAAACCACACGCCGCTTCCATCTTTAATCCACTTCTTCGGTAGCCCCCAGAACCTATGTTTAAAATCACTTACCAATTGTGAGTAGAAAATACAATCCTCTAAAACCCTATGTTTCCCCTTCTTCAATCTCTTTGTAAAGTCAAAACTGAAAGTGTCAGTAAAACATAATTGACTTGCCCTTGAATCTCTAAATTTGGTAAATAACTAAAAGTGGGCTAAAGATATCTCACTTACTTAGAAATACCCCAAAAGTAACTAAAATTACGAAGCGTAAAACATAACAATAGTTAATAACATATTATTTGGGCTATTACAAAAAATAAAGATGATGTTGGTGATTGGGGGTGTGGCAGGAAGAGAGAAGGAAAATAGAGAGAGAAGAAGATAGAAAGATAGCTGCTATAGAGAGTCTATCTTGAACGACCGCTACTCTTTCTAGCATTTGGGCCTATTTGTTAATAAAAAAATAACATAAAATGTGCATTTTGGAAGAATTGCCAACTACTACGTTTAGGGGCGGTTTCATGTTTTTTTAAAGTAAAGATCTAGACCTTCTGTTGTGTGACGTGGATGACCTTAGATCAGCTGGGAAAAAGGAATTTCCCCGGCGTCACCTGTGGATCAACGCCCATGTTTATGCATGTGTATGTGTTTGCTCAAGAAAATGAGTAATCTGTACGTATACATATGCATGTACATATCTACCTATCTGGGAAAATCTAACTGCTTGTAGGTGTTTAGAAGCCAACATGTCATTTTACTTCCAAGAGAACATGAGCCCTAACCTCTCCATCTTCACCCAGGAGTCGTCCACCGCCGTCATTATCTCGAAGTCGATAGCAACATCACTCGTCGTTATGGATGTTGTTGCCGTGGATGGTGATCGCTCCATCTCATCGCTATCTTTCATCTCTCATCTTTTCTTCCTTGGGACCGTCGTCACCGGGAAAGCATCATGCTTTCTGGCTTTATACTCCCCCCCGGTCCTCGCTTTCTGCCAATGACTTAGTCCGCTGCTCGATTGCTTCAGGCTACATTGATCTGCTGCCATTGTTGTTTCTGTGCCGGTATCTTTTGGTGTCGCCAGAATCTCAATCTTCATCTCCGGTTGTCATCGCTGGCATGTCGCTAGTGCTAGAATATGAGCAAAGCAGGATTTCGTGTTTCAGGGATCAAATGATGTTTTCACCTTACTCCTTCTCTCTCTTTCTTTTTATCTTTAAATCAGGGTATAACATATATTTTTATCCCAAAAAAGGTCGGGAGATCTCTAACCTCCTTCAATAACAGGTGGGGATAGTAGACTCCCCAAATATATGTTGGAAAATCATTTTTGCTGTTGTTTACTGAGTGTTCTCTGTAGCACTGCATTATGATGTTGTACATTGTGCATCATAAGTTGTATTACACTTTAAATTTACAAAAAAAGTATACAATTATAATGTACTGATTACAATACTTAAATGCACTGCTACTGAATATTTCGATGGTTAGCCAGGGAAACCATTTTCTGTATATCTGTATAGGTATCTATGCATGAACGTCTTGTTTGTGCCTCGTGTTCGTGTGTGGCATGGTGTCTATTGGTAATGATAATTTTTTTAATCAGTTTCTTCCCTCCTTGTTTGACTGTTATGGTGTATATTACAGGTTTGAGCTTTGGCATTGATGCAATCATGGCTTTAGATGGAACCTTGTTACTTGAAGAGATAGTGCAAGCAAAAGAGGTTACTATCACGGTGATTCAGCGTGTTTGTCGCTGAGGCTTCATATCTTTCTATGAAAGATGGAGTCTTGCAAAATTACTCTTTTGCACGTTAGATGAGGTTTTTTTTTTATGGTGTAACTTCTTTGTTGAGTTGTTTATGGCCTGTAGGACGAATCAATTTGGTCAAACCAGCTTTATTTTCTTGCATAGTGGCCTTGTGGAGCTTAAAGGAAGTCATTTTTTTGCATAGGGACCCCCTCACGCCTTCGAAAAGTAAAAGAAGAAAATAATTTTGAAGTCAGCTTCCTTTAGTTAATAATATATGATTCTATCAGTTAATGGGTTCTAGTTTGGTATAAATCACTTCATACAATTTATGCTCATTTCTGTGGGGCCTCACCAGAGCCATTTTTCGAAATTAGTAGCTATACCTCCATTAGGGGCCTCAATCCCAGGGGAGTGGGGGGTTGGGGGGAATATACACATCCACCTTATCTAAGAAGTTTGACGTGCTGACACGCAGCACTTTTACTAATTTGTTGTTTTTCTTTTAACAAATATATACAAGCATGCATTTCTAGATTGAAAAGAACTATTCTCTCTTAATGTGACGTGCTTTTATTTTGTGGCAGCACTTGCGTCTTCAGTATGATGCCTTATTTCCCTCTCTTTCGAGTGATCATCCTGATATATTTCCTATGGAGCTGTACTCGTGGGACCAATTTTTATGGGCTTGTGAGCTCTGGTACTCTAATGGCATGAAAGTGATGTTCCCTGACGGGAAGATTAGGACATGTTTGATTCCCGTTGCAGGCTTTCTCAATCATTCGGTTCTCTCTTTCTCTCTCTCTCCTCTCCACCCCCCTCTCCCTTCCTCTCCCTCTCCCTCCTGTTCTTGTGTTTGCTTTTGCCACTACTTACGGCGTTAGTTATTGGAGTGAACGTTTTGGAGTGCCTTAAAAGAGGAAGAATTTTTATGGAGTAGTCAACGAGCTTGAAGTTCCTTATGTTGGACCGCATGGACGATCTACCTGCTTCTTGCCTATGAATACACTTCCTGGACTGAACTTACCATTATTTCTATTTGTTTTCTTGCTCTAAATCAAAACACTATTACTCGATCACAATCAAATTTGATCACTAATCTGCTGCTTAAATACTTGGGTTTGCCAGTGATAACATAGTGGTCTTTGACAGTTTGTTGTGGTAGTTACGCCTTTGTGGTCATATGTGCAGCTCATATAGCATGTTGCTTTTCTCATATATCTTTCCATGTACTTCGAATTTTTTCTTCATATGTTTCCTAAACTATTTTAACAGGTTTGCCCGCACATAATTCACTATGGCAAAGTAGATTCTACTACTAAGTCCCTAAAGTTCCCTCTTTCAAGACCATGCAAAGCGGGAGAACAATGTTTCCTTAGCTATGGGCACCTGTCTGAATCGCATCTAGTTACATTCTACGGCTTCTTAACACAAGGAGACAACTCCATTGATGTCATACCACTTGGTAATTTTTGTCCTCCTAGACTTCGTCTTTCTATACTTTGCAATTGTCTGGGCATAGTATTGACGCAGGATGCCGCGGGGAGGAAGACATTTTGGGCTTGATTAATTTAGACTTTAGGGTTCGAAAACGGATCAAGCCTTTGAGAATTGAAAGGACAACTGTTTAGGTGAAGCTTCGGCTTAGGATGACAAAGAGACAGAAATAAACTAACCTAGGCATCACAGCTATGTTTCTTAGGCACCTAAAAGGAAATACCAAGGCACTGCACCTGGGGTCTTGAGCATCACCTAAAAGATGATGCATCACACATTAAATAAACATATGGAATTTCTTATTGACTTTGATTCTGTTGAATAAAGGTAGGATACGACTTGTATAGGAAAAGTAGAGCAGACATAAAGATATTAAAGGGCTGGGATCAAGGAATTTGTCCACATCAGTTAAGGTAGCTTACAGAGTAGAAAACTTATAGGGAAAAAATCAGCAGCCGGATTTCACAATTATTTTCCAAATAAAAACAGCAGCATATCTTTAGAAAATCAGCGGAGAATCAGCCCAAATTATCCAAGATAAATCCATTTCATCTTTGGCAATGTCATTTGAGAACCCGGGGCTTTTCATCAAGCATGTGGACCACCAAGTGCTGCGTCAAAGTGGAAGCAACCCGAATATGGATTCTTTGGGCCAATGACTTATTGCACCTCTCTTGGGCTGTGGATCATTCTCCTCTGGTTAGAGGCAACTCAACCTCGAGCTTTAACATGTCAGTATAAGAACCCAATAGCTTTTATTTTGCTGCCATGGTTTGGGATAAAAATCATGCAACTGAGGCAGCCTTGGTCCTTTTACTTCAGGTAACAAATCTGGCAACAAGAAAGCACCCATATCTGAGTAGTTGAACTTTTCTGTGACCTTAAAACAATTATTGCACCGTTCTTAAAAGTGTTTTGCACTTGCTCCGATCGCCAATGATATTATCAGACAGACATATTGATACTTGTGGTAAGTTTTGAGATGTCGACTGGCGTATAATCATCATTAACCATCTGGTCATTTGTTTCTTTAGGCTGACGTGTGAGAGCTTTCAGAGGAATGTTCTTTACCTTCCCCTGTTCATCCTTTTCATCTCAGCTTTGCTCATAGGCTTCCAGACAATCTGTTTATGTCAAACAAGAAAATATCTGTATTTTATTTGCCACGATCCTTCACATCAGGTTTGTATATCCTAAGAAGAAGAATCCGGGTGTGGACAGGGATACGACATAGGTGCGGATACGTGGGTGCGCCATTTTCCCAAAAACCAAGATACAGGTGCGGCAGGGACACGGCGAATACTTATGAGTAAATTGTGCATTGCAACAAGGATAATATTCTCAATCGAAATAGTGAGTTGTGGAATTAGTTCGGAAGTACTAAATTTTGTAACTTGAAATGACAAAGTTTATGGTGTTATATCAAAGTATTGAATTTTAGTCCTTCAGAGATCCCGTTGGTATGGCGCTCGCAATTAGAAAAGAAGTTTGTATGGGTTCAGGTATAATAATGTCAACTGTTGGGGCTGAGTACAACTTATAACACAATAAGTGGTTGATGGGAGGCCAGCTATAGGTAACTCATGTGAACAAAGACATACTATAAAAAGTTACAGGGTGTTGCTTTACGAGGCCGACCGAAGTAGCGTGTGAAGCCCGGAATGAGGTATCTCCAGTTCTTCTTTACTCTATTTGTCTTCTTTCTATCTTTTTTTATATCCCTCTATTGCTCTTGACCTGTTAGTTTTGCCGCTGAAATCTCTTTTTGGTGCCACTGCAGCCACCAGTGTCTGCTGCATTTCCTTTTATCTCACTGCTCTCAGCCTTCTTCTTCTTCTTCTTCTTCTACTATTTCTCTCTGCTAAAGTACGCGATGAGTATAGCAGCCATGTCCTTCCTTGTGTCCAAGTCACACCCGAATTTCAGAGAATTGATCGAAGAAATATATAGTTTTGGACACGCACCCAGTCGCACCCAAGCTGCAGCCGCACCCGATCCACACCCAGTGTTGTCAGTTTGGCCATAATGAAGCACCCGTGCATCATAACCATGGCCGATCAAGAAGGATATGCGTAAAGCTCCTTTGGAATCACTTCGCACCATAGAATGAGCACACTCTTCAGCAGATAGAAGAACGAGCCAACAGTGTTAACTAGAATTTCGTTCCAATTTACCTTTTAAGGGTAAGGATGCATTTAGGTAGGAAGCCTGAGGAAGTTGACAGTGGTTGCTGGTACATAGACAAGCTTTCTAGCTTCATCTCCAGCAGCGCACCAGCCGCTGGAAAATTGAAGTATGTCTTCAATCTTTATACTGAACATTATGTGCTGCTAGGATACGCATCATAACAGAGAGAAGGGATCCTTCCTTGTCTAAGTCATCAGTCTTGAAGGCTCCAAAATCCAAGGCAACTTGCGCTGATTCTCTCTCATACTCTCCCTCCATAGCAGTACTGACCAACACCTAAATATGTAGGATCATTTGTTCTGGTACCAAATCTGACGCAGAACGTAGCAGGGAGAAAGACATTTTGGGCCTGTTCATGAGACTTTAGGTTTTAGGGTTCAAGGCTTTGAGAACTGAAAGGGCAACTTGTCACATGCCTATATAAATGAAGCTTAGGTTTCGGGTGCAAAATATGAAATGAAAAAAGAACAGTAAAACAAACCCACCTAATCACACCTGGGGTTCTTAAGCATCGCACCTGACATAAAAAACACCTAGGCACTCCACCTAGGGTTCTTGAGCATCACATGAAGAGAAGATGATGCATCATACATCAAATAAGCACTAGAATTTCTCCGTCTTTGATTTCCAAGAAGAAAGCTATTTCATGACTTGTATAGGAAAACTGGAGCAGACTAAGCATACTAAAGCTCTGGAATCAAGGGATTTCTGTATCTGTTCTGCCCTGTGGAGGATTTCAACTTGTGCAAAACTGATAGAGCAGAAAATCAGCAGCGAGATTTCCCTCGATTTTCAAAATAAAACAGCAACGAATATGTAGAGAATCCAGTGGAGAAATCAGCCCGTAAGAGACTTGGGGCTTTTAATCAAGTGTATGGACCATCCAAATGCTGCATTAAAGGGAACCAGTTTGAATATGGTTCTTTGGGCCTATCCTTAACCTCTCTTGGAGTGCAGCAAATATGCTGCGTTTTACACCTCTCGTCTCATTTTGGCTTGATTTTATTAGAATTGTTTGATCCTAGTTCTCTTTCTACTGCAGATATAGATGTTGCCCAGGGTGATAGTCTTAAGGACGGAAGCCTCGTGTCTAATTGGACTAGTCACATGGTGCGGGGCACTTGGCTCTCAAAGAACCATGGAATTTTCCACTATGGGCTACCATCTCCTCTATTAGATGAGCTCCGTAGATCTCGGAATCCTTTGTTCCGAACCGTTACCGATGTAACATTTTTTACTCTCATTTTTATTCATAGATAATGTTTTGTCAACTTAATTTGCATTTGTTTGACTGAGAATTTCTAATTCAAAATATTTGCAGACGCATGTAAACTTGGAAATTGAACTGGAAATTCTCGATGACCTTCGCTCCACCTTTGAAGACATGATTGAAACCCATGCAAGTCCTAATGATAGGTAAACTAGTTTAGCAACATGTAAAGTTTAAACGGATAATATCAATTTCTGGTACCTTGCATTTTTATTTAGCTTTATCTTTGAACAATATCCAACAATTTTTGATTTTCTTGCAAGGGATCAAGGTAATTTTGAATGAAGAGGCCGAATATCATATGTTACCAACTATATGGAAAAAATAGTTAAATTCAACTTGACCCTTGGGGGTGGTCAGTTGTTTGGGATGACCAAAGTTTGCCTTGCTCTTTAATTGGGTTAGACAAATTGCGTACTTTGTAGTTTTTCTTACAATCCACCCCATAAGCTAACAATAAATACGACCAACTCCCTTTCAATCTCACTCCATCAGATGGTGGTGCGGTTGGTGATGGTTTAAGGTTTTTATAAGACCTAAGGGTTGGTATGAAAATGGGTTAATGTCATTCGGTCATGGTTAGGTTGGAAGGATCCCAAGCAAAGGATTAGCGATGGCAACTTTAGGTTATGAGATTTGTCAGGACAGCCCTCTAAGACCGAAGAAGGCGCCCAAGGAGTGGAGCGGTGCAATTAAAGACGCCGAGACATGAATGAAGACCGAGCATGAGGCATGCGTGGAATGCATGCAACAGGCTATCTCTCTTCCGTTGGAGCTAATATTTTATAGGCTAGATGAGTTACAAGTAGACCGCCATCTTGCCTGTTAGGGAAGAAAGTTGATGTGCTCTAGGAGGCTAGAAGACTCCATCGAGGGGGAAGTTGCACTATTCACCAAGCGGGAGGTGCAACGGCTTAAGGACCTCAAAGATCAAGTGGCGGAGCTCCAAGACAAGTTGTCCTCTTGTAAGAGGGAGCTTAAAAGGTCCACGAGGCAAGTAGTTTCTTGGTGCACCTGAGGAGGAAGGTGTCCGACCCCGAGGGACTTGAGGCAAGTTGACAACTTCTTTTGGCACTTGAAGCGATACTTTGGAGTGCTTGACATCGAGGATGAGAAGGTACAAATGGTACTGATGTACCTTACTGACACGGCTGCCTTGTGGTGGAGATATTGATGCACATATAGGTGCAATATTGACATATAGGAGAAGTTCAAGAGGGAACCCAAAAGGCGGTTTCACCTGGAGAACATGGAGGACTTGACATTGATTAGCCTTCAGGGGTGTAAGTAGAAGGGAAGCATCCGCAAGTACGCGAAAGAATCATCGGCATTGATGCTTGAGATCCTAAAGATGTTTGAGAGCAGAGGTGGTGCTTCTCCATAGATTGCTTGCATTAATGGATTGCCACAGAGCTTAGGCGGAGGAACCTGACGACTTGGCTTCAGTTATGGTCATTGCGGAATGACTTGAAGACTTCAAGCGGACGACAGGCTAAAGTCTCCAAGGCATGACCAAGGCAAAGGTGGGGGAAACAAGAGACATCATATGGTGGCTCGCCCTAGGAAATGGATGGCAAGCAGAGCGTTGACGAGAGGTGTCCCCTTCATCATAAGGGGAAGAAGCGCGAGTAATGTTAGGGCAAGGGATCTCACGACACGGGTGCGAAGGGCACACGCAGAGGTGGTAGCTACTGTTGTGGAGAGTCACATCATGCTAGGAATTGCCCACGCCATGTCAAGGCGATTGCTCTACTCAACAACGGCTACTCAACAACGAAAACATGGTGATTCTTCCAAGAACGACGAGGAGGTGCACGTTGGGGCATTGTAGAAGCTCAATCTATGGCTCTAAAGGAGACCAAGGCAAAGAAGAGCAAGAGCGCAAGAGGCTTGCTTTACGTGACAATTGACATTGTTGGGAAGACCCTGCAAGAGTTGGTGGACACAGTGTTACCCATACTTTCACGAGTTAAGGTGTTGGTGAGAGGCTAGGGCTGAAACCAACCAAATATGGGAGTTGGGTCAAGGCCGTGAATGACGAGAAGCAACCGACTCAAGGGGTTGTCAAGAACGTGCACATGAGGATTGGCAGATGGAAAAGCAAGCTCGAGTTAAACATCATCGACCTGGATGAGAATGGGCACTGCTAGGGATGGACTTTATAGAGAAGTCTAGCACGATGCTAAATCCATGTTCTGGAGTGATGATGATGACGGGTGAAGATGGCAAACCAGGTTGCGGATACCCTTGGTGCCAAAGGGGAAAGCACGAGTAAGTCTATTACTTTGTTGCAACTAGCCAAAGGATTGACATCGTGCTACGATGAGTGACAAACAAGGCCGAGGACATATGTTGAGGTGGTGAAGGCTTGCCGTATGTAGCTGGTGTAACGAAGGTGTTGTGGGGCAGAGTGTAACGCCTCCTTTTTTTCCTTTTTGCGCAAAAGTTGACTGCCATGGATGTGATGATTAGGCATAATTGGATAGCGTTGAATGTTTTTGTGTCGAAAGAGTCCAGAATTGTACAGATTTGTAGTATATTGTGGAGTGTTCTAGAGATTGCTGAGAAGATGGGGAAGCGAGCTTGAAGATAGGTAGAGAACGCTCCCCAAGAAAATTATTGTAACATAGGTTAGATTTGATCTTGTCTGTCAATTGAGGAGGTGGATGCCTATATAAAGGTAGGAGTCATTTAAGGCATTCCATCTATGTTCTCTTCCAAGTCTTGTGCCCTATATTTCTAGTATATGTAATTGCTTAGCCAACTTGTGTTAGAGTTTGTGACTGTGAGAGCTAAGGGGCTTGTGAGCAACACACTAAGAGGAAGCAACAAGCGTTGGCCTAGAGCTTGCCATGGATTAGGCAAGACTTGTTGGGTGAAAGGCCGACTTAGGCAGCAGACCGCTTACTCGCCTAGGTGCCGTATAGATTGGGCTAGAGTCTCAGTGTCAAAACTCTAGGTCTGTGACATGTTAGCCATTGAAGAGTGCGCGAACGAAAGAGTGTGTTCCACATGGTCATTGTGGTCATTGACGCTGGAAGGAAGGAAAAAGGAAATGAAGGAACAGATGAAAGAGGATATAGAAAGAGATCAAGCATAGTGGATGATGGAAGTTCAGTTCAGCGGTCGAACTCTAATCCTCTAATGCTGCTTTTGCACTCGAGGGCTATTTTGGTCACAGTTTCAATGGGCAGCTATGCTTGGGACAGGGAGATGCAGTGCTGCTACTGTTTTGTTTAAGGGAAGGTTATGTGTGTTCCTATAGTATATATGATGAGGAGTGCAAAAGAATACGAGGGTGTTGAAATGGACCACTACATCTGAAAAATAGCTTATCAGACAATATAATATTTACAGTTCTGCTCTACTTCCTATGAAATTATAGAACTGGCCGTAGCACGCATGTGAGTGGCTCGTAACCAAGGTAAAGGGGCAACATGAACAAATTGAATGTGCCACCTTATTAAGTCAGTTCAAGTCATCATCTCCAACCTATGTCCAACCTTAGACTAGGTCTATCCATATATTGTTTTAGACCATGTGCTCTCTATTTCCACCTTTACCACCAGCTGAACTGCTCCACTGCCCAAGTTTTGCCCCCATCCCCTATTATGCCGCTGTCACCTAGAAATTTATGACCCATCAAGTTAAGTCGCTTGTCAGAAGAATCTGACAGCGATAATCTGCCTGCAGAACTTGGTAGTGGTGACAAACAGATGTTGCAGGTTTAGGTCTCGTGTGTTTGTGTGTGCGCGTGCGTGCCTGTGTGTGTGAAAAAGAGAGAAGGAGGGTGAAACAGTATCGTGTTATAGATCATGTGCATTAGGCATCTTGCCTGAGGCATAGCAACAATTTCCCGTCAGCTCTCCCTAGCATTTGTAAGTAAATGCTGTACATTTCCTATTTTCCCGTTGCCTCTTTCTTGCATTTGATCTTAATTTTCTTATCTCACTAGGTGTCAAGAAAAACTATCGAGGGATTGGGGTGGGGGGAGTTTGGTGATTTAGACATGACCTATTCAGAAAAAGAGTGATAGATGTTAAATAAAAAAGACATAACTGAAACTCCATTATAATACTATAAGTCACATGAGAGGGACATCAGTAGTCCATAGTAGCACTCGGGCGTTTTGTGAACAAATTTTTTTAATTGCATTGACATTTTAGTTTGAGGACCTACTTGAAGGTGTTAAAATATCTTTGTTTTGGTAATTAAGCATTTAAATCCCACACAATGTACATACTTTGCACTTAATTTGAAAATTGGTGGTGTTGTTTTTGTCTCTCATTTGCCCAGGAAACATTGCTGTTGGGATGTAAATCTTGCATTGGAGTTCAAAGATCTACAAAGAAGGATCATTTCCTCTATTGTAGCTTCCTGTTATGCTGGTTCCAAGTTGGTGGAACAAGAACTTTGTAAATGCAAGAACTAGGGCAGCTATAGCTATTTCGCTAATGATCAGCACCCGGATCTATGCTTCAGACTGAACATCACTTCTCGTCCAGTGTTGGCAAGTTACTGAAAAGCTGTCATAATAATCAAACATGTTAGGCCAGCTTGTTCACAACATGTTTTTTCCACCATTTGGTGGGAGTTTTGTTATACATCATGCCTAATCGCACCAAAAACATTGAACAGATTAGTTCTATTGTGCTAGATGTTATTTATTCTTGATGTTGTCTAACATTTCAACCTTAAATGAATGTCAACAGTCAATTTTCTAACGCATCGAACTGGTCAAAGTGCGCGCGCCCAACTCACATGTGTTTCTCGCTTTGCGCGCTTCGTGCGCGACTTAGGCGCCGATTATTTCACGTTAACATTACTCATGCTAGCACGTTTGTCGCACCAAGACCACCTGAACCCCTTCTCACCAAAAACATCGGCCGATGGCACAACCAGAGCGACGGGATCAAAGGGCAAGGGCCTTGGCCAACCCCATAGGGTCAGCCTCCATGAGGGGTTTGCCATGGCCTTCCCCCTCGGTTGTTCACTTTCGTGAAAAGTCTTTTTTGCACTTTGTTTGTTTTATACACTTCGTATGTGACTTTGGCACCTTATTCGTCACATGGGTATGATTCACGTCGACACGCTTGTCGTAATGCAACTTTCGGATTCGTCATTGCCCATCCAAACACCAATTGTCGACGCGCCTGAAGTTCACCGAAAGGGGGAGTGGCCTTGGCCTCCCTTCATGGGAGTTGGCCATTGGCCTTGGCCACCCCCTAGGGTCGGCCTCGACCTTCCTAAGGGGTCGGCCTCGACCTTACCAAGGGGTCGGCCTCGGCCTCCCCAGGGGTGGTGGCCTTGGCCTTCCCGCAATTTTGGCCTATGGCCTCCCCTCGCGCGCGCACTTGTTTTCTCGAGTCTTCGCGCCTCTGCGATGTTTACAGACATTCGTACACCAACCTCGCGACGTGCGTTGTGCATTAACCTAGCGACGTCCGTGACCGTGCACCACTCTTGCAATGCCCGTTGCCCAAAGTGTCGCGCTACCACCGAATGACTCGTCGCCGACGACCGCATACCATCACTCCCAACTTTGTCATTACTACATGCTGCATTCACTATTTTGTTATAACAGGCACACTCAACTCATATCCCATTTTCGGGACACCCGATGTGTGCCCGTGCGCTATTTCCACGACGTTTGTCTCCGCGCCTGTGCGCCATTGTCATTATACGTGCCCCCGGCACCAAGTATTGCTTCGCGACGTTCGTCGCCGCGCCATTTTCATAACATGTGCCCTCGACACCAGGTATTGTCTCTGCGACATTCGTCGTCGTACCCGTGCGCCACTTTCATAACAGTGCCTCGGCACCAAGTGTTGTCTCCGCGACGCTCATCGCCGCGCCTTTGCGCCACTTCCATGAATGTGCCCACGGCACCAGATATTGTCTCCGCGACTTTTGCGCCATTGCTATGACATGTGCCCACAACACCAGGTATTGTCTCCGCGACGAATGTCGTCGGCCCGTGTGCCACTTCCATGACATGTGCTCACGGCACCAGTTATTGTGTAATGTTGCGCCCATGCGCGACAATCAATGCCTCGTGCTGTACACACCGCGCCCATGCGTCACAATCATGTTACAAGATTCCGGAGGCTCCGTTATAAGTGCTCTGGCATGAGGACCCCTCGCAGCGGGATGGACTCACAACCTTATAGTCATCGCTGCCACGGGATGGGCTCACAACCTTAAATCCATCGTCGTCACAATCACGGGGGGCTCCGGCACGAGGACCCCTTACAGTGGGATGGACTCACAACCTTATAGTCATCGCCGCCGTGGGATGGGCTCACAACCTTAAAGTCATCGCCTTCACAATCGCAGGGGGCTCTGGCACGAGGACCCCTCGCAGTGGGATGGACTCACAACCTTATAGTCATCGCCGCCACGGAATGGTCTTACAACCTTAAAGCCATTGCCGTCACAATCACGGGGGGCTTCGACACGAGGACCCCTCACAGTGGGATGGACTCACAACCTTATAGTCATCGCCGCCACGGGTTGGGCTCACAACCTTAAAGCCATCGCCGTCACAAGGGGGCTCTGGCACGAGGACCCCTCGCAGCGGGATCGACTCACAAAATTATAGTCATCGCCGCCACAGGATGGGCTCACAACCTTAAAGCCATCGCCGTCACAATCACGGAGGGCTCTGGCACGAGGTCCCCTCGTAGCGGGATGGACTCACAACCTTATAGTCATCGCCGCCACGGGATGGGCTCACAACCTTAAAGCCATCGCCGTCACAATCACGGGGGGCTCCGGCACGAGGACCCCTCACAGCGGGATCGACTCACAAAATTATAGTCATCGCCTCCACGGGATGGGCTCACAACCTTAAAGCCATCGCCGTCACAATCACGGGGGGCTTCGACACTAGTACCCCTCGCAGCGGGATGGACTCACAACCTTATAGTCATCGTGGCCACGGGATGGGCTCACAACCTTAATGCCATCGTCGTCACAATCACAGGGGGCTCCGGCACCAGGACCCCTCGCAGGGGATGGACTCACAACCTTATAGTCATCGCCGCCACGGAATGGTCTCACAACCTTAAAGCCATCGGCGTCACAATCACGGGGGGGGGGGGGGGGGGCTCCGACACAAGGACCCCTCGCAGCGGGATCGACTCACAACCTTATAGTCATCGCCGCCACGGGATGGGTTCACAACCTTAAAGCCATCGCCGTCACAATCACGGGGGGCTCCGGCACGAGGACCCCTCACAGCGGGATGGACTCACAACCTTATAGTCATCGCCGCCACGGGATGGGCCAACCTTAAAGCCATCGCCGTTACAATCACGAGGGGCTCTGGCACAAGGACCCTTCGCAGCGGGATGGACTCACAGCCTTAGAGTCATTGCCGCCACAGGATGGGCTCACAACGTCAAAGCCATCGCCGTCTTCATTTCGGGTGGCCCCTCTCGTAGTGCTCGGGCACGAGGACCCCTCGCAGCGGGATAGGCTTGTTACCATAAAGCTATCACCATCTTCATTCCAAAGGGCTCCGTTCATAGTGCTTTGGCATGAGGACCCTTCGCAGCAGCGGGAGAGGCGACTCCTTCTGGACTCTATCTCTGTCAGGGTGTCTTCGTGACTGGCCTACGTGCTCCAGCACTGGGGGCTCGTGTCGGCACCCCTAGGAACTATGAACCCCGGGTCACTTTGAGACAGGAGTATGTCTTCGGAGGGTATCGCGCCTAGTCCACCTGGCAGCTGGGCGTCGGGTCTTCCCCACCACATCCAGGCATGTGGGACTCTGCAAGGCCTTGGATTGGTGGCTAGATCAAGGGGTTCTCTGGCCACACCGACACTATGGGAGCCAGTCTTTCCAAACAGACAAAGCGACGCTGTGCGGGGCAGGTCGGGTGAATATGCGATTCGACAGTCCGTGGGGCATAGGCAATTGTGGACCCCTCGGTGACATGTCACTCCCGGGAACGCCATGTGTCGCGTGATGACATCATCATCTCAACCTCTATGAATAGAGGTCTTGAGAATTCATTTGTAGGACTTTAGATTTTCAGTTCCTCAAAACTTTGACATTTTCACTATCTCACTCTAGAATCCTAGAGAGAGAAACATACATGACCTTGACTCTGGACCTAAGCATCGAACTGTGACTGTCGTCGTGTATTCACCCTGCGCCATCGCCGTCACAGCAATGCCACCTTCAGGCTCTGTTTTGGAAGCCCTTGGTCGTTGCCCTTGCTCCGCCCTTGCTGTGTCCCATATCATCACACTTGGCATCTGACTCGAACTGCATTCCTTGTGGTACCTCCACGTCAATTGCGAACTCATTTTCCTTGGCATCAACTAGTATTTTGTAAAGCCTTTACTTAAACTCTTTACCTTTCCGTAGTCAAAAGCATCGCTTAAGCCTTACACTCATCTCCAAGAAGCATACTTTTCAATCCTTTAAAGACTAATTGTTTTCCTAGCAACGAGGCAAACGTAGAAAATTAATGCTTATTTTAATTTCATGTTACTAACTAGACATGTTCTTTGGCCTTTGAGTCTCCTCGTATTTGATATTCTATTGGTAGTTTGTCCAGTAGCTAGCTTTGATTGGAGGAATAAGATGGTTGGAATATTTGATTAATAACCAGCATGCATGTGAGGAGCTATATTAAGTGCTACACCATTTATGGGAAAGTCTACTATTTCTAGCTTTAAGACAAACTTAAAGGCATTGTGTGATGGAACTTATGAATATGTGGGCAGCATTGTTGCTAGGACTTGTGCCAGCGTTAGGTGGCTGCTGTGGTGGTGGAATGACCTCTGGTATGGTCTTCCAACTAGGTCTGGGCACTTGAGTGGTGGTGCGATGCTCCCTTCAGGCCACATGGGTGTTCCTTTTTTCAGAGAAAAGCTCAAGTTTCTTTGGTACTTCAAGGTTATTCTTCGCCCTGATGAATTCATAAACTCAAAGCGTCTCAAGTAAAATCTTCCTTTATGGTTTGTATAACGTGTTATAGGCTACTGATCTTGTATACATGAACATTTATCATCTCTTTTGCCATTTGATAATCAGGTACGGTGATGGAGAAGGAATGTACAGATCCCACCTCTTTGGATCTCCCACCATTATAGCATGCTCCCAGCTATGATTAAGTTTATGTTCCAATCAGATACCAACTTCATACGAGAATGGCTGACGGACAAAAACGTGTAAATCACTTCCATGTTTTGTAAGGAAGGGGTAGAACATACGAGGCTAAGAAGCTTTGTCACAAGAGCCATCGACCAACCAAATGCTCTGCATCAGGTTGCCCTTACTATCTAACCCGGTGTGATCGCCGCCCTCCGATCCTGGGCGCGGAAGGACAAAATTGTATCAATAAAGGAAGTCAAGAAGGTTAAATGCATGAGATTCAAGATTTTAGTTCATTCTACAATGACTATATAACATGGACACCCTTGATGATTTATTTAAGGTGATGCTTCGCGGACTTAGAGATTATCCTATCAACTTTACTGGCACAGCTTACTACCATGGCGTCTAGGTTTCTTTGCTTTCAACTTTTTTGTATTAACTAAATTTAGAACGTGTTAACTTTGTATAGTATTATTTTACATCATGTGAGCTATTGCCTTATCAGAGATCACAGGATGGAGCAAGGATAAGACACTAGCTTACAAGATGAATCTGAAAGACTTTAAAAGTATGTGTTGTGTTATGGTTTGACAGTGTCGGAAGAAAGAAATGGCCATAGTTAGGAATGAGTTGGAAAAGAAAAAGAAGGGGACACTAAGGATGTAAATGACCTGGTGGATGGGTTGTTGCAGTTGAAGGATGAAGAATGCAAGAAATTGAGTGATATCGAGCTACTTGATAATATTGTTGGCTTTGTTTTGGGAGGCTATGAATCCACCAGCCTTTCCAGAATGTGGGCTCTTCATTATCTTGCCAAGTATCCCCTTGTTCTCAAAAAGCTTCGAGTATTTTTTCCGATCCCAAGATAATCAAAAGTGACGCATATGATTTTACCCTTCTACTGTTTCATCTATAACATTAATATGTAATTTCTTGTGCATATATATCTCAATCTAGAAACTGAAGGAGGAGAACATGCCACTTAGTAAGAGAAAGAATAAGGAGCTCGTAATAAGAGACGACATTGCAAAGCTAAAATATACAAGCAAGGTAAATAATTTACGCATTGGGTCAATTGCACTAGCGCCCCTAAGTTTGCTCGCGACAGCATGCTGCACCACCCAAAGTTTATTTTAGGTATTTTGCACCACAAACTTACATAAGTGTGGTACCAATCACATCTGACTATGCCAAGTTTCAGGCAACAATTTTGACATGGCTGAACTCAGGAGGACATTTGAGGAATATCAGATAAAAAAATGAGGATCTAAGGTTGATTGTGATCAAAATTGAGGAAGAAGGGATCTAGGCTTTGTGTATGCTATGAATTGATGGTTGTGGTGGGATCTAGGGCAAAAGTTGATGGCTGTGATGGGATCTTGGGCAAAACATTTTGGCGTGATGGGTTTATGTAATGGTGGCTAAGGTGGCAGCGGTTTTTAGAAAGAAGGCGAAGGCAACACTCAAGAAAAGAGGTGGCAGTGGGGTTGGTGATTGGTTGAGGCCGTGGGTGGTGGGCATGGAGGTAGGCTGGGGCTGCATATCAGTCGTGTTGGTGTTGATGAAGATGGAAGATGAGAGAGAGAGAGAGAGAGAGAGAGAGAGTGATATGCCAAAAATATCTCCCAAAGTTGAGTTAAATTAGCACTCTGACGAATTCATTAGTTGGAAAGTGGTTGTGGAATGTTTTGTGCCACACTTATGCAAGTTTGTAGTGCTGGGCAAACTCACTATCAATCGTGCGCCTACGACACAACCGATGAACAATGTGGGCTCTTTTTTGCCTCTCCAAACCAGGAGCACTGCTTTTAAATTCTCGAGTCAACTATTTTATAATCAACTGAGAATCTCCGGATATCTGTATTGTCGTCACATGCATGTCCAATAGTATGTCTAAACCAATGATTAAATTTTCATATTCTGCTTGATTATTTGAACAATCTTTTTCAATTTGAAAAGCAAATTGATGTGTATTCTCGTTGGGAGAAATTAATACTATTCCTGCACCAGCTCCTTGATTAGTTTTTGATCCATCAAACATCATTTTTCAAGGAGTGATGCCAACATACTCCCTTTTCATTGTCGTCACTTGGATGATTTGCTAGGAAATCGGCTAGAACTTGGCCTTTCACATCTTTCTGTGGGATATAAGTTAAACTGTACTCGATCAATGCAAGAATCCATTTTCCCCTTAAAACTGGTCTTGATAGCATGTACTTTATCAGATCCATTTGTTGAATCACTAATATGTCAAAAGGCAAAATGTAATGTCAAAGCTTAACTGCAGTAGAATACAAAGTTAAACACAACTTTTCTACAATGGAGTACTTTTGTTCAGTTACATTTAAACCTCTACTAAAATAGTAGTTGGCTTGTTCAAAGCCCTGACTATTTTCTTGGGCTAGCAAACTTCCAAGTGATGACTTTGCTGCCGATACCTACAACTTCAGTGGCCTCCCGATCCTCGATGGCATCAGTATAGGGGGTTTGGCTAGATACTATTTTATTGACGGAAAAACTTGTTGATTTTCCGCTTCCCATCGATACTCGATATCTCTTTTCAACCCAAACAAAGTTAAAAATTCTTTTGTTTTTTTCCTGCCAAATTAGCAATGAATCGGCGTAAGAAATTAACTTGACCTAAAAAATGCTGGAGGTCTTTCTTATTCGGAAGGTTTGGAATTTATAATGGCTTTTTCTTCGTTCTTATCAATTTTGATGCCCTTTTGGTGGACCAAAAATCCTAAGAAATTCCCTAAAATATGCTCTTGACGATCATCCTTTAACAACCACATCATCAATATTTACCTCTAAGAATTTGTCAATCATATCATGAAAGATTAAATTCATTGCCCTTTGATATGTTCCCCGGCATTTTTTAAGCCAAAAGGTATTACAAACCATTCAAACATTCTGATGCACCAGGACATCTAAATGCTATTTTATGAGCATCTTCATCTTTGATAAAGATCTGATTATATCCAGCATTTTCATCAATGAATGACATGATAGTATGTTTAGATGCTGAATAAACTAGCATGTCTACGATAGGCATGGCATATTGGTCTTTAGGAGTAGCAGAATTTAAGTTCCTAAAATCAATGCATACTCTTAACTTACCATTTTTTTCAACACATGAACAATATTAGACATCCATTGAACATACCTGGCTGGCCGAATGAATTTTGCCTTGAGGAGTTTGATTTCCTCCTTAACCAGCAGTGTCACTTCATTTGACATCTTCCTGAAAGCTTGCATAAATGGCTTGAACCCTTGCTTGATTGGCGATCTGTGTTCCACCAGCTTTCTGTCTAAACGGGTACCCTTCATAATTCCACGCAAATCAGTCCTTATAATTCCTGACCAATTCGATAATTTTCCCTTTAACTTCACTCGATAATTGAGCACTAACATAAATAGGCCGTGGATCAGCCTCTGTTTCCAAATTCACTTCTATCAGTGGATCTTATGTTTCTACCTTCAAATCATCTAACTTGGCTAGCGCCAATATGAGATCTTGCAATCGTATTCCGTCCCATCGATCCTTTTCATCATCCTCTACACATTCTGCCCAATCGATAGGAGACAACCTTACCAATCATTCCATGGCATAGATCATCAATCTTTTAAGGCTCTTTCTTATTACCTCTCTTCCTTCTTTATCTTATCCAAGTCTTCGGCCGTTTGCGGCTCAGCTTCAAAATTTTTGCTATTCTCGTTGCTTTTCCAATTTTCAGCTACAGAAGCATCTTTCAGCTTCCACTGCGCACCATATCCTTTTCGTGCGTGCTTATATCTTTCTTTCTTTTCTCTTCCCTTCATGATTGATTTTTTGTCCCAAAATATTTGGAGACTTTTTAAAGGCACACACAAAGGATATCCATCAACATATATTTTCAGATGTATTTGGTAAGGACCTTCTGCTGCCAAGTCCAACCATGGAATCAACCCCTCGACCACACACCAACACTCCATCTTTATCCAAGACTATCGGTTCTATATCGTGCCGATAAAATATCGCTTCGTTACAATTAGAATATGCCAAGAATGGTTAATCATCGGCCCAAACCAGCTTGGCCACTTTCTTACCATCCTTTTCCTCTCTCCAAAATATTAGAACCTGATAAAGGGAAGATGGAATGCAACCATTGATGTGTATCCAATCTCTCCCAAGCAAAGCATTGAAGCACAAAGAGGAGTCAATTACGAAGAATGGAGACATTTTTGTCTTTTTCCCCACCGTAAGCTCTATCGAGACAATACCTTTTGGCTTTAAAATGCCTCCTATAAAGTTGCATACAATAACTTCGGATGGGATCAAATCCCTTTTATCTTTACATAACTTTTTCAGCATTCTAGTAGGTAGAATGTTTACTGCAGCTCCATTATCAACCAAGACTCTGGCCACTAGCTGGTCATCCATCAATGTGGAAATAAACAAAGGCTTTAAATGCTTTGTTCTTTGAGGGTTTAGCCTAGTTAATATGACCCGATTTTCACGATTGATTATAATTCCTTACTAGAAAGGTCATGGCTTACCTCTCCCAGCGTATCATTGTCTCTCTATGTGCAAAGCTATTTGGTGTTGGTGCTTTGTCGTCCTCCACATCTTCTTCCTCGTTCCAAATTACTTACTCTTCCTTTGCCTCGAACGTGAGAGGAAGAATGAACACCATGTTGCAGTCAATGTTTATTTCATGCTCTCTGAAGAACAACTTCCTTTTTGTTTCCATTTTCTTGTCTTTGAGAACCACTCTGCTCTCCTTCTTATCATCTTTCTTATCGGGAACATTTGATTTTACTTCTTTGCTAATTGACGACTTTTCAAGCTCCTGAAATCTTCCTTCCGCGATTTGTAATACTGTTGTTGTTGATTAAAAAAAGGGTGGTCTGATTTCTTGGTTGCCAAAGATAGCCACAAACAAAAGGGGAATGACACCTCTCATTTCCAAGAGGTAGAGTGTATGCATGGAGAGATAAGTGGAGTGTGAGGTGGCATGAGGAAATGCTTACCCTGGAGGACAGCCGTTGGAGGGAGAATAACGGAAAATACAGAAAGAATCACGGGATGACTTCAACAAAGAAGTCATAAAGAAAAGAGAGAAGAAGAAGACCCAAGAAACAAAGATCAATTTGGAGATAAATTGAGGAAGTTAGGGACTACCAAAGTTAGGGGAAAAACTAACCTACAGTGTGCGAAGCTGTGCAAAATGGCTGATTAAGAGGGAATTTTTGGAAAATCCAAAAAGAATCTTGTGAAAGGCCAAACAGAGAAGTTGTAGAAGGGAAAGTAAGAAAGAGATTCCAACAAACAAAAGGTACTTACGCCAAGAAATGAAGAAGTTACAGGTCTTCAAAGTGAGATAAAAATTAGCTTTATTTGTGTGTTCTTGGTGTTTTGGTATGTGTTCTTGATGGAGATTAGGGCTGAATTGATTATGTTATGTTATGATTTCATGTTAAATTAAATTATGGAGTTAGATAGGTGGAAATGAAGTGAGATCAAATTAGTTTAAATGGAATTTGAAGTGGAATTAAATAGGTAATGAGATAAGTAAGCATAAAATGCATGTACAAGTGAAGAAGGGAAAATATTTCTAGGCATGCAAATCTGAAGAATGCAACTTGAAGTGTGGAAAGTGATGGAAAGTGTAATTTGATCCAAAAGTGATGAGTAGTGACTGTAAATGTCGCTAAAAGTCTTAGCCTCTAATTAATTTCAAACTTTATTTTTGAAACATGGTTTTAAGATATACTTTTGCCAAACACAAAGAAAGACTCATATTATTTTTGAAATATCTACATACTATAAAAGTTTGGGATTTTTCTGAGTTTTTGAACAATGTTGAATATATTTATCCTTAAAATAGGATTTCAAAATTTTAAAAATATCAAATAAATGTGTTTTAATCTGAAAGTTTTATAGAAACTTCATGAAACTGAGACACTTTAGTGTCTAAAATTTCATGACATTTTAAGGCTTATTCGTATTTTGAAAAAAAATTAGTTCCCTAAGGCTCGGTTTTGTTACCCGGGTGAGGTTTCCGAGTAAAAATTTCACGAAATGATTTTTTAGTACTAAACTCAGTTTATATTATTTTAAAAATGTATTTTGAGCCAATTGGGAGTGTTTATTGGTGTAGAAGTCGTCGGGGGGTGTTTAGGTAATTTTACCTATGGCTAAGGGCATTTTGGTAATTTTTCACACCCGGTGACGAATCTTGCAGAAACTCATGGTTAAGCAGTAAGGAATATAAAGAATGGAAAAATTAAGTTTAGATGCGCTTAAGATGGGCGGTAGTGTGGGTAATGCACCTTATGGGTTATGGCAAATCCGGTTAATGGATTAGTTATAATAAGTGGGAGACAGATGAGCAGTAAGGGAGGGGGGAGGTAAGGTAGGTATGTTTTTGCATTTTAGGGTGGTCTAACGAGAAGAATTTTATTTGATATGTGATTACATTGCTGAGAAAATCAGGAAGCGAGGAGTTCATCGGCTATAAAGCCAACATGTAAGGATAGTGCGGTTCTGATATGCTATCTGTTGTTTTGCTTGGCATACCATGTTGATCATGCTCGTGTTGAACTTCTATATTTATGTTGGAATATCGGTTGAGTTTATGAACCGGTACTTCTGGTTGACTTGTGCTGTTGAGGACTTAAGGTAGAATGAATTCCCTTAGTCCGCCCGACAATGGGCCTGAAAGCGTTGTTGAGGACTTACGATCGAAGTTACTCTCTAAGTCCGCTCCTTGATGAAAAGCGTTTCCTAATCTGGACAAGACTGAGATGAACACCCCGTATGAAGGGGCATCATTAAGTGGAGGGCCAGTGAAGAGAAGTAACTGGCAGTCAGTGAAAAAGTGAGTAACTGACAAAAAGAGGATGAAGTGCGCTAGAGTCTGTCGTATCGTGTCGAGTCAATCATGCATGCATTTCAATTGATTTTATTTGATGTTGTTGAATTTATTATCTTGTTATTCTTATGATGTTTATGCTTAAGTGTCTCTTTTGCATTGCACTTGCATAGTCCATGAGTCTGTCCAAGTGAAAATGATGATGTTCTGTTGGGCTTGAGCCACTTAGTTTGAACAAAGGTGATGCAGCAAGAGGATTGTAAATGTTCGTTCTTGGCATTCTTAAATCCTTTGCCTCCGTTGAAAATTTATGATCGATTCTCCCATAAAATTTGAGAGGACTGTACGTTATACTCCTCGTATTATCCTTAGTGTGCGATTTGCGCTCATTCTTTATCTGATGTGTTTTTCAGATACTAGGTTTGAACAAGGTGAGACCTCGGGGAAAGGTAAAGAAAAATTATGCTGAGGTCCTGTGAGGAAATATGTACATCGCCACGCAGATGTAAAATTGGGTGTACATATTAAGTTGTGTTATATTATGTAGTTTCCGCTGCAACACAATGTATACTATCAAGGAATTTTTTTTGTAAGGACGTGTTGTAATGTTTTCTTCATGATCTTAAGGTTGTAGTTGCTCTGCATTATATTTAAGGCTGTAACGTTGACAGGATTGACATCTCAGCTCCGGTGATGTCACTTGGGCTAGGGGTGTCACACGATTATTTCCTGGGGAATTGCCTCCTCTATTTGTTTCTTCTGCGCGATTCCAACTGCATCTTGACCCTCTGTTTCTCTCATCCAGCTCCACTTTTTCCTCTTCAGTTGGGCTTGTTTGATTTCCAACTCATTTTGCATTATAGTTACAAATTTCCTCTGCACTCTTCTTTTCAGTGTGCTGCTTAAATCTTGATAAGTTTTTGGAAATGAAACTCTCTCTTGACCGACCGTGTTCCAATGATCATCAGGCGATACCTTTGGCTTTAACATTCTTGGTTCTCCTAGATATTTTTGCATCATCCTGAGTTCATCTCTCTGCCAAGCCGTTATGGGATTTTTGCCTTTGTAATTGTTTGACACATATGTCGGATCAAATGGTCCAAACCTTGGTCTTACCATTTTTGAGCCAAAATGTCCTAGCCCATATTATTCTGATAAATGACTTGATTAGCCATATTTGGCAGGATGATTTTGGTATTTTTGATCTCATTGGCTCATCTTATGATACCCTTCTTGTATTATCTTCTTACAGGTTTTGTTCTCTATCGTCCGTTCTTTCTACCACATTTTCTTTAACCATTTTTTAGAAGATCCACAACTCTGACACACTAGTTCTCATATCGGTCCAATCTTAGACACAGACGTGCCTAGCTTTAAAAGTAAACTCCCTTTATTGGAGTTGTTTTCTTCATCAGCCCACAAAATATTTTTTCTTTTCTTGTTACTGCAATTAAAACTTCCATCCATATGATAGTCAGAGCTTACCTTTTCATTGATTCTCCCCTGATTATGATCTCTCTCCAAAGGTCTCCTTGTCTTGACATTATCTCTTTCTGAACTTTCATTGCTCGAGCAGTTAATTGTGTCGTAATCTAGTAACACCATGTTGATATCAAACGCCATCTCCAGGAAGGTTTGCTGTCCACCTCCATTACTTCCTTATTTTTATCAATGAACTTAAGGAGCCCAACTTCAATTTGATCGTACACAGCATTACAAAAAATAACATAGTTGTTAGTGTCATGGCTTATGGTATAATGCCATTTACATAATTTAACTTTCTTATCCTTTGGGGCCCTGAGAGGACCCTGAAGCTGGATAAATTTTATCTTCAGGAGGTGATCGAAGATCTGATCTGCGTGGTTGGTATCGAATGAATATTTCCTCATCGGAGTAGGGATTCAGCTTATTAGGCTGTCTCGAAGGTAGGCTGATAGGGCTTCTAACTTTTACCAAAGGCTCACAGGTAACTGGTTTCTTTCCAACCATTTTCGCAACATCTATTTCCAGATCGCCAGGGTCTTGATAATAAATTCCCATCGATGAATTCATCTTAATCTGCTCCTCCCTTAATAGACTTTCATAGCAGGATACCCTAGAAGATAACTCCAACACGTTCTTTAACTCCATTCCCTCAAACTTTTTCTAATTTCCAAAACCAAACCAATGAGAGCTAAATTTGCCAACTCAGATTCTAGCATTTGAAAGTGACATTTATTTTTAGAGGCTTTAAATCTTTCTAGAAACTGCTCTGCGCTCTTCCCTAAAAATTGTTTCAATCTAGCCAAATCAGCTAGAGAAATTTCTGGTTCCATTTTGAAGAATTGAGCATGGAATAAATCCTCCATATTTCTCTAAGAAAATACTGAATTTGGTGACAAATTTACAAACCACGAAAATGCCACCCCACTCAGTGAGTATTGAAACCATTTCAACTTAACCCAGTCGTGTTGACCTAAATCTCCACATTGGAAGGTAAACCTAACAATGTTTCAATGGTCGATTGATTCCCTTTGCCATGAAACAGGCTGAATTTTGGGACTTTTACCCCTAGGTATTTTGATCTGATCGATGTCATAAGGGTATGATTTTCGATATAAAGGCCTATCGATATATAGGCCTATATCCTTGACCCATTCCAACTTGGTGGAATTCATGACGAAGTTGTGGCCCGAACCTACAACCCGACCGTTCCCTATCATTCAATTGACCATTGTCGGTCATCTCCTTGAACATGGGATTCTCAAACCGATTAATCTTTCTAGGTTCCTCATATGAGGAGGGGCATATGCACCCTCGACTCCCTGGCCTATGTGATACTGGCCACTTTCATTTCTAGGAATCCTGATATTATTAGGCCATGTAGCAGGGTTATTAGTCCCACTTACTCGCTTCTTTTCTATTTAGCTCGATTCCCCCCCCCCCCCCGCGGTCGATAGGTGCAGGAATGTGAACTCAGGCCATTTGGCTATTTTATAGCATTTTTATAGGAGAATTATCAATCTCCAGGGGATCAGTGTGACTGTTAACAGGGGTTGTGCCCTTTTGCAAGTTTAGATTTACTACCTTAGAAATAGAAGAACTCTGTTTTTGGATTTCTTCTGACAGACTTTTGAATATTTCTTTTTCAGAGGTATCCTTTTCCTCTGACACTCGCCTCAGTTCATCTATTGTTTTGGAACCAAACTGACTTTGATCACTGACCAGTTTGTTCAGAAACACATTTGGATTCTGCAAGACAGTCAAAAATTAAGATACCATCTCTTTAAACTCTTGGGCTGACAAGCTGACCTGGTTCATCGTTTGTGCAAAAGTTGGGCCATTGTGGCCAGTAGCTGGCATCTCCATATTAGGACTCACATCATTACTGGAGCTTCCCCCATTGGTGTTTTCTGAGTTTTGAACGTTGGCGTTCACTCCATCGTTCTTGTTCATGCCATTAGTGGCTTGAGCATTTCTTACTTCGTCCAAATTACCACTATTGTTGGTGGTTGGAGTTTCAGTACCATTATTGGTGCCGATATGCCTCATAACATTACTACGTGTGCTTGGAATAGTTTCTTGTTTAGTTCCCAGTGTCCCACCGGGCGTGCCAATTTTGCGTTGCTGGGCAAACTCACTATCGATTGTGCGCCTGCGACACAATCGATTTATAGTGCAGGCTCTTTTTTGCCTCTCGGGCATGAGGACTTTACTAAAAATGAAAACTAACTGATGATAATATACTGAAAAAATCTAAAGACGATGTGCCCACGGAGATAATAAAACAACTTTTACAATACAACGAACACAGTTTCAACAACATACTAGGTTTTCTATCGATACTAGACAAATGATCTAATAAATTGACAAAAAGACCCAAATAGACTATCTTCCTATTCTAGTTTTTGTTGATGGATTCACAACGACTTTTTCTATTGCCTTGTATCTCTTTTTATACGTGCATCATTCGTAACCATCTCTTTTCTGCAACTGCCCATCCTTATCTTTATTAGGAATAACTTCTCATGCTCTATGATCGGCCATTTTCATATGAATTCCTCTCTGATGGTACTGAAAATGGTTCGATGCTACGTGGAGGTGCCACAGATGATGCAGTCTGAGTCAGCTTCCAGGTAGGCAACGCGGGAGACAGCAAGGACGGCGTAAGGGCTGAGGGCAAGGCTCCCCAGACAGGTCGTGAGGGCTGGCAGCGCTGCGCAGGCAGGGCGACGACGAACAGGACTGACGGTCTACAGTCGCGGGAAGGGTGCAGCGTCAAGGGTCCGGAGACGGGAGTCCAAGTGTATTTCTCTCACTAGAATTCCAGAGAGAATGTCTTTTTAGAGAGAGAAAGTGAAAAGTCCAAATGAGAAAAAGATCTTTGAAAAAGCTCCAAAGTCCACTATTTATAGGCAAAAATATGCATGTGTCATAAGTTGACATGTGTCACCCCTGGGAACGACACGTCGCCAGAGGGGGCCAAAGCACTGATCCTCCGTTGGGACTGCCGGTCCCTAAGTTCGTGCTGCCCTGCCCTTGCGACATCTCTCTGCCTGTCTGAGGAGACTGATCATGCCGCGGTAGCATGGTCAGAGTAGCCCGTTGCCCCAGCCACCGATCCAAGCCCTTACTGAATCCCACAGGCCTGGCAGCGGTGGGGAAGACCCGACGCCCAGCTGCCAGGTGGACTAGGCAAGATGCCCTTCCGAAGACCTGCTCCCAACTCGGAGTGACCCGGGGGTCATAGTCCTTAGGGGTGCCGACGCGAGCCGCCAGTGCCAGAGCACGTAGGCCAGTCACGCAGGCACCCTGGCGGAGATAGTGTCCTGGAGGAGTCGCCTATCCCGCTGCGAAGGGTCCTCGTGCCGGAGCACGGAGCGAAGCCCCCCGGAATGGAGACGGCGATGGCTTTCAGGTCGTGAGCCCATCCCGTAATCATATAACATGATTGTGGCGTCGCACGCATGAACGATGTGGTTACAGCCCATCCTGCTGCGAGGGCCAGGGTCCCTCGTGATGGAGCCGGCGATGACGCTAAGCCC
Source organism: Escallonia herrerae (assembly GCA_033070095.1). Taxonomy (NCBI): domain Eukaryota; kingdom Viridiplantae; phylum Streptophyta; class Magnoliopsida; order Escalloniales; family Escalloniaceae; genus Escallonia; species Escallonia herrerae. The sequence continues at coordinate 682,645 of JAVXUP010000065.1, forward strand.
GTGTAGCAGTTTGATTGAGCCGGCGGTGGCGCTAGCCCGTGATGGCGCTCAGCCCATGCCGCAGTTTGATTGAGCCGGGATGATGACAGCCCGTGCCGCAGTTTGATTGAGCCGGGGAAGCATACAGCCCGTCCCGCAGTTTGATTGAGCCGGCGATGGCGCTAGCCCGTGATGGCGCTTAGCCCATGCCGCAGTTTGATTGAGCCGGCGACGGCATACAGCCCGTCCCACAGTTTGATTGAGCCAGCAACAGCACGAAGCTCGTCCCGCAGTTTGATTGAGCCGGCGATGGCGCTAGCCCGTGATGGCGCTCAGCCCATGCCGCAGTTTGATTGAGCCGGCGACGGCATACAGCCCGTCTCGCAGGTAGGGGTCCTCGTGCCGGAGCACTACGAGCGGAGCCCCCAGAATGCCGTACACTCCGGAGAGTGGGTCGAAGATCTTCCACACCCATGGCGGGGGCGCATGGTGTGGTGAACGGGTGTTATGCCCGAAGGCTTGTAGCATGGTCGTGGTGCATGCACATGGCGACGATTGTCACGGGGACAATACTTGGTGCCGGAGCACATGTCATGAAAGTGGTGCGGCGACGAACGTCGCGAAGCAATACTTTGTGCCGGGGCACATGTGATAAGAATGGCGCATGGGTGCGGCGACGAAGGTCGCGGAGCATATACTTGGTGTCGTGGGCACGTATGATGAGAATGGCGCACGGGCGCGGCGACGAAGGTCGCGAAGCTAAAGTTGGTGCCGGGGGCACGCATGATGAGAATGGTGCACGGGCGCGGCGACGAACGTCGCGGAGCTATACTTGGTGCCGGGGGCACGTATCATGAAGATGGCGCACGGGCGCGGCGACGAAGATCGCGAAGCTAAAGTTGGTGCCGGGGGCACGTATCATGACGATGGCGCCCTCTGCGACCCTCATTGCTCGTCACCCGGGCGCCCTCCGCGGCCCACATCACCAGCGCTGTGCATACCTTCCGTGCGGACCCCCGCCACCAGCGTCGTGCGCACCTTCCACAACTCTCGTCGCCCACGTCACTTGCGTCTGCGCGCCGGCTCTACAACTCTCATCGCCCTCACACATTTTTTGTTCGCGTCCGTGCTACAGCTCCGTGCTCCCGTCACCCGCGATCCTTCACGACTCTCGTCGCCCGCGTGCCATCTCCGCGACCTTCGTCGTCCGCGTCCGCGCGACAGCTCAGTGACTCTCGTCGCAGGCCCTCCAACTCCGCGACTCTCGTCGCCCGCGTGCCACCTCTACGACCTTCGTCGCACGCATTCACATGACAGCTCCGCGACAGGCCCCGTCGCCCGCGTGCCGTCTCCTCGATCCACGTCGCCCGTGCCAACTCATCGCGCTCTCTACAACGCGCGCTCAATGCCAATGGTCACTTGATGCTCGTCACCGACCGTGCACAATTGCCATGACGACATCACTAAGTATTGCTCCACGACAGTCGTTGCCGTGCCCTGGCACCATGCTTATGATGCGTGCGCCAGGCACCAGGTATTGCTCCGCGACAGTCGTCGCCGCGCCCTGGCGCCATGCTTATGATGCGTGCCCCAGGCACCAGGTATTGCTCCGCGACAGTCGTCGCCGCGCCCTGGCGCCATGCTTATGATGCGTGCGCCAGGCACCAGGTATTGCTCCGCGACAGTCGTCGCCGCGCCCTGGCGCCATGCTTATGATGCGTGCCCCAGGCACCAAGTATTGCCCCGCGACGTTCGTCGCCGCGCCAGTGCGCCATTCTCATCATGCGTGCCCTCGGCACCAACTTTAGCTCCGTGGCGCTCCGTGACGTTCGTCACCGCGCCCGTGCGCCATCTTCATGATACGTGCCCCCGGCACCAGGTATTGCTTCGCGACGTTCGTCGCCGCGCCCATGCGCCATTCTCATCATGCGTGCCCCCGGCACCAACTTTAGCTTCGCGACGTTCGTCGCCGCGCCCGTGCGCCATCGTCATGATACGTGCCCCCGGCACCAACTTTAGCTTCGCGACCTTCGTCGCCGCGCCCGTGCGCCATCTTCATGATACGTGCCCCCGGCACCAAGTATAGCTCCGCGACGTTCGTCGCCGCGCCCGTGCGCCATTCTCATCATGCGTGCCCCCGGCACCAACTTTAGCTTCGCGACCTTCGTCGCCGCGCCCGTGCGCCATTCTCATCATACGTGCCCACGGCACCAAGTATATGCTCCGCGACCTTCGTCGCCGCACCCATGCGCCATTCTTATCACATGTGCCCCGGCACAAAGTATTGCTTCGCGACGTTCGTCGCCGCACCACTTTCATGACATGTGCTCCGGCACCAAGTATTGTCCCCGCGACAATTGTCGCCATGTGCATGCACCACGACCATGCTACAAGCCTCCGGGCATAACACCCGTTCACCACACCATGCGTCCCCGCCATGGGCGTGGAAGATCTTCGACCCACTCTCCAGAGTGTACGGCATTCTGGGGGCTCTGCTCGTAGTGCTCCAGCACGAGGACCCCTCCCTGCGGGACGGGCTGTATGCCGTCGGTGGCTTAATCAAACTGCGGCATGGGCTGAGCGCCATCACGGGCTAGCGCCATCACCGGCTCAATCAAACTGCGGGATGGGCTTCGTGCCGTCGCCGGCTCAATCAAACTACGGCATGGGCTGAGCGCCATCACGGGCTAGCGCCATCGCTAGCGCCATCGCCGGCTTAATCAAACTGCGGGACGGGCTTCGTGCCGTCGCCGGCTCAATCAAACTGCGGGACGGGCTGTATGCCGTCGCCGGCTCAATCAAACTGCGGAATGGGCTGAGCGCCATCACCGGCTAGCGCCATCGCCGGCTCAATCAAACTGCGGCATGGGCTAAGCGCCATCACGGGCTAGCGCCACCGCCGGCTCAATCAAACTGCTACACGGGCTTAGCGTCATCGCCGGCTCCATCACCAGGGACCCTGGCCCCCGCAGTAGGATGGGCTGTAACCACATCGTTCATGCGTGAAACGCCCACTCGGGTTGCCCTTCCGCGCGCGCCATACGCAGGGGGCTTATGTTCATACCCTATTCTGGTCGCACCCCAGGACCCGCTAAGGGACCCACTTTGCACGACACATCGCCCAGTCAACGGTCAAGTTTTCAACGCTCGAGAGCCGGTCAAAGCAACGCATGCTCAAGTCACGTGAACCGCTCGTGAAGCGACCTCGGCGTGCCTTCCACCTCAAGGGGTCGGCCACCCTTGGGGTTCGGCCACACCAAGGGGTCGGCCACCCTTGGGGTTCGGCCACTCCAAGGGGTCGGCCTCCCTTGGGGGTCGGCCACCCTTGGGGGTCGACCACCTGCCTTGACGACTGACGACCGTCGTTCGCGACCGCGCTCCGCTGTAGTCGCGACGACCGTCGCTCTCGGCCGTGCTCCGTCGCCGCAACGACCCTCGCTCGTCGTCGCTCGCTCATAGTCACGATGACCGTCGCTCGTGACCGCGCTCCGTGATAGTCGCGACGACCGTCGCTCGCGACCGCTCTCCACCATAGTCCCGACGCCCGTCACCTTTAACCGTGCTCCGTTGTCACGACGACCGTCGCTCGCGGCCGCGCTCCGCCGTAGTCGCGACGACCGTCGCTCTCGACCGTGCTCCTTCGTCGCGATGACCGTCGCTCGTAGTCTCGATGACCGTCACTTGTGGCCGCTCTGTCGCCATGACAACCGTCGCTCACGGTCGCGCGCCATCCACGCAACGACCCTTGTTGCTCGGACGTCACTCTACGACCCTCGTCGCCCGCACTCCACCGCACCCATGCGCCACAATCATGTTATATGATTACGGGATGGGCTCACGACCTGAAAGCCATCGCCGTCTCCATTCCGGGGGGCTTCGCTCCGTGCTCCGGCACGAGGACCCTTCGCAGCGGGATAGGCGACTCCTCCGGGACACTATCTCCGCCAGGGTGCCTGCGTGACTGGCCTACGTGCTCTGGCACTGGCGGCTCGCGTCGGCACCCCTAAGGACTATGACCCCCGGGTCACTCCGAGATGGGAGCAGGTCTTCGGAAGGGCATCTTGCCTAGTCCACCTGGCAGCTGGGCGTCGGGTCTTCCCCACCGCTGCCAGGCCTGTGGGATTCAGTAAGGGCTTGGACTGGAGGCTGGGGCAACGGGCTACTCTGACCATGCTACCGCGGCATGATCAGTCTCCTCAGACAGGCAGAGAGATGTCGCAAGGGCAGGGCAGCACGAACTTAGGGACCGGCAGTCCCAACGGAGGATCAGTGCTTTGGCCCCCTGGCGACGTGTCGTTCCCAGGGGGTGACACATGTCAACTTATGACACATGCACATTTTTGCCTATAAATAGTGGACTTTGGAGCTTTTTCAAAGATCTTTTTCTCATTTGGACTTTTCACTTTCTCTCTCTAAAAAGACATTCTCTCTGGAATTCTAGTGAGAGAAATACACTTGGACTCCCGTCTCCGGACCCTTGACGCTGCACCCTTCCCGGACTGTAGACCGTCAGTCCTGTTCGTCGTCGCCCTGCCTGCGCAGCGCTGCCAGCCCTCACGACCTGTCTGGGGAGCCTTGCCCTCAGCCCTTACGCCGTCCTTGCTGTCTCCCGCGTTGCCTACCTGGAAGCTGACTCAGACTGCATCCTTTGTGGCACCTCCACGTAGCATCGAACCATTTTCAGTACCATCACTCTCAATCGTGCTAATAACTGCCCACTCCAGAAAGTGCTTATCAACTGCTACTGCCGATCTATTTTCCCTATCTTCACGTTGTTTGACACAGTTGATTTGGTTGTGCCTTTAGCGGTTTTTCCTTCTTGTACGGGTTATTCAAATATTTTGATTCCCGCGTTTTCTCTTTCAATCACTTATCTTCTCCTTTTTCATTCGGTAACTGATGGTAACCATAGCAGTCGTGCCTTTTCCCACTTCCTTAATTAATGCACCTCTTTGTGGTTATCATCATGCCACGTGTCCATATGTTATTTGTGAAAATACTGGTGCCAACAATGCGTTTGCCATGAATTCGCTCAAAGGACCAACTAAAAGGGATACAAAAAAAAATGTCTGAAGAACGAAATTTCGGAGGTACAAAACTTTAATGGAACAGATACAAGACATAATTTTTTAAAGTTTCAAAATATATTTTCGTACAAGACAGAATTTCAAGATGTCAAAAATACATAATTGTACAGAGGCAGACACTAGAGAGCCATTCAGAATAAGGTCACACATGCCATCACTGACACGTGAAACCGGGTTCTGAAAATAAGATCGCGATCTCTAGCTCATCCCATTGAGCTAGCCCACGTTCCAATCCACGTGGGTAAGTCGGAAGCAGAAGCGTCACATACACGTGACATGGCTTGACAAAAAAACATAATTAATTAGATACCACTAAATAGCCAAAAAGAAAAACAATGAGTTGCCTATAGATGATGATTCCAGATGAGTCATACATAACTAGCGGCCTATGACGCACGCTAAAGAGTTGCTCAAAAAATTAATATTATCGGGTGATGGATACCAACACAAAGTACCATATTTAGTACTATCAAATTCAGTAATGTTAGAAAACGGATTGAACAATGAAGGAAAGGAAACTGCAAATCTCTAATTACATATTTCAAAGATATATTATACTCTGGAAGATGATGGTAATGCAGATGGACATAATTAAGCGAATCGAAAAAATGAGGATTTCACGTACTACTAACATAGCTGCTATACAAATTAAAAAGGGGTGCATACACCCTGAAAAAATAACCAAAGGAGTTTATTATTAAGTAACTACACATGGGAGTACAACCGAATGAGCAAGACAAGTATCCATAGGATATTGCACGTGGGTATCAAGGCAAAGGACAAGCTGATGACTAAATAATGGTATAAAGCATGAATTAAATAATAGGAAACATCTACTCATGGCTTTAAGACTTTAGTAGATGGCCACAAAAAGGAAGGCTCTCTTATGGGACAACATAAAAAAAAATGGTTCCAGATCACAACAATTGAAAAGAAGATGCGGCCAAGTACAATAAAATTGAATAATATTAACACACATGGGAAGAAGAAACCAGCAGATTCAAGAATTCAATGACATGCCTGAGGAGGCTTGAAATAGGTGATTCACGTGACCATTCAAACAAACAATTACAGATCTACAGAGTAATTAATGATCAATGGTACGGTGGCTGACCCATGAACATTGCGTAGACCAATAGTTCAACAAACAGAAAGAAAACTGGTCCATCGGCTAACGTATAAAGCACATAAATCGAAATATTAATATTCATCACAAGGTTCAGTCATGTGCAGCGATAGTACAGAAATCAAGAAAGCCGTATGAAATTTTCCGCCGACGATGCACGTCGACGATACACTGATTGAGACAGCTAGATTGTAGAATTAATCATTAAAAGAATGATCGGTCCAATGCTAATTTTAATTTCAAAGAATGTAAACCCTTACCTCTGATCGTGATTAAACCCAAAATTTAATCTTCTCAATTCAATTGTATCAAAAGCCCTCAAGAAATTTGTAAAATCCCAAGAAGTCTCTTCCTAGGGATTCTTTGGAGGCTCCTCTAAACTTTGGTGTGTTCCTATGAATGTACGTAACTATCAGACACCTAAAAGATATATATTTATATTCCTAAAACAAATAGAATTTCAAAATACCCATTACGTCCCAAACTCTCTAATTTTATTTTCTTCTTTTTTTAAGCATTTAAATATGAGGGGTCTAACATCCTCCCCCCTGAATAAAAATTCCGTCCTCGGAATCAAAATGTGCCTGAGGTGCCAAAAAGGTGCAGATAAGAACGTCTCATATATTCTTCAGATTCCCAAGTAGCCTCTTCAATTTCATGGTTTTGCCATAAAACCTTAACTAAAGGAAAGAATTTCGTCCTTGGCACCTGATCAGGACGGTCAAGAATCTCAATTGGTTGTTCTTCATAAGAAAGGTCATCCTGTACTGATAAAGGCTCATACGGCACAATGTGCGTCGGATCATAAACGTACTTCCTCATATTCGAAACATGGAAAACATTATGAACGTGTGAAAGCTCTGGCGTAATGCAATTTTGTAAGCCACCAAACTGATCCTCTCTAAAACCTCGAATGGCCCAACAAACCTAGGGCTGAGCTTGCCTTTCTTACCGAAACGCATCACCCCCTTCCAAGGCGAAACTCTTAAAAATATACATGATCACCTCCCTCAAACTCAAGTTCGCGACGACTGTGAGATGTATAGCTGCACTGTCTATCCTGAGCTGCTTTAAAATGTTCCCAAATCAAATTAACTTTTTGAGTAGTCAACTGTACTAACTCTGGTCCCAACAACCATCTCTCTTCTACCTCATCCCAGTATAATGAAGTCTTGCACCTCCATCCGTACAATGCCTCAAATATCAAAACTTTTAAATCAGAAGCTCTACTACACTGTAAACGCCATCTCTACAATTTACCTTTTCTCCATTTGTACCATTAAACTGTTGCTAAAGTCCAAGTAAATTTATAATAGTTAGCCTTAATCTTAATTTGGGAATGGGATATTACATCCTTCTCCCCTTAAAAGTCGTCTTCAAATTTTACAGCATTGGTAATGTCTAACGCTTCACTATGTAACTCTAGTAGCAACCAAATTATGTCAATACACTGCCTAAACTCCACACCGAAAGTTATGTCCCACGAATATTCAGACGTTACAATTCCCATTCAAGTCATATCACTAGTTCAGATCTATGGGACTATTACTTATGCTTTAACATTCGTAGAACCTCAAGGTCGATGGCTATGAAGTTTGAGACTTAGTTGTCTTTCCAATGTACTAAGAACTTCAAAACCTCCTTTATCACCAAATATTTATCTACATGCTCTTGGTTTTTCAATGCCAACAAAGTTATGGCAACTTTTACCAGATACTGCTAATATTATGACAATTATCCGAACAAATTAAACTCGTGAGTTTTCTAGTCACCCTTGCCATAGCTACTATAAGCTAGAAATACCTTATAGAATAAACAGGACTGTAATGAGCACATCAACTTAAATATAGCCAATAACTTACCTTAGATCCATATATTTGGACACAACCTGGTTTTTAACAGCGGAATAACCCATGACTCATATCACTTTAAGATTCAGCATAACACACCTAACTTGAACAACAATTGCTAATGTGCCTCTATTCTATTAATGTAATACATATGTCAACATTTACCCAAAATAATTCCAAGTGTTCAATCCAAAGGGTGTGCAAAAGGATTGTAGATATACGTGAGATCCAAAAATCATGTCTCGGTTTTCAATGAGTCAGCGTGCTTGAAAGATACATCTAACTTAACCTTCACGATAATGCAACCCTATCTCCATTTATATCGTTAATTACAAATTCACCATAGACCCAATTTGAGATCTCGGCCATTACAATCCCCTCCAATTAAAATAATTTGGCCTCAAATTTCACAATATTTACAACGTCCAGGCACTAGGCTTTTGTTACGCAACTCCCATGAAACCAACATAATAGCAGAGCAGTGGTTAATCTCTGTACCAAAATGTATCATTGACGAATATTAAACATCACAATTCTCATTTCAAACCTTAATGCTAAGCCCAAACTTAGAGGTCATCATTTACGTCTTAACACTTGCAGAACTTCAAAAGATCACATAACCTTCTAAAATCTAAACATTCTAACGTACCGACCACAGGCTTACAAAAGCTCTATCTAGCTATCATGCTGCATGTTATCCGGCAACCTTAGTTAGGCTTTTCGCCAACTATAATCACTTTTCTACTTACCATCTTAAGCTTGCTCCATCCAGACATTAGAAGTTCTCGTGACTTTATATATAATTGTCCAAAATATTTGTCAAAATGCAAAATTGCAGTTTAGCAACTTCATATGTTTCTCTATACTATAGGATTCTAATTATAACTTAGGTTTTCAGAACCCAATCAGCCGAATCATTACTTAAACTCTAAGTACTCAGGACCTTACCTTGTCATATACGCTCCCGCATTAGAAGTCGTGGCTATTATCAAATTCTTAAAATAAAATATTAACCCACCGTATCACTAGTAACACCACGTATAAACAGAGCATCTAAATCCATAAAAACAAAAGTCTCCGTAAGACCACAATTAAAAAGATCTCATTCTCTTAATAATCCCCTTCAAAAGAAAAATTCAAACATAGCGGTTAAAAAAATTAGACAAACTTATCAAATCAAATCAAATCATCCACATAGGGGTAAAGTTCTAAAAAAGTTAAACTATAAAATTTAAGCCGAAGGTGTACCAGAGTATTGAGCAATTTTCTCATCTCATGAGACATGTACTCTATAGGATCTAAACCCTTGTTTTCAACTTCCATGCTCATTACCTCCCCAGCCTCATACTAGTATGTAAATGTTTGAAATCTATACCTATAGAAAGCAACATATGCAGTCATCTCATAATGATATTTCACTGAATATTGAGGTTAACTAGTGACTAAAGCTGGCACATTATTGGTACTCTCTCTGCCAAATGCATTACCCATCCTATTGCCAACCTCAAATTCTTGAGTCATATATTCTGTGGCCATAAACCTCTTAATCCTTCAAACACGTGATTACTCAACATAGCATCAAACTCAATCTTCTTAGCCGTATTCCATTGACTACCAAGACCATACTCAATGTGTAAGGCCTAACTAAAATTGTAATAATGCAATATTTATAAAGTTCACTAATAAAAACCATGTGATCACTTGAAGGCAATATGTTGCCCATCTCTTTTTATTAATCTGTCACCAAAATTGATACCATCGAATACCCTTCGAAACATACCGCTTTGACTTAGCCAAAATGGGTAGCCAATTCTATACGCACTTACGCGTCACACCCAAGACTACCATGCTTTCGTTGCGAACTCTGATGTCAAGTCAATCCAGTTATACCTACGCGAACGAATTCACATATCTGAGCTATCCTACCGTTCAACTAAAAATATAAAGATTTTCTTCGTAGTACTCTCATCAATTAAGTAACCTTCATCGTACACGTTTCTAAAGTCTACAGAATCATAAGCCTAAGCTCTGATACCAACTGTAACGCCCCAAATTTTTGGAGCGTTAATATCAAATAATAGAGTCAGAAAACCTCAAAATAATTTCAAAAAAAAGTCTCCCTAAATGGTCATTCAGAGCATGTACTAATTAACCCAAAGATACATCAATAACTATCATAGCAGCCTAAGGCATTTACATGATCCAAATTACTCCGACACGGAGTTCCAAAAAATATTCCAAATCAACATAGGTCCTCGTATTGTACGTTATAAAAACAACAAAACTAAATGCAAAACTAAACTACTAATATTGGCTCTGATATAAAATTACTAGCTCTAAATCGTACAACTAGCCCTGCAATCTAGCCCCCTTTTTACTGATCACCCGAGAGAAGAAAATAGTAAGGAAGTGAGCCAAATTCCCAGTAAGGTCGCTCAACGGACCAACCAAAAGGGATAAAAAAATGTCTGAAGAACAAAATTTCGGAGGTACAAAACTTTAATGGAACAGATATGAGACATAATTTTTTAAAGTGTCAAAATATATTTTTGTATAAGACAGAATTTCAAGATGTCAAAAATACATAATTGTACAGTGGCAGACACTAGAGAGCCATTCAGAATAAGGTCACACATGCCATCACTGACACGTGAAACCGGGTTCTGAAAATAAGATCGCGATCTCTAGCTCATCCCACTGAGTTAGCCCATGTTCCAATCCACGTGGGTAAGTCGGAAGCAAAAGCGTTACATACACGTGACATGGCTCGACGAAAAACATAATTAATTAGATACCACTAAATAGCCAAAAAGAAAAACAATGAGTTGCCTATAGATGATGATTCCAGATGAGTCATACATAACTAGCGGCTTATGACGCGCGCTAAAGAGTTGCTCAAAAAATTAATATTATCGGGTGATGGATACCAACACAGAGTACCATATTCAGTACTATCAAATTCAGTAATGTCAAAAAAGGATTGAACAATGAAGGAAAGGAAACTGCAAATCTCTAATTACATATTTCAAAGATATATTATACTGTGGAAGATGATGGTAATGCAGATGGACATAATTAAGCGAATCGAAAAAATGAGGATTTCACGTACTACTAACATAGCTGCTATACAAATTAAAAAGGGGTGCATACACCCTGAAAAGATAACCAAAGGAGTTTATTATTAAGTAACTACACATGGGAGTACAATCGAATGAGCAAGACAAGTATCCATAGGATATTGCACGTGGGTATCAAGGCAAAGGACAAGATGATGACTAAAGAATGGTATAAAGCATGAATTAAATAATAGGAAACATCCACTCATGGCTTTAAGACTTTAGTACATGGCCACAAAAAGGAGGCTCTCTTATGGGGCAACATAAAAAAAAATGGTTCCAGATCACAACAATTGAAAAGAAGATGCGGCCAAGTACAATAAAATTGAATAATATTAACACACATGGGAAGAAGAAACCAGCAGATTCAAGAATTCAATGACACGCCTGACGAGGCTTGAAATAGGTGATTCACTTGACCATTCAAACAAGCAAATACATATCTGCATAGTAATTAATGATCAATGGTTCGGCGGCTGACCCATGAACACTGTGTAGACCAATAGTACAACAAACAGAAAGAAAACTGGTCCATCGGCTAACGTATAAAGCACAGAAATCGAAATATTCATCACAAGGTTCAGTCGTGTGCAGCGATAGTACGGAAATCAAGAAAGCCATATGAAATTTTTCGCCGACGATACACTGATTGAGACAGCTAGATTGTAGAATTAATCATTAAAAGAATGATCGGTCCAATGCTAATTTTAATTTCAAAGAATATAAACCCTTACCTATGATCGTGATTAAACCCAAAATTTAATCTTCTCAATTCAATTGTATCAAAAGCCCTCAAGAAATTTGTAAAATCCCAAGAAGTCTCTTCCTAGGGATTCTTTGGAAGCTCCTCTAAACTTTGGTATGTTCCTATGAATGTACGTAACTATCAGACACCTAAAAGATATATATTTATATTCCTAAAACAAATAGAATTTCAAAATACCCATTACGTCCCAAACTCTCTAATTTTATTTTCTTCTTTTTTTAAGCATTTAAATATGAGGGGTCTAACAATGAATAAATTCTGTGTGAAGTTACATATTTTGCTCTTTGCCACCTCTTTCTCTAATTCATTCTTTTATTTTTCTCACCTCTCTCTTCCCTCACCCCTCCCCATCTAAGCTCCAATCACCACTGCTGACGACCCCTATCTCCACTGCTGCCAACACCGACTACCTCAATCACCACTATGGCCGACCCTGACGATGCCGATCACCACTATGGCCAATAGCAAAAATGCCTATCACAAGCGTCGCTGACCCCAATCACCACTACTTCCTTTATCTGCAAGGGCCCCCCCGATCACCACCTCATTTAAACCCAATGGCCCCGATTACCACCACTGCCGCTGCCTTCTTCCACCACTAGCGTTGTCACTACCTTTTTCAACCATCAATGCCATCGCTGCTACCGTCTCTTCTTCATCCACTAACACCATCTCCTTCATCAACCGCAAGTACCGTCCCTACGTTATCAATCACAAACATTTGATTTCAAAGCAAAATTACAGATCTCGACAGTGGTTATTTTGTTGGTCATGGTATACAGGTCTGCTTTGACGAACGAGATATAGAGAGAGACAAAGACAGAGATATAGAGAGAGGCAGGCCCCACAAGCTAAAAAACCTCTCTTTCATAATGAAACAAAGTGTAATTAAATGAATATGATTTCAAAGGTAATACTGAAAAACATTGAGAGTATGACCCCATTACCTTAATATGCCTGAAAAGTCAAACTAACTGATTACTATGTGATGGAGGGAGTATATGCTTAGAAACCAGTCACATTATTGATTAAAAAATGTACACACATCAAAACAACCCCTTAGTAAATACTCCAAGTAATTCTCTGATTATCCATTTGGAAAATTTCGTATACTAAAACCCAGCCCGTGATTGGACTTCAAAACTTATGATTCATTACAACAGAAGCGTCACCTCGTGTCTGTCCTTTAAGAGTACACTAAATCCTATTTTGGACGCTTCTGGGTATAGCTCTATCAGGGTTTTGGTTTTTCCAACACATTGTTGTGACTTGGCAATAGACCATGTGAACCTAAAGTTTGAAAATTATCTATAACACATATTTTATGTTGATGATAGGGCTGGGTTACTCATAAGAATAATAGAGTACTTCCACCACTTACTAAACAAACCACAAGTTTTAACTGAAGCTGTTTGCATCAACACATATTTTTTCACTAATGACTTGACTTTAATTAAATGCCACTAAATGAAATTTACTTTTTATTATTATTTTTGAAGGAGATAAGGAGGAATTCAAATCAGAAGAAAAGGGAACACATGTGAAAACGTGTTCCTATTGTTAAGGGATAAGTATTGTTGATTACATGTTTGTGGATAGTTATTTCCTAAGTGATAGGAATTATTATTTTAGTGGATAGTTTGTAGTGATATTTATTTTCTACAATTTGGTCTATACCATAAATGCTGGGTCAAAGAAGGAGCAAGGGACATCATCATCAAATTAGACAAATCAATACTTGACTTTTCAAGTCTTTTTCTTTCTTCCTTTCATGTTTAGAAGCTCTTCCTATCTACTGATAGGGATTCTAGTTTCCAGAGTTGAAAATGTTGTGCTTTGTAAGCATCTTCAGCATTAGTGAAAAGTCTTTTCTTTGTCTTTGCGAGTGCTGCTGAAGCAAACGCCAAGTATATACTTATCATCCTTTTAAGTATTTACATTTCATTAAAATTTTCTGTTTTTAATTAAGTCCTCAAGCACGAGAGACAAAAAAGATCCCACACTTTTAATCGATTGTACCGCAGGTAAACAAATCGATTGTGAATTTGTCCAGAGCGCAAACATTGGCATGCCCGATGGGACCCTTTTAAACTAAAAAGGTGTAAATATTCCGACCTTCAGAAGTATGTTAAAATAGCCATCTGGGCTTTGAAAAATAAACGGGTAATAATTTTGAGCAACACTCGTGTCAGTAGGGTATCGAGGTTTAAAAAGATTTCAGGACAAAAATATAAATTTTGAAACATTGGGGGCATAATTGTAAATCAAAGTTTAGTGATGAAAAATAATAAAATGAGTAGAAGTGTATATTTTAATTACATTTAATTAAATTAATAAATATTAGAAGAATCTTGGGACAAAAGTGCAAAATTTAAAACTTCTGGGGGTCATTTTGTAAATTTTGGAACTTGAGGGGCTATTTTGCAAAATTTGAAAATTTAGCCTTATGTGTCAATTTTTCAAAAATTTTTCGGTAAGGAGATACCACCTCCTGTGATGAGTCATCTGACATTATTATTATTTTTTTATGTTAGTTTGGTTCTATCCTAAATGGAAGGAAAGAAAGAAAAAGGAAGGGAACCTTTTGTAATATCCTTGTTGTTGTTTATAAAAAATAAATTAAAATTGGTCTAATTTTGTAGCGGCCAAATGCAGTCATAAACAAAAGGGAATGACACCTCATGTTTCCAAGAGGTGGAGTGTGTGCATGTAGAGAGAAGTGGAGGGTGAGGTGGCATGAGGGAAGGCTTAACTTGGACATTTGTTTGAAGGAGAATCACGGGAAATTGAGAAGATATCACGAGATACCTTTAATTGAGAAGTCATAGAGAAAAGAGAGAGGAAGAAAATCCAAGAAACATAGATCAATGTGGAGACAAATTGAAGAAGTTATGGACCACCAGAGTCAGGAAAACATCAGCCTGCAGTATGCGAAGTTGTGCAAAGTAGCTGATTGAGGGAGAATTTGAGGAAAACTCAAGAAGAATTTTGTGAAAGGCCAAAAAAGAGAAGTTATAAAGGGGAGAGAAAGGAAGAGATTGCAACAAACAGAAGGTATTTTCGTCCAGAATTAAAGAAGTTATGAGTCTTTAAAGTGAGGTAAAAATTAGCTCGCCAACAAAATTAGTTACAGGTATTAAGTTGTTGAATGTATAATCCCGTGACAACAAATTTGGCACTTTGAGTTGGATTTAGATGGTAGATTTTGTGATGATTATAGATTGACATTTTCTAATGAGTATAAGATTTTGTATTGCTTCTTTTTAGGTTTAAAGCCACACCATAGCATCTTGTCCTATGATGTGGCTTTTTATTCTATTGACACTTGATTTGGTGACTGTGAACCTTTTCTGTGGTACAAATTCATTGAGATACATCTGCTTTATCAGTAGCCATGGAGGTTGTCTTCTTGTTTTAACTGTAGGAATGCCTATTTTCAAGTTGACAAGTGGAAACATATTAAAATATCATTAGTTGTGTGGTTGCAAATGTAAAGATTGTCATGTTTTCGGGTTTCATGAAACTTTAATTATGTTAAAGGACTGTTTTCCCTTTTAGTAGTTTTAATTTGCAATATGTGTTAATTAATTTTTTGTTAATTTGTAATATAATGGGATGGAAATAACTTCTTCATAATAGCAGTATTAATTGCACGAGAAAAGGGGGAAGAGCCACAAAAGAAGAAGAAGAAGAAGATGGTTCGGGTCGGGTCTTCACGTATGACCCGTTTGTGACCCAACCCGCCTTAACCGAAGTCTTGTCAGATGGACCCGTTTCTGACCGAACCCATTCGTGACCCGTAATACTTTGACCCAACCCACCCGCCCATTGCCACCCCTACTTCGGATCAGCAGAAGCCGCACCGACAAATAATCCGAAGACCCAAATAAACAGCAGCGACACGTTGCGGTTGGAAGTCAGTTTAGTTCTATTGGATTGGATTGGATTGGATTGGATTGAATTGAATTCGATGAAGAACAGATCTCATCACCCCACCCCCCCCGGTTCCTCGTTAGGCAAATCCTCTCCGCCCTAAAAATTCTTTACTTCCAGGTCAAAATGTCTCACAGCGACACCGTTCCGCTGAACTCCTCATCCCAATCGGACATCGACGAGATCGAAAACCTAATCAACTCCAGCGTCCATTCCTCCAACGTCCCCCCCGCACGCCCTCCCTCCCCTACACGCGCCTCCATCCCCGTGTCCTCCACGCCCTTCATAACCTCCAACACCCCTCCCCCTCCCCCCGTCTCCTCCTCCTCTTACCAGAAACCCACACCTGTCCTCGTTGCACCGGCGGCTCCCGGTCATCAGAATAGCAATAATAACAACAGTAGCAGTACTATCGCCTCTTCCGGGTTCGGGCCGGCTCCGAACACGCTGACGGAGCCAGTGTGGGACACGGTGAAGAGGGATCTGTCGAGGATTGTGAGTAATCTGAAGCTGGTTGTGTTTCCCAATCCGTATCGCGAGGATCCCGGCAAGGCTTTGAGGGATTGGGATCTGTGGGGACCTTTCTTCTTCATTGTCTTCCTCGGCCTTACCTTGTCATGGTCTGCATCCGTTAAGAAGGTAAAACTATTACGCCTTGTATGCGTTTCTCTCCGTACGGACTTCGGTTTATTTTTTTGATCCTGGCACATTTTGTTCCTAGTGACAGACATGCATTGGTGTTTCTTTTTCTGAGCATGTATAGTCGGGTTTTGTGTTTGCTGGGTTTAGACCACTTCATTGAACCTACTTTTTGTGGCCAATTTCACAATGGATGTTAAAATCAAATGTTACAACTGGAATTGAATTCTTCTCTCTCTCTCTCTCTAGCATGCTGATGTCATGTTGATTTGGGCGAGTATTGATCAATTATGTGAAATATATACTCCGGATGGAGGATGGGATTTACTCACTGGTGTACTGGCGGAGATAAAGGCAGATCTTTCAAATGGGTTAGTGATAATGGTGATTGGACAAGTGGTGCAAGGAGAAAGAGGGAGTTCAAGGAATTACAGGGAAATTTTGTCCTTTTCATTATTCTGTTTGATGTTTGCTTTGACAACAGCCCCTTTGGCTTTCGTGACAGGGGCTGCCTTGTACAAATACTTCTTCTTTTACTGAAAGTATAGAATCACTTCCAGATCTTGATATGTTCTAAGTGCGGTCAGCTGCCCTTCTAGCTGAGCTCTACTGTACCATTGACTTACTTGATGAAATGTTGACATATATTAGCGTGTCCTCTCACTGTGCCTCCAACACGTGGGTGGTGGGTGTTGATGGGTGCTGAAACTAAACTTGAATTTTCATTTTGAATAACTGCCCAACAGTTATACCTACAAAATATTCTAAATTACTAGGGACACAATAAAAATTATTCAAAACATTCTAAATTACTAGGGACACAATAAAATTATTCAAAAAGTAATTCAACTTGGGGCACATTTGATCTCATCTATTACTTGATGTAACCTTTATAATAATTTTATAAATCCTGCTTACAGGTATAACCTGTTTTGATAGTCGGGAGCATGGGCAAGATAGGACTATTTTTCTTTTTTATTTCATATCCCATGTCTGGATGTAGAAAAGTAGAGGAACATAGTATTCATCAGACCCTTTTAATACCTCTTTGTAAGGGATGTACCGAGATGGTGAGTTTCGAGGTGGTAAGTTGCTCCATTTTGACAGGGAGGTCACAAGTTGATACTCAAAAAGGCCACTCTGCAACAGCTTGTACTATTTACATTAGATTGGGGTTGCTTCTGCTTTGAAACTCGATTATGGTGAAGAGCAGAAAACTGCTTTTGATTAAAAGCACCTTCTTGTACGCGACTTAGAAGTTGCTTTTGGGGTGCTTATGCGCAAAAGTAGTTTGTAATGTGTCTTAAGGTACTTTTGAAGCTCTCAAACTTGCCAAAATGGCCCTTAGGTATAGTGGCCAAAGTTGTAATTATGAAACTTGTGGAATATTTTGTATAATCAAAAGTTGACCATGTCAACTACTTCGCCTCCATTAAGGCCCTTTACAACTTCCCCAACCCCATCTCTATCTATATAGCATTCATCATTTGTCTTTGGCAGGGTTCAGTTTCTTCACGAGTCATTTTGTAATTAATATTCGAGGCTTCTTTTATTGCTGGGTCACCTCTGCATTGACTTGCTGGCAACCGTGGTGTGGCCAGTTATAATTTCTTATGAGTCGCAGAGATAGGAAGCTTTACATTATTACGTCCAAAATTATAAATTACAAATACTCCGTCCGTACATAAGCGAGCTCCAGTTCATTTTGGGATGTACAAAATAAGTGATCTCTTTCTAAATTTGGACAACACTTTTGTTATTTCACCGTTACCCTTACTCTAATAACAAACGATGTCCCTTCATTCTTTACCCTGACACTGAAAACAAATGATCTATCCCTCCTCTTTTTTCCACAGCCACCATACACCATAGTCGATTGACCATGTCCTGTTCCTCAGGCAGGCAGCTATTGTAGTCGTCGTCTATTCTCTCTCGCTCGTTCTAACATTCACTGCCACCCTTCACCGACTATTAGTGCTTCCTTCAACCATCTTTGTTGCACCTCTTCGATCATCACTACCATCCTTTCAACCATGACCAGCCCAGCTTATGGTTGACGATGGCTAATTGTCAACAACATTAGAAATTTTTAATTTTGGTTTTGGATTTGATTTTTCAGTTCAATGAAAGCTTAAATCAGATTTGATGCTTTTGTTCAAGAAAAAATTGGAATTTCGAGTTCACGAACAAAAGCCAAGAAAACTGCGACAAATATGATATTGTTGAAACATAGGAAAAGGACTACAGTTCTCAATAAATCTCGAAATTAAGTTGATGTCCTCTAATTCTTGTCTTTGGAAAACTTCAATTTGAGGGCTAAAGGCTTGATCTTGAATTAAATGTTGCGATTCGCTCGTTGTTGGGTGGATCTGGTAGCTTGGCTTTTAAGATCTATTGAGCAATCCGTCAAAGCTTGGATCTTTAAATTTGGCAGAGCTTACTTTGCCTTAATTTAAAGCCTTTTTTTTTTTTTTTCTGTTGTCCTCAAGTCTCATCCCTTATGCATAGTGGTAGATGAGAGTGTTGCTGTAAGACTAAACCTACTTGGTAATTTTCCCTACATCTTTTATAGAGATAACTAGTTTATTTATGGCGTCATCTTATTGGCTTGAACCTTCAAGGTGATACATGATGTATTGACTGGTCATACCACCTCATACAAATAAGTTCTGTAGTTTAATTTGCTTGACTTCATCACTGTCATATACTAAAAGATAATGAAAACAACAAAATAATTGTCAAGTTAGTCCCTTAGTCTTAGTATTTTATGGACATGTGTCACCTTCGTATTTGTCAATAGATATTATATTTTTTTAAGAACAAAATAAAAACACGTGGCATTTTTTGATTGACATAAAATTACCCCTGCTTGAATGCACCTTGAGACATGGTCATGGGCACGGCATTGTAGTGCTTGATCTGTGTCTCAAACCTCTAATATTTTTTTTGTCTTCTGACTAAACTCAGAATTTATGTCCAAGTTGCTTGCATACCTCGGACCTTAGAGGAATCAAGTCAAACGCGGTTGAATCTTTTGCAGCTTCAACTCATTTGCCAAGGATATTTTTGCATATGATTTATAGGGAAGCTGAAAACATATTTGCTGGCATTTGCAACTCGTGTCGAGGAACTTTTGAAGAAATTTGAAATGAAGCTTCAGCTTGTGTAGGGTCGTACACTAAATGTAATTGCGCTTCAACTTGTCTAGGGTAATACACTAAAATGTATTTGCAGACATTTTCAACTCGTGTCGTCAAAGGGTTAGTATAGAAATTTTAATTCGACATCTTGTGTGGGTTAGAATCACTAAAAACACTTTTGCAGACATCTTCTGATGTAAGACGGACACTGGTAAGGGGTATTTGAGGTTGTCCTATGATTGAGGATGTTGGGCTAGGGCATAGGTTAATAGGATTTGAAATTGAGAAGCTCGGACTAAGGTTTAGGAACATCTAAGAGGGATTTAATTGAGGGGGCTGCTTAGGGTGCTGTGAACAATGATGGTTAGATTTTTGCATTTTTAAATAGAAAAAAGATAAGAAAAGGATAAAAGATAAGGAAAACGCGGAGTCTTACTAAGCTCTTCTAGGCGTCTCACCTAGAAGAGAATGAATGGAGTCTCACCATTGAAAAGAAAAGTGAAGCTGATTTTGAAAATTCTATTCATCAACTCTTCTTTATCTTCGGTTACAATGCTTCTTTATATAGACAAAAAAGCCTAAACCTTTCCAACTAGGAAAATAATCTAGAAGATTACTAAAAAGAAGACCAGACCAAGTCCTAATAATATTAAAAGGGTTAAATATACGTTAGTACCCTGAAAGTATCCCGAAGTCTCACTAGAGGGTCCCAAAGTTTATTGTTCACGTAGGGGTCTGTAATTTCAAATTTGCAATAAGTAAGGACTTCCGTCCCAATTCCTAACGATCTAACCCTTTCCAATAGGGGCAATTTCGTCAAGTCAACTTTGTTTTTTTCATAAAAACTACCTGAAAACTAAGCATCTTTGTTTTTTCCACGAAAATCTTGTCATCACTAAAGTCCTATCTCAGGCATTTCATCAAACACCTTCTTAGCAAACCCTAAATCTGTTCTACCCTTTGCAAACAAGTCAATCAAAGCACTCCCAACCCACAAATCCGACTCAAAGTACCCAGTCTTCATCACAAACCCAAATAAAATCATCCCAGTTCGAGCATAATCCGGTCTACAACACGCTTGAAACACCGGTGCGTAGCAAAACTCATTAGGACACTCTCCAAACCGAAGCATACCAGCGAACGTAGCTACAGATTGTGACTCCGTTCCATTATGCGCGAAGCAGGAGACTTCTAGGGTGAGGGAAATGAAAAATCTTCCTCTGTCGTTGCCTCAGGATTGGAAAAAATGGGGGGAGACATCGATCTTCTTCACGGAA
This sequence comes from Escallonia herrerae, assembly GCA_033070095.1. Lineage (NCBI taxonomy): Eukaryota > Viridiplantae > Streptophyta > Magnoliopsida > Escalloniales > Escalloniaceae > Escallonia > Escallonia herrerae. Next base: position 703,558 of record JAVXUP010000065.1, read on the forward strand.
GAGCAAGGCGTGATCCACGTTTTCGCCCTCAACTTGATCGACGCTTCCACATACCACGTCGTCGATTACCTGTTCCCCGACCCCCAGTTGGAAGGCAGGATAGGCCGCGTGGCCCTCGGATCTAGGATCTACTTCTTCGGCGGCAACTTGATTGAAACTGCCGCCGACGAGCTTACCTATCCACTGACAATGTGCGTGTACGATCTGCGCAACAGGACGTGGCGTGACGGCCCCGATCTTCTTGGCCCAAAGCCCTGCCCTCTAGTTGTCGTAATCGAGGGTAAGATCTATGCTCCTTCTTGCGAAAGATCTCACAGTTACACGCCGGAACGTTTAACATCGCTTCATTGGTGGGCGGTGTTTGAAGAGTACGATCCTGCACGCGAACGTTGGATTCGGTTGGAAGAACCGTCTATGCGTTGCTATCCCTTCATGCCAATGCACATTTATCATCCCAGAGTGAAAACGTTTTTTGTCAAGCGGGAGGACGATGGGCTGAAACAATGCCAATTTTAGGGTTCCAAAAATCAATGGATTTGGGTCCAAAAATCAAGGGATTTTACAATAAAAAACCAAATATGACTTGACGAAATTGCCCCTGACGGAAGGGGCTAGATCATTAGGAATTGGGACGGAAGTCCTTATTGCAAAATTGAAATTACAGACCCTTATGTGTAAAAACTAAATTTTGGGACCCTCACGTGAAACTTCTGGGTACTTTCAGGGTACTAAAATGTATTTAACCCATAACAAAACAATAACTCCATACTCCTTAACAACCCCCGGAGGTGAACCAGAGCGAGGAGGCCCTCGTTGAGACAATTCAGTTTGTGTTCTGTGGCCTCTGCACCCCCCCCCCACCCCCGGCGGCCGGGGTGGGTGGGGGGTAGGAATACTAAATATCCTGAAATAACTAAAGATAGAAATTACTAAATCTTTTTAACTCGCCATAATGACTAAAATACCATCATCTACGAGAGTTACTACAATACCCTAGATGGACCTAAGCTTGTACTTCAGGCTCATATGTTTTCAATTTTTCTTTTGTTTACTTGAACATGCTCTGGCTTTATGTCTGATCCCCGTCATCTTTAACTTGTGTCTCTTCCCGAGAAACGAGTGGGTTATTGCTTTGCAAAATTCTGCTAAATTTCATATGTGGCAATTCCTCAAAGATCTCTTTGTTAGTTGGTCAAAGAATCCGCCGAATCGGATTTTTTGAGGAACGTATCTAGAGATAATTTAATTTGGTTAGACAACGTCTCTTGGCAAACAAGAACAAGGATCGGTTTTTTAGCGAGGTACGAAATGTATTGTCACATATTCAATATGACTTTTAACATCGACTTGTATGGGGGTGCATTGCTATAATTCTTTTGCAGACTGTTTCAACTCATGTCAAGGGAGTATCATTGACAGTTTTAAGGTTGTATCAGGGAGTGCTTCAGCGATACTTAAGTATAAATGTATAATTAAGTGACATGCTTAAAGATGTAGAGTGAAGCATATTCAACTATGGCCGGATCAAACTGTCTGAACTTGAGTCGGTAGGTAGGCTTCGTTGGTGCCATATCCTGCGGTTTGATAGTGTGTACTTGGCTAGAACAAAGTAACTCTGGTTCTTAAAGGCAGATTCGCCTGTATCACTGGCTTCACGTTCATAGTTCAGAAGTTTGAAATTTATATGCTTTGCAAGAAGAATTGCTACTTGACTCTTTGAGGACGTGTTTCTTCTTCTTTCGAGCAATTCATTTTTCTTCTTTGACCTCGTAAAAGATACTGTTACAGTTGTTACTTCTAAGGGAGTTGCCCTTGGTATACAAAATTTCAATAAGGTCATGTTTTATTCCACTGGCTAGTATGCTGAGTTCCATGTTATGAGCTCTTGTAGCTAATTCGTCCAAAGACTTTGGTTTAATGGCTTGAAGAATATAAAGGAGTCTTTATTGTTTTGCTTGGATGCACATCTCGATAGCAGAGGCTTTGATTAATCTATCGTTGCGGTTAAGACTTAAGCTTCTCCATATGTTGATGTAATCGATAATTGACTCGTCCTCCTTTTGTAGATTATTTGCGATTATGTTGACAATACTTGATTCCTAAAGAAGCGGTCCAGGAACTCTTTTTTCTATATCTTCTGAACTATCTATTGGACAAACTGCTGGACTAGAAATCTTTGTAAATGCTGGCGCTACAGCATGTCTCTCCAGAGTGAGCAATGTGCTGCTTTGGATCTCTTTTGCCATCAAATTATTGAGGTTTTGGTGGCGGATAGTTTTCTGACTTCTTCAAGCACTCAATTTCTTTGTGTGTATGGCTTGACTTAGGACTTGAAAATATGAAATCTGCCAGGTTGTAGTCAATCTGCTAGTATAGATCCATTATAAGAGACGTCGATTCATGAAGTTTTGGACTTTGTTGACTTTTTGAGCTCATCTGTATTTGTTCTGGCTTTGACTGATTCTCCATCATGTCTAATTTGCGAAGTAAATAATCATTCTGAGCCCTTTCATGCTTATCTTACTCCATAAGATCGTTAAAAGCCTTAGTCATTCTTGCAATATGTAATGTGATCTTCATTATAGCTTGATTGCACCCATCATTACCGACATGACTTAGTAGTAAGAAGAGTCGATAGAACTGGTTGACTTGGTAGATCCTGGGGTAAGGTAAACGAGTATCATCTATTGCTTGAGTCGATAGTGTAGATTTAGGCAGATAAGCGTAAGCAGACTGTTGAGGCATGATTTAGTATGAAAACACTTTTTCAACCATGGATGTAGCGCCTTTTGGCCCCGGCGATGATGTTGAAAGGAGGACCCTGTCGGTGGCATTGAATTTTACAGCCGGGACCATGTAAGTAGTAGTTTGTGAAAGCAATTGATTTGTAGCCTTCGCCTAGCGTCGAGTGCCGATGCTTGCTCTTGCAGGTGCAAGATTTGGCGCACAAAGCTTGAAACCAAGAGATTTAAAAGTTGGTCGTCTTTGGAGCGATTAAAGCTTGAAGGATGCAAGTAGAGATGAGATTGCAAGGCATAGACGTTCGATGGGCGTCCTAGAAGTTTGTACACATAGATTTCAATTGTACGAATAAAGAACAAGAAAAATAGCAACAAACATGATTTTATCGTTTTAAATGAAGAAAAAGGACAATCCTTGGAAAATCTGGAAGCAAAGATAATGTCCTCCAATTCTTCTCTTCTGAAACCTCTATTCGAGGGCTAAAGGCTTGATCCCGAATTGAACGACGCGATGCATCTAGATTTGAACGAGAATAAGGGAAACAATGCAGAACTTGAAGACGTTAATTGGAGGGCTTTTAGCTTGATCTTGAATTGAGCGGGGCAATCCTTTCCAGAAATGATGTCGGTCTTTGTAGAGCAGATCCAATAGCTTGTCTCTAGAGATTTGTAGAGAAATTCGTCAAATCTTGGAGCTTTGAATCTGAAGGAGTTCCCTCCATCTTCGTGTAAATTCTTTTTATGTTAAGTCTGCCCAAGGTTCACCTTCAGGTAGATGAGAGTGTTGCTATAAGACTATACCTCTTTGATAATTATCTCTTAATCGTTTAAGGAGATGAATATCATATTTATGGTATTATTATCTGGCCAGAAACTTCAAGGTGATGCTAGATGTACTTTGACCGGCAATACCACCTCATATAAGCAAGAGGTGTAATTTGATTGGCTTAACCACATCATGCGATATGCTAAGAGATAATTATAGCACTAATACGAGTATCAAATTAGTCTTTTAGACATATCAGTCTGTTAGGGGACACGTGTCATCTTCTTATTTGTCAATCAATATTTATTCTGAATGTGAAGACAAGTAAAAATAAAACACGCGCCATTTTGGGCTTGGCATAAACTTTACCCTTCTACAGTGACATTTGAGGGTGACGAAAGTTGGCAGCTCTTATGGTGGTTTGAGGCTGTGAAGGTGGGTGTGGTGATGTTTAACGAACAGCCACCACCTAGGCATACAGACAAACGAACAGGCGACTTAAGCAAACGCCTAGGCATGAACCTTCTTCGTACACAGACATGCCGAGATGATTGGACAGGTGCCTAAGTGAGTGGGCGAGCGCCTAGATGGGTATTACCAAACATATGGAGATCAAGTGAATTTATTGTTTTTTTCTTCAGACATACAGAGTGACTCAGGATTCAGTTGTGGAAACGTCTCATTCAGTTTTAATAAAATGTTGTTCTTTTTTATATAAAAAATGGGTTTTGAATTTGTTTTCACTTATGTTGTCAGAGTACGTGATGGTTGCTCGAGAGCTTTCAGTTTGGCAACATTGGTATATCTGTGCAATTTTCCTTCCAGACAAACTTCAAAACACAATCGAAGATTTCCAAGTGGGTATTCACCAAAGATTTGAAAACCCATATGTGAAAATTGAGAAAAGAAACAATCAAAAGTATCAACCTCTTAAGTCTCTTGGAATTGATTTCTTTATGCAGCATTGTCGGGTGGTTATGAGCCTGTTGTTTGTGTACAAATGGGGAGAAAAGGATGGGGATGAAGATGACGGGTTGGCAGCAGGAAGGGTAAAATGGTAAACATGCCATATTTATACTAACTCCAAAATATCTATACAAAGTCAAGGCATGCACTCAATTGGGGTTAGTTGGAGTATAAAACTGATTAAACATCCAATTTAACATGGAAAGTAGGTAGAATATTGTTTGTACCATCAAATGAGGTTAATGCACGATGATCTTCATCTTATACCACATCGGTTGATCAGAAGAAAATTTTTGTTCTATCTCAAAGGTGTTCATCGTTGACATAGATAGTTATAATTGGTCATAACACCACAAGTGAGAGAGTCCAAGTAACTCTGTCGTTAGCAGAAGCACCTGTTATTCTTGTTGAATATGTGACCGCCAGGTACTTTTTGTATATTGTCAAGCATTTGATGTCCATCTAGTGCTCCCCCAGTTTGCAAGTTTCTTCTACACGTACATGTAATGTTTGCTTACTCTGATTGAGGATTTTCTTTCCGTACTTGTGATTCTTGCGAGAGTGTATTCTGCTAATAGTGTTCTTCCTGGTTGTCCCAGTCTCAAGTATTTGCTGTTGCATTTGCGTTACTGGCAGCAGGTGCTGTAATTCTAACATTGAATGTACTATTGCTGGTAAATCTCTCTCTCTCTCTCTCTCTCTCTCCCTCCCTCCCCCCTCCCTCTCTCTCTCCCTCCCTCCCTCCCTCACACACACACACATACAAACACACAAATGAAACAGGCACACGCACACGCCCCCACTGTGCACACACGTGCGCGCACATTTACGTAAAGTTTTAAGTTTGGATGAGTAATGTAATGATCTCTTTACTTTATTTGTGGTTTCAGGGTGGCCACATAATCTTCTTCCAGTCTCTGAGCCTTTTGGGTTATTGTTTATTCCCTCTAGACGTCGGTGCTGTAATCTGCATGTTGAAGGACAATGTGATAGTGAAGGTGGTGGTCGTGTGTGTGACATTGGCCTGGAGCTCTTGGGCTGCATATCCGTTCATGAGTACTGCTGTCAACCCTAGGAGAAAAGCTCTAGCACTCTATCCCGTCCTACTAATGTACGTGTCTGTGGGCTTTCTGATCATTGCCATTGATTAGTGTTTCGGTACTGGTGGTTATAGGTTTTTTTATGACCTGAGCATCTGGTCTGCCCTTTGCTTCTCATATTGGATACGAGTCTTCTCTTTTTGCACGCTTCGATGGATGTTCAGTCTAAAACTAGTAATAAGTTTTCTAGTTCTAAGTGACCACCTACGTGTAACTCATCAAGTTTTTTTAAAAGTTTTGCTTGGAGCTGTGCTCTAGTCTGCTAAATCGCGAGAAAGCTGGGGTGCGGTTGCTCTTGTTCGAGTAATTTCCGGCAGTTATTTTTAACGTCTTTTAAACTCTGCTCTGGGCCATTCGTCCTAGCCCTTTTGTGGCGAGACGTAGGATTGTCATGAATGCTGTCGAGTTTAACAATTCGGTGGCTCTGGCATAACTTGTTCATCACTTGGTAATAATCAACTACTACATCATAGCCTCGAAGAAGCAAAAACTGGTTTTGACCCACTCATCCCTCGCCAAAGCAACCCAGAACTGCTCCTACCTCCACCATCTCCGACCACTCTTATCCCCATAGCACCCCACAATAAAACCACTGCTCGTATCCACCTTATCCGCTCCCTAAAAAACTTGGTTACCTTGTCGTGGGTTTCACCGTCGTTGCCTCTTTCTGCAATTTCAGTGTTGTCGTCTATTGGCCCATTGAGAATTTTTTTCGTTCTCTCCAAAATCATCCTTACCCCGTTTGGCTCTTGTCTTGAAAACCTTGTTTGTTTGTTTCTTTTTTAATTTCGTTTTCTACCTACGGGGAATTAAAGTAGAGCATGAGACAATACTCGCTTTTCTCCCTAAAGGGAATTAAAGTAGCGCATGAGACAACACTCGCAGACATCGTATATGTGTAATAGACGCTGATGCAGCTAAAAATAGATTTCCAATTGGCAGGTAATACCTGTCATTCACGATCACACATGGTCAAGTACGAGATTGGTAGTTACTTCTTTTAGTGAAATCGAATTTTAAGAGAACTCTTAACTTGTTTTTTTTTTTTTATATAATCAAAGAATAGCATTAAAAATTAAAGGTTACAAAGTTGCCGAACGGTGAATGAAGGTCATAACATTTCCTTGACTCGTTTTACAAGACTTCAAAAATTAACGACAAACCTATAAACCTTATACAAATTACAATTAGACTAAAACAAAGCATATCTTACACTTTAGTCTAACTTGAAGTAACAAGCGGCGAAATTCCAGCCGTTGCCGGCGATGATAGATCTAACCCTAGCAAAGAAAAGCCGCATCAATCAAGCATATAACTGTAGCAACCATCAGCCGGCCATTCCAACTATCTAGATCTATCAAATCTAGTATATCAAGAAAAGCTTGGAGATCTATATAGATCTGAAGCATTCAGTGCATTGGAGCAAGGCATCGCCATCCCTGATCAAGTTGGGCAAATGGCGCCTGCCACCGCACCGTCTTCACCACTGTTGTCCACCCTGAAGCTGTTGCCGGCCACTAAAGTTGCCGATCCTCACATAACCTAGATACATGAACAAGAGACGTAAAGAATATAGAGAATAGGCTGAAATCCGGATGCCGCCCCACGCGCACCAACACACGATGGGGCGGCCACTCTAACTTGATGCTCAAGGATTAAGCCCATGGTCTAGCCACCACTTCTAATTATCCTAACACCAAGGCCAGATAAAGGGTCTCCCAGGTATGTAAAGAACTATTGACACATACTACTGTATTTTTAATTTATTCAGAGTACGATCATGTAGCTGTGCTTTGACTTAAGGATCAGAGAGTTTTTCCACCAGAACCCAGGCGGCGGTCACGTTTTTTCAGTCTTGCAGGTCATTATTCTTAGCTATGTTTGATCAATTTTCTAGCAACAACAAATTGAGGTCATCTGTGGGACCACAACTGGAATCATAGCAAACCACACAGTCTCTAACATGTCTTAACTCAAGCGAACCAAATGAGATTGCCCCTAGCACTCAAGCCACACTCGTCGAACCAATTGTTCTCGCGATTGACACACGACGCCTATCACTAGATGGATCAAAACAACCATGTCAACAAAAAATTGTCACGTCAACGTGACATCCAACACTCGCGATTCAGAAGGACAATGATCTCGCCCTAGCCGTTTGTGCACTCCCACTCTTAGAACGACAATTGGTGCCATCACATCAACTGCAAATGTCCAAGGCTTTGAATGTTGATATGACTAAGGAGATCCACGAATTGAAGGACGCGGTCAACGCCCTTCAGAGAACTGACGAAGCACCTCGCTGTGACTTCTACATCGACCAACCGTTCTTACCACGATTCAACCGATCACAACCTCTATTTTTGTTGGGATTGAGCCGTTTCACCAATTTCATGTGTTGACACAACTATCTATTATGGTTGTCATTCATCATTTGAGCATTTACGTACTAAATGCATACGTGTCCACTATTATAAATTTATGACCATAGTTTATTGGATAGATCAGTGTAGCCATATCCAGTGCATATACTGATAGATTATGATCATGATATAATATGTAGTTAAATAATTTCTCAGAACGTTGTATGGAATTGGACAACCATTTAATACATTGTAGTATGCAAAGATGATATAATTTATCTAGGCATTCTACATGCTATTACATTGTTTGTATTGAACAAGGATTACGTGAGATAATTTTTATTTAACTTATTGTCACTTTATAAATAATCTCTACAACTATTATTATGCAATATTCTTCATCATATATTTTGTATTATATCATCAGCGTCATTAAGTGTTGTAATATCCCACCCTTTTTTGAGTGGGTTAAAATAATTATCCACGCTCTAAAAAATAAACGGGAGATAATTTTTGAGCAATGCTCGGGTAGTGGTAGAGCATGGATGCTTAAAACAATTTTGAGGCAAAAAATGTAATTTTGAAAACTTTTGGGGTCATTTTGTAATTTTAAAAAACATTGGGGGCATAATTGTAAATTATGTTTTTGGTGATGAAAAATAGCAAATTGAGTGATAATACATATATTAGTGACATCTGGCTAAACTAATAGAGATTAGAATTAATTTGAGGCCTAAATGTAATTACATAAAGTTTGTGGGCTATTTTGTAATTTTAAAAAGTATGCACTTAGGTGTTAAAATTTTAGAGAAATTGATCATAACGTGGTCACCTCCTATTTCCTAGGTAATGACTAATGTAATTATATTATAAACAAATAAGGGAATAAGTTTAACAAAATAAAGGAATAGAAAATTTGGGGAGGAAAATAAAAATAAGCAAAAATAAATAAAGAGTAATCGAGAAACAAAAAAAACAGAGCAGAAGGGGAAAAAAATAGGGAGCTCGGGGAAGGGAAGGAAGAAGGAAGAAAGAGAGATAGAGAAAGGAAAGAAAAAGAAGGAATCGAAGGGAAATTTCTCAAGGTATTTCCTCAATTGGTATGAATTTCAATGTGTGTATTGGTGGGTGTGTGATTATGTGTTATTATGCATTTTCTGTGTGGGTGAGCTATGGGCCAGTGGGATTATAGGCGATGGTGAGTGTCAATTGTGAGTTTTTTTACATCTATATATATATATATGTGTGTGTGTGTGTGTGTGTGTTCAGTATATATATGTGTGTTTGAACTGCCGGTGCAGTGTGTCCCTATGTGCACAGTGTGTGTTTTACTCTGTCTGTATGTGTTCGGGTGTATGAGTTGTAGTGTAATTGTGTTATGCAGTGTGTGTATGAGTGTTTAGGAGGGAGTAAGGGTGGATGGTGTGTGTTTTGATGGATTACCAAGGGGTGTGTATGCGTTTGTGTGATTGTACTCTGTGTGTTCTTGGTGTGGCTGTGTGTATGTTTATGGGTAATGGGACACATGTATAATTTATGTGTGTTAGATCGGTGTTAAGAGTGGATTTAAGATAGAAGTATGTGTTAGAAAAGTGGTAAAGTGTGTGGGTGTAACTGTGTGAGTGTGTATGTGCAGGTGTGTGTGCTTCAATTAAGGAAGAAGGAAGACTGTGTGTGCATAAGGTGTTTTAGTGTGTTTTTGATTTGAATAGTAAGTGTTATTGTCGCTACAAAAGGTGGGCTAGGGTTAACAGTTTTACCCGATGGGCCAATAAATATTTTTAGCAAAATTAATTTCTGAGAGCTCAGTTCGGACGCTGGTCTGAGATTTTCAGGTGAAATTTTTTAAAATACTTTTTAGTCCAAAAATGACTTTAGGATGTTTAACACAGTGTTTTGATATGTTTTTGAGATTTTTTCGTTGCCGGAAACCCCCAGGGGATATTTTGATAATTTGCCTTTCTGAGGGGGTATTTTGGTAATTTTACCTCTAAAAAGTATTTTTGGGTAAATTCACATACAATATGGTTATTTTAGTGATTTTATTACAAGAGGGCTGTTTTGGTAATTTAGGTGAGATGGGTGTTTTTGATAATTTTACACATAAGGCGAATTGGTAATTTTACATATCCGGTGATGGGAGTTCATTTTGGGAGTATGTGTGGTCAGTATTGAGTTGATAATATCGTAGTTTAGGCTATGTTCTGATGATTCGATTTGTGATACTCTGAAAATACCAAAAGTTAATCTAACCGTGAATTATATTAATTAAAGGACGCTATTTTTATTAAGTAGCTTTATTTTGGTGATAATTAAGTGTTAGAGAGTTAAATGAGGGGGTTAGTGTGGCCTTGGGGTCAAAGTATAATTTTACTAAAATAGGGGGTTAAAATGTAATTTTAGAAACTTTGGGAGCCAAATTGCAATCTTTGAAAAGTTAATGAAACCAATAAAACAACCCTAGAGGGGGGGGGGGGGTGAATAGGATTTTTGAAAATTAATAGGGAATTTAAACTAAACACAAGCATAAATCTCAATCAAACCAAGTAATAATTCAATGAAGATGCTAACTAGACAATCTCAAACAATTAAAGAGCAATGAGTAAAGAGATTGAGTTAAACATACATGACAAGGAGATTTAAATGGTTCGGCTTGAACTACCCTCAAGCCTACATCCACCTCTTCAAGGAAGTCCCTTGCAAGAGTACTAGAATACACTAGCAACAATCTTCTTCCAGGTCAAGATCAAAACCCTTACAACACTTGATGATATCCCCACACCAAGCACAAGCCTTGAATCCACAAAGCTCACCCAAGACTTGACAAACCCAAGCCTTGATCACAATCCTTTTACAAAGATCAATTGTGTACAAAGAAACCTTCTTGAAAGGAAATGAGTACAAATGAAGCTCTGGTACAATAGAGAGATGAGAGAATTGATGACTTGAAGAATGCTCACTCTCAATCAAAGAATTGCTCACGAAGATGCTCTCTTTATTGATGTAAAATCATGAAGATGAAGAGAGAGAAGTTTAATCTATGAGCCTTGATGTTTCTCTAATGAATGAAGGCTTAGAATGTGGTTTCCATTGTGTATGATGAAGCCCCAACTCATTTATATAGAGAAGAAATGAAATATAACCGTTACAGGCATAATATGGGCAAAACTGCCATTGCAGTTGACTGTATTCTTAATGCAGTCGACTGTATTCCCTCTAATGGTGGAGCGATTTGTTTGGTTAATTCCGTTAACGAACGAGACCACAGCCCGCTAACTAGCTATGTGGAGGTATCCCTCAACGGCCAGCTTCTTAGAAGGACTATGGCCTTACATGCCACGGAAGTTTGAGGCAATAACAGGTCTGTGAGGCCCTTAGATGTTCTGGGCCGCACGCGCGCTACACTGATGTATTCAACGAGTCTATAGCCTTGGCCGTTGGAGTTTTGTCCTCGAAAATAGCCATTGGAGCTGAATTTTGACCAGTCGACTGAATTCAAATACAGTCTACTGTATTACCCTACTGCCTATCATCTGCCTCACGGAACCCCCTTTCTTATTTTGAGCATAACTTTCTCTAGAAAAATCGGATTGAGGTGCCGTTTTTTGCGTTGGAAAGATAATGAAAAGTTTTATCAAGATATGAAAAGATTAGCACCAATAGGTTTTGAGAAAATCTGAAAGAGCTCCAAAGTTCACTCATTTTCAAGAACCACACTTGTGTGAAAGGTTATGAATTCACATGCAATGCACAAGGTGTCCTAAGGTCTTTTTAGGTCATAGTAATCAATCCAAGCATCAAACCAAGACTATTTACATAATAGTAAAGATCAATTATAATCGATAGTAACTTAGCCGATGCATTCTTTGTTGCTCTTCGACATTGGACTTGATGAAGCTTCTATAGCATGTCCACTATAACTTTAAGCTTCTTTGGCTTCAATCCATCTATCCAACTTCTCAAATGTGTCTTCATGAGTGTGCATGTATATGCCTACTAAGAATACACTCAAAGCACACATTAGAACATAATCAATGTGTAGTTATAATCAAAACAAGATGTAAGCCTAGGTTATCCAACCATAGGGCTAACAATCTCCCCCTTTTTGATGATGACAAACATTGATTCTATATAGGGTAAAATGTATCATATGATAGTCAGTTAAGCACAAAAATCTCACATAGAACATTCAATCATTTTTTGTATACTCATATAGTAATTAAGCTCGTAGCTAGCTTCCCTAGCTAAAACAAGATATGCTCTTCCTTTAATGTTCTCTTAAAACACACAATCACATAACACATAGAATCAAGATTATTTTCCCCCTTTGTCATCAACAAAAAAGACAGGGTATGTATGTGTGAAGAGATAGTTATAAGCAAGATAATGGCGTGAAGTGCATATAACTCATGAACTTCTACGGATGACATAAAGAGTTCCTTCATGATCCAAAGAAAGATAAGCATGGTAGCTCAATAAGCTCATTTACTTTATGCATATTTCAAGAGTAACAAGATAGTATATGATTCAAGCATGTGAGCTCCCCCTATCAAGTTACCATATGCATACTCCATCCTAATGTATGCTCCCCCTCAATCAATGCATGCCAACAATATACAACAAACACAACTAAATGTTTGACAGAGTCATGCTCTCTTTTTGGCATTATCAAAAGGTGTGTGTGTGTATGAAAGGCATTGTGAAGCATTAAGATGACATAATTTCAACATTGAATTTTCATAAAGCGAATAATGGTCATCAACAATCAATATTTCCAATATAAGTGCAAGAGGACCATTCATCGGCAAGGTTCACATTAATTCTCAACAAGCAAGCTATTTATATCATGATAAATAAGTATGACCATTTATGCATGCTTCATAACATATAAGTTTAGTGTATAGCACAATTTTGAATAGAGTCAAGTTTTACCCTCTTGATGAATTACCAAGAAATTGAGCTCATAAGTGACCATTCTTGAAGTCCATTTTCTTGACAAGCTTTGAGGCTCTCCTCATTTGAAGTAACATGTCCAATCTTGGAATGTTTACTCCCCCTTAATATTTAGCTTGTTGCTCCTCCTTCTCAAAATTTTCTTGGAGCCTTCTCCTTGTTGCTATTTGCATTTGCTTTGAAAAACCTACAATCACAATTTAGGTCTAACTTTTGGTACCCACATTTTCTTGGGTCCATAAGTGTTAGTCTTAACAACATTAAGAAACTCTTTAACAACCCACATTTTCTTGACACCTTTAACATGAACAATTCTACAAGGACAATAACTAGTCGTATGCCCTTTCTTGTTGCACCAACCACAATGTGTAAATGGTGCGATAGTTCTTAGGTTGTCTTGGAGGAATATTTAACCTAGTTTCTTGTTTAAAAACTTTAGGAGGCAAGGTGAAGGAATCTAATCCAACACCGCCTCTGTTTAGGCCAACTCTTTGATGTCCAAGCATGACATCCAAGTTATTTGTACCATCGACAAATTTTTCAAGGCATCTTTTCAAATCACAAATCTCAAGCTTTAAATTTTCATTTTGTTTCTCTAAACTCGAAGTATCACAAGATATTTGTTTTGTGCTAGGAATGCTCACAATCAATTCAACCAGATCATTATTCACATGCTCTACATATAAATGTCTAGATATGCATTCATTCCTGGCATGCAAATCACAATATTCACTTTTTAAGTCATCTAGTTCTTTTGATATTGCATGCACTTGTTTTCTCAAAGCACAATTTTTCTTAGCTAATTTCATGGATTCTTCATATAAAAGAGCATAAGCATCATGAATATCATCACTGGAGAAATTGCTATCACTGTCACTATATGAAGAATTTACCTCATAATCTTTTCGAGCCATGAAGCATAAATTTGCATCTCCATCATCGAAATGACCACCTTCATCTCCATTTGAATCATCATCACTACAAATGATGGCTTCGATTGATGTTTTTATGGAGTGCTTCTTTCTTGACCCTTTCTTCTTCTTATTCTCCCATGAGGTAATATATACACTTGAATCTTTCTTGCTCTTGTGTGAGTTTTCAACTTTCCTAATTTTGAGAAACTCATTGAATTCCTTTGCAAGTATGTCTATCTCCTTGTTATTCAAGTCTTCTTCCTCTTCACTTGAAGATTGATCCATCATTGATGAAGCTTTAAGAGCAATGCACTTCTTCTTCTTCTTTGGAACTTTTTGCCCGGATGATTCGAGTTGCATTTCATAGGTCATCAATGAGCAAATTAATTCATCCAACGGGAAGGTATTAAGATCCTTTGATTCTTGAAGTGCAGTAATTTTTGCATCCCATTCTCTAGGTAATGAGCTAATCACCTTTCTCACAAGATCACCGTTAGAGAAATATTTTCCTAATTGTTTCAAAGTATTAACAATTTTAGTGAAACGAAAATTCATTTCCATAATAGATTCATCAGAAAATATTTGAAACAATTCATATTCTCTATACCATAAATTCATTTTTGAATCTCTTAGAAAAGAGGTCCCTTCATGAGTGACTTGAAGTGTATCCCACATACTCTTAGCCGAATCACACATAATAACTCGATTGAGTTCATTTGTGTTTAGAGCACAAACAAGACAATTCTTAGCTCTAGAATTCATGCAAAACATATTTCTATCATAGTCATTAAATTCGGATTTCTCCTTTGGCACAAGCTTATTCGTAATCCTCTTAGTTGGAACATAAGGGCCATCCTCAATGATTCCCCACATTTCATAATCTAAAGATTCTAAAAAATGCTCTCATCTTAATTTTTCATATACTATATGAAGACCTATCAAAAAATGGAGGTCTAGTAATAGAACTCCCCTCCATACCCCCAACGTAAGCCATGATCGATTAACTCTCTTGGCGTTACCCAATATAACAAGAGCCGAGGCTCTGATACCACTTGAAACTAATAAAACAACCCTAGAGGGGGGGGGGGGGGTTGAATAGGGTTTTTGAAAATTAATAGGGAATTTAAACTAAGCACAATCATAAATCTCAATCAAACCAAGTAATAATTCAATGAAGATGCTAACTAAACAATATCAAACAATTAAAGAGCAATGAGTAAAGAGATTGAGTTAGAGATACTTGACAAGGAGATTTAAATGGTTCGGCTTGAACTACCCTCAAGCCTACATCCACCTCTTCAAGGAAGTCCCTTGCAAGAGCACTAGAATCCACTAGCAACAATCTTCTTTTGGGTCAAGATCAAAACCCTTACAACACTTGGTGATATCCCCACACCAAGCACAAGCCTTGAATCCACAAAGCTCACCCAAGACTTGAACAACCCAAGCCTTGATCATAATCCTTTTACAAAGATCAATTGTGTACAAAGAAACCTTCTTAAAAGGAAATGAGTACAAATGAAGCTCTAGTACAATAGAGAGATGAGAGAATTGATGACTTGAAGAATGCTCACTCTCAATCAAAGAATTGCTCACAAAGATGCTCTCTTTATTGATGTAAAATCATGAAGATGAAGAGAGAAAAGTTTAATCTATAAGCCTTGATGTTTCTCTAATGAATGAAGGCTTAGAATGTGATTTTCATTGTGTATGATGAAGCCCCAACTCATTTATATAGAGAAGAAATGAAATATAGCCGTTATAGGCATAATATGGGCAAAACTGTCATTGCAGTGGACTGTATTCCCTCTAAAATAGCCGTTGGAACTGAATTTTGACAAATGCAGTCGACTGCATTGGAATGCAGTCGACTGTATTACCCTACTGCCTATCAGCTGCCTCAGGGAACCCCCTTTCCTATTTTGAGCATAACTTTCTCTAGAAAAATCGGATTGAGGTGCCGTTTTTTGCCTTGGAAAGATAATGAAAAGTTTTATCAACATTTGAAAAGATTAGCACCAAAATAGGTTTTGAGAAAATCTGAAAGAGCTCCAAAGTTCACTCATTTTCAAGAACCACACTTGTGTGAAAGGTTATGAACTCACATGCAATGCACAAGGTGTCTTAAGGTCTTTTTAGGTCATAGTCATTAATCCAAACATCAAACCAAGACTAGTTACATGATAGTAAAGATCAATTATAATCGATAGTAACTTAGCCGATGCATTCTTTGTTGCTCTTCGACATTGGACTTGATGAAGCTTCTATAGCATGTCCACTATAACTTTAAGCTTCTTTGGCTTCAATCCATCTATCTACCTTCTCAAATGTGTCTTCATGAGGGTGCATGTATATGCCTTCTAAGAATACACTCAAAGCACACATTAGAACATAATCAATGTGTAGTTATCATCAAAACAAGATGTAAGCCTAGGTTATTCAACCATAGGGCTAACAGTTGACATTAGGTGTCAAAACCTTGAAAAAATGGTTCAAAGAATGCCACCTCCTAGTTGAGTGTATGGTGACTAAGTAAAATAAATTATAAACTAACGTATGGATATAGTTTGAATAAAAAAAATTGAAAGTGAATTCGGTTTGGGGGGGGGGGCATAATTTGAGAAAGAAGGGAATAATGGCTGGAAAAGAAAAACAGAGCAGAGAGGGAAATAAGAAGAGAAACAGAGAAGAAGAGAGGAAGAAGAGAGACAAAAGAAAGAAAAAAAATTATTTCCAAACCCTAACAGGGTAATCCCTCCATCTTAGACTATTGATTGTGAAAATTGTGCTCGTATTTTTGGTTAAAGGTACGCTCAGTGTGTATGTGTGTTCGGGGGTGTGTACTATGGTGAATTCATGTTTTGTATTGTGTATATAAGGGCTTAGGAAGAAAAAGGGAGGGAAATTTATGGGTTAAGTGTTTGTGTGTGTGTGTTCTAAGCGATTGTGTGTGGGTGTGTTACGGGTGAGTTGGTGTGTGGATTTCGGGTGGTTTAATGTGTATAGATGTGTGTTTGGAATGGGTTAGGGAATGGATTCAAGTATTTGGGGATGCGATTGTCAATGCCAGTGGGTGAATGTGTGGAAATTGTGTGGTTTATGTGTTTGGCAGAGGGGAAGGGAGGTAGAAGATGCAGTGTGTGTGTGTTTTAGGTGTGTTAGTTTGAATAATGATCGTAAGTGTCACTAAAAGTAGAAATCAATTGAGCAGTTTGAATTCGATTTTTTTTAAAAAATAGTTCGGTTCTGATTTTGCCAAAGTACAAAGGTGACCCCAGTTATTTTTAAGAGACTAGTATTTGAAAAAATTTCAGATTTTTCCCAGGTTAGGAAGGGGGATAACGGATGCAGTGATTATGAAAATTTATGGTAAAATTTAAAATATTAAACTGATGCGGTTTTGCACAAAAAGTTTATGAGGATCCTACGATGCTGAGATGTCCTATTTCCCAAAAATTTTGGACCGTTCTGAGGTCAATAGCTATTTTTGACCAAACTGACTTTTAAACGCTAGGTCCGGACACTGGTTCGAGATTTTCGGACGAAATTTTTTAAAAATAGTTTTAACTCAAAAATAGCTTCAGGATGTTTAGAATAATATTTTAAGGTATTTTTGAGATTTGAGATTTTTTCGATGCCTGGATGTGACACCCCCAACCCAGGTGACGTCACCAGAGCCGGGTTGTCAGTCATGACTGCATTATAAACCCTATTGATACAGAGCAATTCTAAAACATCCTTGAATATACATAAGGTTTCACAAAAACCCATCCGTACAAAAATTTTCATCGTAAAGCTCAACACGAGCATAGCGGAAGTATTTACACAAAATGTCTAATTCCCAAAATACTCATCTCATCGTCTTACTTTTCTGTTCACTGAATAAGCGCCTTCTCCTTCCCTTTCCTTGAAGTTTCCCCTACTTTGCCCTGACTGCCTAAAACATTTTAGGTAAGGAATGAGCGCAAATTGCCCAATAAAGATAATACAACGAACAACGCAGACAACGAAGTGACAGCCTTGGGAGAAATGATAATCAATCTCAACGAAATCAAAAATCCAAAATTTCAAAGGATAACACAACATCAATTCAATGAATCAAGCAACATGTTTTCTTTTCTTTTAGCCAGACTGAGCAGCTTTAAGGCCCAACTGAACTACATTATCACCACATTCAATGAACTATACTGATGGAACTAACTGACCGACTACCATGCATGTGAACATCAAATAGCCAAATTAAACATCAATAAAATACAAGCCATTAAAATCACAATATTATAGTAAAGTCAAATGCAATGCAGACACCGACCGGACTGATTGGACTCAATCGACACGACTGACTCGAACCGCACGCCCTACATCCTGTTTGCGGTGATTATGTTTCACTGGCCCTCCTTTCACATAATGTTCCGTGCTCCGGGATGTTCGTCTCAGTCTTAGACAAATAAAAGAGACAGCAAGCACAAGAAGGGAACTCACGAAGAGTTGTTCGTCCCCAAACCACGCTATCGTCAAAGCACATAATACAACAACTGAACGGACTAAGGGAACTGAGTTCACCCCATGTCCTCGACTCAACAAACCACTCAACAAGAAATTTCAGTCAAGTGTACGGTCGAGGTTCAATAAGGTAACCCAAAATCATCACTAACGCACACAAAGTAGACTAGGAAATAAGCTAGTCGAAACCACAACAACATTTCAAGACACGAGAGGTACCGGCACAACAACCACCGATACCTCATATTCACCAGAAAATGATCATCATACTTCACATCATCAATGAGGTGTATGCCACGAGAAGCAAATTCGTAGCATACATAGAACCGTATTATCCTTACCTGGCTGGCTTTTAGCCGACGAGCCCAACAGCTTCAAAGCACCGCGAGCGGGGTCACCTAATCAAATAAGACCCTACTTGTTAGTCACTGACCATCATAATACAAAATTATTTTATTTTTATTTATCAGTTATTATCGTGTTCTACAGCGGTCGGTTACTCCGACCCAACAGTCAGGTCATTAACCTAGTCGAGCAACGCACTAGTGCTGACACCCTTTAGTTAGGGATTTAATCCCATTCCCCGCTTCTTGTTATTCTAGAATTCTCAATTAAGGCATTCGCCGAAGTTCGAAGTTCATGTGGTAAAATTGCCAAAATACCCCCTGTCTAGTGGCAAATTACCAAAATGCCCCTGGGGTCCACTATCGCTCCCATCACCTCAAATCAACTTCAAAACAACCTTACAGGTGTTTTACCACCCTTTTCAGACTAAAAGTCCTTCAAAAAACTCTATCGAGAAAATTACCAAAATACCCCTCTCCGGTGGCAATTTACTAAAATGCCCCCACGAGGGTTCCCGACCAAACAAATCTCAAAATCACTTAAAAATGTTATTTTTTACCCTCCCGAAGTCATTCTCAAGCTAAAAAGTATTTTAGAAAATTTTCCCACGAAAATCCTGGGCCGGTGTCCGGATCGAGCGCTTAAAAGCCCGTTCGGCAAAAAAATAGTAAACGACCTCAGATTGGCCCAAAATATTGGGAAAAGAAACTTATCAACATCCTAAGGTCCCCAAAAAAGTTTCGCACCAAATCGCGCTCCTTTGATATTTTTAATTACACTGTAATATTTCACGGTTCCCTGTAGCGGTTTACCCCTTTCCAGTCCTCGAAAAAATCTAAAATTTTTCCCTAATGTAGATCTCCTAAAAACACCTGGCGTCTTTCTTTTGCACTTTGTTTAAATCTAGCTCTAGCTATTTTTTATAATTCGTGAAAAAAACTGTTTAAATAAATTTCCATTTTAGCGACGAAAATGACTACTATTCAAATTACACACACACTGTTACACCTCTTTCACACCTACAATGTCGTTTTCCTCCCCCACTCACTGCTAAAACCCATCACCCACACACGTAGCTCACAAACACACACTTAACCACTTTCCAACCTCTATACCTCACCTAATTTCACTCTAACACCACCTCTCACACAATCAAACATATATACATCACAATCATACACATACATGGGCACCCACGGATAAAGAACACACACTCACGCACCCCCTGGCACACACTTTCACATGCATACCCACCATTTCTCTCTCATTGCTATGGGCGCAAACCACTACCTACAACTTCCCTTCCCCCACGCTACCTTCCCCCTTCCCCTTTTCCTCCCTCACTAACCCCCTTGCACCCACACGGCAGCAGCACCAATCGCTGCCCTCTCCCTTTTCCTCGCCCCTTCCTCCATTCAAATATCAGTAGGGCACTAGCCCTTTCACCATGCACGCCACTGCCTTCCCCACGGCTGCTTCCCCCTTCCCCTCATTCCCTTGCTCACCACCTACTCACACACACACAGTGCACCAACACCCAACACACCCACCTCATCCCCAAGACATTACACCCACTTAAATCCACTGTTATACAAAGTTCGAACCTATATATATATATATATATATATATATATATATATATAGAGATATCACCTTGAAGCCTTGTCACCTTTTCTCTCCTTTCCTCTCTGTTTCCCGCTAGTTCTGCTTCTCTCTTTTCTTTTCTTTTTTGTTTCCTTTCTTTCTTTCTTTCACCCGAGAGTAGTCATCTACTCCCCCTTTTTTGTTGTTCAATTGGCTTAGTCACCATAAAGTCATAGGTGTCAACCTAATAATTAAACCTCACAATCATATTTTATAAAATTGTAGGATAGACCTCCATCTTTATCTATTCATGAAAGAACCCCCCTTAACTCTTTTTTTTAACATCTAATGTATATTGCCGCTTCTAAAATATTATTATTTATTTTAACGCGCTCAAAAGATGTGCGCTGGGAAAAAGAAAATACGGGTATTACACTGGAACCTTGAGGGGGCATTTTGGTAATTTGCCACCAAAGGATGGTATTTTGGTAATTTTTCTATAAATTTTTTGAAGGACTTGCTAGTCCGAGAAGGGGTATAAAACATCTGAAAGGTTGTTTCGAAACAGATTTGGGTTGTTGGGGTGGTAGAGGCCACTAGGGGCATTTTGGTAATTTGTCACCCCGAGAGGGGGGTTTGGTAATTTTACCGTGTCAACTTTGAATTTCAGGGAATACATTAAATAAAGAATTTTGAAGAACAAAAAGTGGTGAATGGGGTTAGTACCCTTAATTGAAGGGTATCAATGCTCGTACATTGCTAGGCTAGGTTAAAGACCCAGATGTTAGGTCGGGGTAACCAGCCGCTTGAAAATACTGTAAATAACTGGTGGAAAAACAATAAAATATTTGTGTATTTATGGTTGATTAGCTTCTAACGAGCAAGGTCTTGTTTGACTAGGTAACCTAACTCGTGGCAGTCTGAGGTTGCTTGGTCTGTTGGCAAAAAGCCAACCAGGCAAGGATAATACAGTTGCTTGTATGCTATGAATTGTTCCGCTTAGGATACCTATCGTTGATGGTGTTGTGGTATGGTGAATGTTGCATGATTGACATGAGATGTCGGTGATCGTTGTGACGATGTCATTCTTAGCTCGAAATATTGTCGAGGCTTGTGACTGATTTTCTCTTTAGTCCACTTTGTGCATGCGTATTGGTGGTGTGAGTTTCAGTTGTAATGTTGAACACCGGTTGTGTTCATGATTGGAATTTCTTGTTGAGTAGTTGATTGACCGAGGACATCAGGTGAATCATTTCCCTTAGTCCATCCAATTGATGTAACTTGTGATTTGGTAGTAACATGGTTTGGGGACGAACACTCTTCGTGAGTTCCCTTCTTTTGCTTGGCGTCTCTTTTAGTTACCTGAGATTGAGATTAACATCCTGGAGTATGGGACATTATGTGATAGGAGGGCCAGTGAAATATGATCACTGACAAAAAGGATGCGTGGCGCGTGAGTCGAGTCGGTAGTGTTGGTCGAGTCCAGTCAGTCGGGTCGGAGTCGGCATTGCATTTGACTTTATTATGATGTTAAAAATTTTAATGGCTTCTATTTCCCTGATGTTTAATTTTGTTGTTTGGATTTAATGTTCATTTGTACAGTCGGTCAGTTCAGTTAGTCCTGTTCACAAAGTGTGGTGATAATGTTGTTTTGTTGGACTTTAATTCCACTCAGTTTGACAAAAGAAAAATATATTTATGTCGTTTGGCCATTGGAGTGATGTTACACTATTCATCAAACTCTTGATTCTTTGATAGGGTTGACTATTATTTCTCCCGAGGCTATCACATTGTTGTACGCATTAATCCTCGTGTTATCTTTACTGAGCGATTTGCGCTCATTCCTTATCTGTGATGTTTCAGGTAGTAAGGTCGAGATGGGTGAAACATCGGCGAAAGGAAAGGAGAGGGTGGCTTGTAAACGGAGACGTAAGACGGTAACATCCGTATTTTGGGATTAGATGTTCAGTTTAAAAACTTCCGCTGTGTTTATATCGAACTTTGTAACGAATTTTTTTTTTGCAAGGATGACTTTTTAATATGCATATAAAGGTGTATTTCTAGAGTTACTTTGTAATGCACAAGGTCTTAATGCGGTTATGACAGACAACTCAGCTCCGGTGACATCACTTGGGCTGAGGGGTGTGACATGATTGTTCTGTTTAGGTTAAAACTACAAACTTTTTGGTTAGACTAGCTTAGCTTCAGATCAAGCTAAGGGTTTCTATCTGAATCCCGAGTAAGAATTTTTATCCGAACCCTAATTTTAATTACTGAGGTTCGTAAGTATGCTATTGTCAAACACTGAGATATGCATTTGATATCAGAATCTAAATACCAAGCAAACCCTAATATTGAACCTGAATCGGTCGTTTGGTGTCACTCCCCCAAACCCGGAGGCCACGACTTCAAAACATATCTCAATGATATACCATTATAGTTGCAAGATAACGGTATAAATAGAGCAACTAAAAACCTCCAAAAATGAGATTTATATAAATATCCATGGAACAAAAGTTATCCATTCTCAAGTATTTCTTCCACCAAGCATTCTAGTTACAAAACAATTTCTAATCGCAGCAGACAAATAGACATACAAAACAATTCTATCAAATTACCCTAACCGGGTAAAGTTCCCAAAAGAATAAAACTACAAGGTTTATCAAACCGAAAGCAAAATCTCATAGCTCCTAAAGCTGCCATAAGAATCAAGAGTCACTTCCTTCACCTGTGGCAAAGGCAAGGTAAGAAGACAAAGGGGTGAGCTCAAATAGCCCAGTAGGGTAACAAATGGTAAGATGTCAAGCAATAATGGCATAATATAATAACAATATTAGATGAAACGGACTAGTCACGTCTCACAATCAAATATCGAAGTATCAAAGGTTAGCATTTAACCCAAAACACATTTCAATTATATGTAGGGTATGCTACAAACATGCGATGACTATGGTGGTCATAAGACCCAAATGTCAAACCAAACATACAAATATCAAACGTGTGCTTTGGAGCATACTAGGTGGCTTAGGCTCTCTAGTATAACAAACATATGTCCAAAAGACCCTCTCAATTTGAGAGTTGTTCAACATAGCCAATGTCAATCTTAAATTGACGGTCGCAAATGTACAAATGCAAAGGTGTGCTCATCAAGGTTTAAATGGAGGAAGGTAAACAATGTAATAAATGGAAGCAAAAGTTAAACAAACCAATGGTAGACCAAATAAGATGAATGGCATTAGACAAAGCATAAGCTTTCGGATTTTGAAAAATACCTTACAACAGCAAAAAGCGATAAAATCCCTTACCTCAATAAGCTTTCGAACAAGGAAAAACCTCAAAGCACCACCTTAATACCAAAGGAGCTTTCCAATCCTTCTAATCTCTCTCTCTCTCTCTGCCGAAAAGAAAACAAACATGGAGTCCAAAAAGGCTAAAAAGGAAATAAACCAACTATTTATAGGAGACAAAATTTTTTTTTTATGTTTTCATTCAAAGGAAAAGACTTTCCTTCGACTGAATTCAGCAGAAGCGAAAATGGTTCCAATTTTTTTTTTAATTCGACCGAAAACTTTTTCATTCTAATTAAAACTTTTAATTCGAACTAAAACATTTTTTTTTGCATTCGATCGAAAATGAGTTTTCATTCGACTTAAAACTTTTAATTCGACCGAAAACTTCAGTAGCTCATTACACACGAAAAAATCTTTTCATTCGAAGCAAAACCCATTTTCATTCGAAGCCAAACTATTTTAATTCGACCGAAAACTTTAGAAACTCCAAAACATCATTTCTCTTCATTTTGATTCGAATGAAACCACTTTTCATTCGACCAAAAATTCAGAAACAATCCCAAACCATTTCTTAATTTTAACAAAAGACCACAAACTTATTTATTCAAAAATACTAATTTCACTCAAGAAAAAGAAAATTTTCGGGGTATTACATTCTCCCCCCTTAAAAGAATTCCATCCGCAGAATTAAAACGTACCTTAAATGTCAAAGAGATGAGGGTGCTTTTTGCGCATAGCATCCTCGAGTTCTTATGTGGCTTCTTCTACTGAATGATTACTCCACAACTTAATGTTTTTTGTGCCAAAATCTGATCTTTCATGGTCTAAAATTTCTACTGGGCGTTCCACATACGATAGGTCCTCCAGAATCTCCACAGGTTCGAAATGAATGACATGCGAAGGATCTGGAACAAATATCCTTAAAATACATCATGTATTTGCCACAAAATGGGAGGTAAGGCAACTTGGTAAGCGACCGGTCCAACTCTCCGCAAGTTCTCAAATGGTCCGATAAATCCAGGGCTAAGCTTGCCCTTCTTCCCAAAAGGCATAACTCCCTTCCAAGGCGATACTAGCTCAACTCTTCTATTATCCGCATAACTCTTTTGACGACTTTGAGCCACTAGGAAATTATCCTTGATCAAACAAATTTTCTCCGAGGTAGCTTGCACTATCTCGGGCCCCAAGGCACCCAAAAGTTTCTCCTCTCCAACCTCAAACCAACAAGTAGGCGTTCTACATCTCCAACCATACAAGGCCTCAAATGGGGCCATGTCAATACTAGCCTGGAAGCTATCATTGTATGCAAACTCCACAAGCAGCAATTGATCACCCCAACTATTCTTGAAGTTTAACGAGCAACCCTAAGCATGTCTTCTAAGATCTGAATCGTTCTCTCTGACTGTCCATCACTTTGAGGATGATAAGCCGTACTAAGGTCAAGTTGAGTACCCAAGGCGTTTTGCAAACTGTGCCAAAACTTCGACGTAAAACGTGCATCTCTATCTAAAACGATTGAAACAGGTACATCGTGGAGTTGAACAATCTCAAAGTTTGGCCAACCTCTCCAAGTTATAGGTAACCTTAACCAAAATGAAATGTGCTGACTTGGTCAAACGATTAATTATTACCCAAACCGAATCGTGTCCTTGCCTTGTCCTAGGCAATCCTAACACAAAGTCCATGGCAACACGTTCCCACTTCCACTAAAGGATAGTAAGAGGTTGCAAGGGTCCAGCAAGTCGTTGATGTTCTGCTTTAACTTGCTGACAAATAAGGCATCGAGAGACAAAATCCGCCATCTCCCTTTTTATATCGTTCCACCAAAACAAGTCCCGTAAATCTCGATACATCTTAGTGCTACCTGGATGAACTGTGAAGCTGGAATTATGCTTGTCTTGCAATATTTCCTCCTTTAGTCCCACATTAGAAGGAACACACAATCTGTTTCCAAAATGTAATGCCCCCTCGGCGTCAATTCTGAACTCTGGCTATTGACATTCTCTAACTTGTTATCTAATCTTAACAAATTTTGAATCCAAAATCTGAGCTTGCTTAATCCTTTTGATCAAGGTAGGTCACGCCATTAAATTACCCAAATAGTTTCCCATCCCGAAAACCAAAACATCCACACCCAAATTTTCAAGATCCGCAAGAATTTCCTTACGTGAAGTTAAAAGGGCTGCACACGTACATGTGTTCTTCCGGCTAAGAGCATCGGCGACCACATTAGCTTTTCCCAGATGATACAAAATCTTGCAATCATAGTCCTTAAGCGATTCCAACCGTCGACGTTGTAGCATATTCAATTCCTTTTGGTTGAACAAAAACTTAAGATCCTTGTGATCTGTGTATATCTCACATGTCTCGCCATGGAGATAGTGCCTCCAAATTTTCAAAGTAAAAAACCACAGCAGCTAATTCCAAGTCATGTGTTGGGTAGTTCACTTCATACGTTTTGAGTTGCCGCTAGCCGTAAGCAATAACTCACCCATACTGCATTAAGACACATCCCAAACCTTTTCGTGACGCATCACTATATACCACAAATCCTCCAGTCCCCGAAGGTAGAGAAAGAACAGGGCCCGAAACCAGCCTTTTCTTTAATTGTAGGAAACTGCGATCACACTCTTCCGACCACTCAAACCTAACTTTCTTCCGGGTCAATCGAGTCAATGGAACAACGAGTTCTGAAAACCCCTCAATAAACCTGCGATAATAGCCAGCCAAACTAAGGAAACTACGAATGTCACTGACCATTCTTGGTCTTTCCTAATTCCAAACTGCCTCTACCTTAGATGGATCCACTGAGATCCCATCTTTAGATACCACATGCCCTAAAAATATAACTTTCTCAAGCCAAAACTCACATTTATTAAACTTGGCATAAAGCTTATCTTCCCTTAAAATCCGTAGCACCATACGTACATGCTCTTCATGTTCTCTCTTGCTTTTAGAGTAAATCAATATGTCATCAATAAAGACTATGACAAATTGGTCCAAATTTTGGTTGAATACTCAATTCATTAAGTCCATAAATGTTGTAGGTGCATTACTCAACCCAAACAGCATTACAACAAATTCATAGTGTTCGTACCTTGTGTGGAAAGCAGTCTTGGATATATCATCCTTCCTAATCTTCAATTGGTGATAACCTGATCATAAATCAATCTTGGAAAAGTATTCCGCACCTTGAAGTTGATCAAACAAATCGTCAATACGTGGCAAAGGATACTTGTTGCGAACTGTGATGCGATTCAACTCTCTATAGTCAATGCAAAATCTCATAGTTTCGTCCTTCTTCTTAACAAATAAAATAGGAGAAACCCAAGGAGAGACGCTTGGGTGAATGAAGCCTTTCTCGAGCAATTCTTGAAGTTGGACCTTAAGTTCTTTGAGCTCGGCTGGGGCCATACGATAAGGAACCCTAGAAATTGGAGCAGCTCCCGGTAAAATATCTATAACAAACTCGATTTCACGATCTGGAGGAAGACTAGAGAGTTCCTCACACATCCAAAAATTCGCTAATGATGGGAATATCAGATAAGTTCTGAACAGCTATACGTGTATCCACAATGTGAGCTAAATATCCTTGACATCCCTTATGAAGCAAACACCTAGCCCACAAGGCAGATATAAGGCAAGACAAAGTAATGGGCGTAGAACCCTTAAACTTGAACTTGGATTGACTGGGAATCCGAAAATGCACTTCTTTGGCATAGCAATCCAACGAGGCATGATAGGAAGACAACCAGTCCATATCGAGGATAACATCAAAATCTCGAATGTTCATAGCTATAAGGTCAGCGGGTAACACTCTACCCTCAATGCGTACCAAGCAAGGCTTGTACACTGTAGATACTAATATAGATTTCCCCATTAGGGTATCAATCATCAAATCAAACTCTAAAAGTCGTGGGTCAGAACCCAAACCCAACTTACACGCAAGAGAAGGGGTTATAAATGAATGCGTAGATCCAGGGTCAAACAATGCATGAAAAGAATAAGAATCAATTTGAACTGTACCTGCCACTATGTCGTTAGAAGTTGTGGCATCCTTAGCAGTCAAAGCATAAGCACGGCCTTATACTCTCGGCCTCTGGCCCCCTGTGGGCAGTTTAGCTTCACCCTGAGCCTGAACGTTGTAAGTCTTCTCCTTCTTTGGATATGGACATTCCATAGCATAATGCCCCACCTTCCCACAGTTGGAACATGAATTTGTCAAAAGATGGCAGGGCTTATCCCCATGATTCTTGCCATAAGTAGCGTAAACTTTCGTACCCCCTTGAGTCGATTTCATACCTTCTTGTAAACTGCTTTCCTCTTGTTCTGACCACTGCTCTTGTTCTTGTCCAAAGCTTCTGCACGACTTCTTTTGTGCCTCAGCTCCTCTTGCTCTTTCAAAAATTCCCCGTAGTCCGTCTCTAGAATTTTGGCCCGTTCAACCACCTTGGCATAAGTAGGAAGCTTTAGAGCCAACAATATGTTCTTCATACCACGCTTCAATCCCTTTTCAAATCTTCTTGCCTTGCGATTCTCGGTGTCAACCAAATGCGGGGCATGCCTTGACAATGAGGTGAACTTCGCCTCATATTCTGCTCGTACATTTTGAGGAAAGTACTTCTTGAAGAAAATGCTCTTAAATAGTTCCCAAGTCATGGGATGATCAGCGCTAATCCTCTGTGTGCGCTTGACCATCTTCCACCAATGGTCGGCTTCATCTTCTAACATGAAAACTGCATAAGCCGCCTTTTGCTCGTCACTACTGTCCCAAAGGTCAAATACCTTCTCATTCTGGTTCACCTATGCTTCAGCCTTCTCTAGATCAGGTTCCCCTCTAAAAGCGGGTACTAACTTCTTGAATTTTTCCACATCTCCAGTTTTAACACCACCATTCTTCCCATTATTTTGATCTTGGTGTAGCGGTACCCCGTTACCACCTGCAATTACGTCTGCCAAATTCCGGAATCCATGTAGAATGGCCTTCGCAACCCCCTCACTCGCTGGTGGATCGTGAGGTTCATTCGCGTTACGATTAGAGCGTCTAGGAGGCATGGTACTCCTAGCACATTAAACGAAACTGTATGAGCCTACAATTACACAAGGATACACACTAATCAAGAGAGAGAAAAACTAATCGCACAATCATTTCATAATATTTTAAACCTAGGATCACCCGAGTCTACAGAATCACAAACCTAAGCTCTGATACCGATCCTGTCACGCCCCCAAACCGGTAGGCCGTGACTTCAAAACATACCTGAATGATATACCATTATAGTTCCAAGATACCGGTATAAACAGAGCAACTAAAAACCTCCAAAAATGAGATTTATATAAATATCCATGGAACAAAAGTTATCCATTCTCAAATATTTCTTCCACTGAGCATTCTAATTACAAAATAATTTCTAATCGCAGCGGACAAATAGACATACGAAAAAATTCTATCAAATTACCTCAACTGGGTAAAGTTCCCAAAAGAATAAAGCTACAAGGTTTATCAAACCAAAAGCAAAATCCCATAGGTTCCAAAGCTACCATAAGAATCAAGAGTCACTTCCTTCACCTATGGCAAAGGCAAGGTAAGAAGATAAAGGGGTGAGCTCAAATAGCCCAGTAGGGTAACAAATGGTAAGATGTCAAGCAGTAATGGCATAATCTAATAACAATATTAGATGAAAAAGACCAGTCACGTCTCACAATCAAATATCGAAGTATCAAAGGTTAGCATTTAACCCAAAACACATTTCAATTATATGTAGGGTATGTTACAAACATGCGATGACTATGGTGGTCATAAGACCCAAATGTCAAACCAAACATACAAATATCAAACGTGTGCTCCAAAGCATACTAGGTGGCTTAGGCTCTCTAGTATAACAAACATATGTCCAAAAGACCCTCTCAATTTGCGAGTTGTTCAACATAGCCAATGTTAATCTTAAATTGACGGTCGCAAATGTACAAATGCAAAGGTGTGCGGGTTCAAATGGAGGAAGGTAAACAACGTTATAAATGAAAGCAAAAGTTAAACAAACCAATGGTGGACCAAATAAGATGAATGACATTAGACAAAGCATAAGCTTTCGGATTTTGAAAAATACCTTCCTATAGCAAAAAGCGATAAAATCCCTTACCTCAATAAGCTTTCGAACAAGGAAAAACCTCAAAGCACCACCTTAATACCAAAGGAGCTTTTCAAGCCTTCTAATCTCTCTCTCTTGCCGAAAAGAAAATAAACACGGAGTCCAAAAAGGTTAAAAAGGAAAAAGCCAACTATTTATAGGAGACAATTTTTTTTTAAGTTTTCATTCGAAGGAAAAGACTTTCCTTCTACCGAATCCAGCAGACGCGAAAATGGTTCCAATTTTGTTTTTAATTTGACCGAAATCTTTTTAATTGACTGAAAATGAGTTTTCGTTTGAATTAAAACTTTTAATTCAAAATAAAACTCTTTTTTTTTTGCATTCGACCGAAAAATTCAGTAGCTCATTACACACGGAATTGTTTTTTCATTTGAAACAAAACCCATTTTCATTCGAAGCCAAACTATTTTCATTCGACCAAAAAATAGTTTTCATTCGAATTAAAACTTTTAATTCGACCGAAAACTTTAGAAATTCCAAAACATCATTTCCCTTCATTTTGATTCGAATGAAACCACTTTTCATTCTACCAAAAATTTCAGAAACAATCCCAAATCATTTATTAATTTTAATAAAAGACCACAAACTTATTTATTCAAAAATACTAATTTTGCTCAAGAAAAAGAATTTTTTTAGGGTATTACATTTGGGAGTCTTATCGATGCTCACCTTGTATCACATGATGAGCAAATTCGATAACTGTTCACATTCCTTCTCTTGAATTATTGCGCTCAAATTCAATAACTTTTCGCAATCGTTCTTGCTAATTGTTTGTAGTTATTCTGCAATTCTGAGTGATTAATTATATCAGTATACTCAGTTGTTATTGAAATCTTAACTGTTTCAATTATTTGTATTCATCTTGGTGCTCATTTTAATGCATGTTAAGCAGTGAATTTTTATTTTATTTTGTGACTGTTGTTTCTGTGTTGACCTGGGAATATGTTTTGTGGGAAGGCATTATAAGGCTGACTTGTTACTACTTCCTATAGGAAACACAGGCTAGTTCCTTGATAGATGAAAGGGCTAGTTATTACCGTACATCATGCATGTGTACATCTGCACATTGCATGAATCGCAATGCTTCTATCCAGGATCAACATCTCTGAATTGTTTACATTGTATCTTACAATCATTATTTGAGAATGATGTTCAAATGAATGTCTTCTTATCCGATGGAAGGGGATCGAGTGAAACTCCTCCCTATTTTGTGATCGATGTTCAAATGAATGTTTTGTATATGATTGAAGTAGGTCGAGTGAAACTCCTCCCCATATTGTGATCAAATTATTTGTGATTGTGTGAAATCCTTCCCCAATTTTCCTTGAAGTATCTGTGTCCGTTTTGAAACCCTTTGAAAAATCATCATCGCATTTTTTTAAAATGATGGCTTTCAAAATGATCTTCAGATGATCGTTTCGGTATTTGGGTATGATTGTTAATGGTGTTTTGGGGTCTGTCTAGGAATGTCTCCAGTCATTTTTAGTATATGCTTATGACTGATTTTGATCGTTTTGGAATTTATCAAACCGTTCATGATGGTTGAAATGTTTTAAGAAGTTTTCCTCGGATGAATTCTTGAGCCATTTTGTAATTCTTTCCTTTGTTTCTTGTGCGACCTTATTGAGCTCTCAAAAGCACACTTTTTGTTTGATTACCTTATGCAGGTGATCAGTTATAGAATGCTCGAGAATTGGTTTAGAGTCTGTGTGAGATTCCTGTGAGCCCACCACTACTATCTAATGAGACGCTTGCGTGAGTCGATGTTGTTAACTCGCTCCATAAGAACTTGAGTTGTAAAGAACCTAAATTTTAATAGCTTAAGTTAAGCAGTTTTGAAGTCTCACATTTTGAGAAATTTGAGTTGATGTCGAATTAGATACTTCAAAGTATTTGTTAGTAAATAGGATTTGTCGAATTAGATACTTCGAAGTATTTGTTAGTAAATAGGATTTGATAGGTTTGATGTGATGTGGCATGTTAACGTTCCGGGAGTTCAGGGAGATGGAGCTCCGGATTTCCAGGATGTTAAAAGTGTAAGCTTTAACAAGTGAGATACATCGTGCATCAATACCTAAAAATGTTGTTATTTTCTTTAATGTATGATGAGAGTATATACTCTTATATGACTTCCACACTTACAAACATTCTGATATGATGATATAATAAAGTTGATCACTATGAATCGTGGTCATGTCTTTAATAATAAAGGTTATAAAAAGATTATTTATTTGTTAAATCAACTTAATGATCATGGAATCAGTATCCTGAGACATATGGACTAACATGTAATTACTAAGGGAGCACATTAGTTCAAAGCTCTAATGGTAATTATGAATATTTGTGAAGGAGCAAAGTTGCATTGATTAATTAGTAGGGTTAAAAATGTAATTTGATAATGTCCTTGACTTAGTTACAGTTTAATTTCTAGAAAGCGCACAAGTTCCCTTGCTAGCCCATACTTGAATCATAATGTTAAGAGAACCCTTGTAGAAATAGGAGTAAAATTTATAAAGGAGATGAGGAGCCATAAGGGCACGCTCCCCAGGCCAGGCAACATACACCCCACTGTGCTGCACTTCTCTCTCTCTCTCTCTCTCTTTTGGTTGGTGCTCTCCTCACCTCCTCCTCCTCGTCCTCTTCTTCTTCTTCTTCTTCTTCTTCTTCTTCTCCTTCTCCTTCTCTTCTATATTATTTTATCTATAGCTTAGAGTTATTTTCTAGAAGCTTAGATTGGAGAATTGGAATAGCCCCCACTTGGATTCAACATAAGTGAGTTGGATGTCATGATCTACATAAAAAGTTGCCTCAAGTTCTCACAAGAACGCAAATGTATGATTTAATTACTTGTATTTTTTAACTGCTATGTGATCTATGAGTGTTAAGGCATGGTTTCTTTCCTTTCGCTGTATATTACCTATGGAATCTAGTTATCCCTAGAATTTGTATTAGAGCCTACCTTATAGGAATCCATATGATTCTAAGCACTAGATATGTGTTTTATCTTATAGCGGGGAGAATTTCTACACCGGGAATCTAACGTATGGTTTGATTTGTTTATTAATTTAAGGATATTGTACAATTTATATATTTATGGAATTATATGGGCATGAACTAACATTTGTTTTGCAAGGTGATACAGTGTGAGAACTCAACATTTTATATGCTTTGATTTCATATTAAAGTATGATTAGATAAATCACTTTATGTGAAAATGGTTATCATGAACTATGCATGATAACATATTTGAATGTATGTTTAAATGCTAAACACCTTAAATTGAGTAAATTTTCTAAGAAGGTGAATGAAGTGCTAGAAATGAAAAAGAGGATTTGATGTTTAGAAACTTTAAATGATCACTTGGAATGAGCAAAAATATTTTAGAAGAGTTGGAAACGAAAAATGGTGAAAACTCCAGCTGGGAGTAACCAGTTGTTGACCGGACTGCCAGTGACGTGCTTGTGAAGTGTCAACATATTATTGCGACATTGTTGATTTGTTGATTTTGATGATTCCAGTATTACTATTTCTAACATTCTTCTAACAAAATTATTAACATAAATATTTCAGGCCTTATCCTAATCAAACGTAGACAATGATCATGCCTTGGACAAAGCTTGAACTTGGACTTAGAATTAAGATTGAACAAAGACTTGGACTGTATCAAAGATTCAAGAGCTGAAAGTATTTATTATCTTCATTTAAATTTGCTACTAAGTCTTTCTTGAAAGGTCTCCCAGAAATTTGAGTTAAGAACCGAACTGAAACTTTCATTCGAAGGCAAACGAGTTTTAATTCGACTTGATCGATCAGTATCTTTCATCTTGTATTCAAAATACCTTTTTGGTCGAAGCTAAGAATTTTCGGTCGAAGCCTAAGTTTCTGGTCGAAGCCGAAGTTTTTGGTCGAAGCGGAGAACTTTCGGTCGAAGCCAAGAGTTTTTGGTCGAAGCCTGAATTCTCGGTTGAAGCTGAGAATTTTCCGTCGAAGCCTAAGTTTTAATTCGAAGCAAACTTTGAGTTTTCCCCTTCTTAACGGTTCATTTCTCCTCTAGTATATAAAGGGGCCTTCAGAGCATTTATTGCCAACTTTTGTCAAGCCTTTCAAATCTCTCTAACTCTTCTCAAAATACTCTCTTATCTTATTTCACACATTCATTATTCTCTATTGAGTGAGTTCATTATTTGAGAAAGTTTGTTGTAAGCTTCTTGGTTTGGTTCTTGAAATAATATAGATCTTCCCACCTAAGAAAGCTTAGTCTTATTTGTATACATTGTAATATCTACTTAAGAAGGAGTTTGTTGTTGTATCTCAATTGTAAATCATTTTTCACTTGTAAATTTTTGGAAACCTTGGAAGGGTTTTGAAATTTGTACTGTGGTCTGAACTAGCACCTAAAGTTAGCTAGTTAGTGAAAGGCTCGAGTAGGTCTTCCTTGTGTGGAGTGTTCGGGGACTGGACGTAGGCTGGTGGGGCCGAACCAGTATAAATCTTTGTGTTGATTTAATATTGTTAATTCTATTATTACTTTGTAAATTCAGTTTTAAATTTCTGCTCAAAGTTGTAAGCACCTATTCACCCCCCTCTAGGTGTGTTTAGGGACCTACAAGTGGTATCAGAGCCGTGTGCTCTAGTATATTTTGTTGACTTAATCGTCTAGAGCTGAAAATCACATTATGGAAGAAGGTTCAGCAACCACTAGGCCACCCTTGTTGAAGAACGGCAGCTATAGCTACTAGAAAAACCGGATGAGAAACTTTCTAAGGCAGGATACACATGTGTGGTATGTTTTACAAAATGGTCCTATAATTCGTATGAAGGCTGGACTAGATGGAACCAA
Source organism: Escallonia herrerae (assembly GCA_033070095.1). Lineage (NCBI taxonomy): Eukaryota > Viridiplantae > Streptophyta > Magnoliopsida > Escalloniales > Escalloniaceae > Escallonia > Escallonia herrerae. The sequence continues at coordinate 738,072 of JAVXUP010000065.1, forward strand.
GATTCCCAAAGGGATTTTTGAAATGGACGCTTATGAGGCACAGCTGTTCTCCATGGATGACAAAGCAAAGAACATCATCAGCTGTGGCCTAGACATGAATGAGTACAATTGTGTCTCAGCATGTGTGACAGCCAAAGAAATGTGGAGACTACTGGAGGTTACTCACGAAGGTTCCAATCAGGTGAAAGAGACCAAGATTAACATGTTGGCCCAGCAGTATGAGGCTTTCAAGATGAAGGAGCACGAATCCATAAATGAGATGTACTCCAGGTTTACACTCATCATAAATAGACTGAAGCTTTTGGGTAAAACCTACCCAAAAAAGGAAGTTGTTAGAAAAGTTCTAAGATCTCTCCCAAAGATATGGGAAGTGAAACTAACAGCCATTCAAGAAGCCAAAGACTTGAATGTGCTGTAGTAGGAAGAATTGGCGGGTTCCCTAATGACTCATGAAATCACGATGAATATTCATGACGAAGAAGAAACCACATTTAAGAAGAAGAACTTAGGTCTCAAAGCTGAGGCATCTCATGAGCCTGTAGAGAGTAGTGATGATTCTGACCCTGAAATGGCACTCATCACTCGAAGGTTCAAGAAATTTCTTACAAGCAAACAAGATGGGAAGATCAGAAGAAATCAGACAAACCAGTCACATCAAAGAAATAATAGTGATTGGAATGCAAGAGAAAATTCTGATGCTTGCCATGAATGCGGCAAAACTGGTCATATCAAAAAGTATTGCCCAAACCTCAAAACAAGTCAGCAAGCAACAATGGTCTAGATCTCAAGGAAAATAAATTGAAACGTAGAAAAGCTTTGCTGACTTGGGATGATTCTGACGAGAGTGATAAAGAAACAAGCGAAGATGATTACATATCTCAGCTGTGTTTCATGGCCAAGGATGATCACTCTGACAAGGTAATCTGCTGGAAATCTTGATTACAATAAGCTTGAGCTAGCTTTTCTCTAACTCAGTGAAAACAATGAAAAGTTAAAAGTTAAAAATGCTGATCTTAAAAGGAAGGCTCTTTCTTTGATAAACAATGTTGAAGAGCTGGAAGGTGAAAAGGAAGAGTTAGACGAAAAAGTTGAGTTTTATGTTTCTAAAAATGCTTATCTAAGGAATGATTTGATTGTTTATGAGAAGGAAAATTCCTTGTTGTCTTCTAAAATTCAATCTCTCTGAGGTGTAAAAATCCCTGTAGAAAATGAGTTTTTAAAATCCCAACAGGAAGAAATTTTTACACAAAAAGGGAATTTAGAAAAGCATATTGCAGATTTGAATTTCACTCTCTTAGCATTTACACAAGCAAGAGAAAATTTGGATATTCTTCTGGGAAAACAAAGATGCAGTTTTCGAAAAAAGTGGAATTGGTTACGATCCTTCAAAGAAGCAAAAGAATTATAAAAATTTCTTTAACAAAAATTTAGCTTTCTGCTCAGCATTCACACTCTGTACCGTCTGTAACAAGAAAGGGCATTTAGTTAAAAATTATCCTTTTAATACTGTCAGAAATCAAGTATCCTCTTCTGTTACTAAAAATAAAATAAAGCAAGTTTGGGTGCCAAAATCTTGTTTATCTAATCTTCCAGGACCCAAGAAAGTGTGGGTACCTAAAGGAACGAAACTAGAATCTGTTGTAGGTATGTTTGAAAGCAAAAGTGGATTCAAACAAATGAATCATCGACAACGGATGTTCAAGGCATATGACAGGTGATCGTTCATTGTTATCTCATATCACTCCAAAGGATGGTGGTCTTGTTACCTTTGGAGACAACTCAAATGGAAAGATCATCGGTAAAGGTAAAATAGGTATCGGCTCAATTTCTATTAATAATGTGTCTTTATTTGATGGTTTAAAGTTCAATTTGATAAGTATCATTCAACTAATCAATAGTGGTCACAAAGTTCAGTTTGAAGGTGATCACTGCCTGATCAGTCATGCCTCAGATAGAGGCACCTTGGTTGGTAAGAGAGATGGTAACATTTACACCTTATCTTTTGATGCATCTGACGCTTCTCAAGAAGTAAGCCTTTCTGTTCAGCACAACGATATGTGGTTGTGGCATCGTAGATTAGGTCATGTGCATATGGATCTAATCAAGAAACTTCTCTTGAAAGAGCCTGTCAGAGGCTAACCAAAGTTAAAATTTGTCAAGGATAAGGTTTGTGATGCCTGTCAATACGGCAAACAGTCAAAAACATCTTTTCAAGCCAAATATGTTGTTTCTACCTCTTGCTCTCTTCAACTTCTTCATCTAGATCTTTTCGGCCCTCTAAGAAATGCTAGCCTAGGTGGAAAATTCGATGCCTTCATCATTGTTGATGACTTTTCAAGATACACTTAGGTTATTTTTCTTACTCATAAGGATGAAGCTTTTAAAAAATTCTTTATTCTTGTAAAGCTTTTAGAAAATGAGGAGGAGTTGAAGCTTGTAAAAATCCAAAAAATCCAAAGTGATCATGGCGGTGAATTTGAAAAAGATTTTATTCCTTTTTGTGATAAAAAAGGTATCTCTCATGAGTTTTCTGCTCCTTGAATTCCCCAACAAAATGGGGTAGTAGAGAGAAAGAACTGAACTCTTCAGGAGATGGCCAGAACCATGCTTCATGAATACTCCAGCCAAAATATTTTTGGGCTGAAGCCGTCAGTATTTCCTGTTACGTACTGAATAGGGTTCTCATCCTTGATAAAACTTCTTACAAACTTTTCTCAAATCGAAAACCAAAAATTGATTATTTTAAGGTTTTCTGTTGCAAATGTTTTATTTTAAATAATGGTGAGAACTTAGGTAAGTTTGATGCGAAATCTGACTAGAGTATATTTATTGGTTATTCATTGAAAAGTAGAGCATATAGAATTTATAACCGTAGGACTCTTCCAGTTGAAGAATCCATGCATGTTGTATTTGAAGAATCTAACGTCGAAAATACAAGCAAGAATGCAGGTGATGATAGCGAAGAACTCTCTCTGGAATTAAACAAGAAGTTAAATGTCTCTTCAAATGAGGGGGAGTGTTCAACTTCATCTCACAAAAATAATACCGAGATCCAACCGCTTCCTAAAAGCTGGAGATAATACTCCAGTCATCCGATGGAGCAAGTCATTGGTAATATTGATCGTGGAGTAACAACACATTCCTCGGTAAATCTTTTCTGTGTTGATTTTGCTTTTCTTTCTCAAATAGAGCCTAAAAGCATTTCTGAGGCTCTAAAAGATGCTGAGTGGATTCTTGCCATGCAAGAAGAATTGAATCAATTTGAGAGAAGCGATGTTTGGTCACTAGTCCCGCCTCCTGTTCAACAGAAGGTCATTGGCACCAAGTGGGTTTTTCGGAACAAACTTGATGAAGATGGCCATATTGTTCGTAACAAGCTAGACTAATTGCTCAAGGATACAATCAAGTCGAAGGGATTGATTTTGATGAAACATTTGCCCCGACTGATCGACTTGAAGCTATCTGAATGCTTTTAGCTTTTTCCTGTCACATGAATTTCAAGCTTTTTCAAATGGACGTGAAAAGTGCATTCTTGAATAAGGTAATTCAGGAGGAATTTTTTGTTAAGCAACCTCCAGGCTTTGAAAATGAAAAATACCCCAATCATGTTTTTTAACTGAAAAAAGCTTTGTACGGTCTTAAACAAGCTCCTCGAGCTTGGTACAATCGTCTTAGCAGCTTCCTCATTGATCATGGATTCTCTCGTGGCAAAATTGATACCACTCTGTTTACAAAATATAGTAACTCGCATATTTTGATAGTTCAAATTTATGTTGATGACCTTATTTTTTGTGCCACTAACAATGATCTGTGCCAAGAATTTGCTGAGAGTATGCGCAGGGAATTCGAGATGAGCATGATGGGAGAATTCACTTTTTTCCTTAGTCTTCAAATCAAACAATCGAGGGAAGGAATCTTCATAAGTCAGTCTAAATACACACGAGAGCTTTTGAAAAGGTTTGGCATGGATAATGCTACATGTAGAGGTACTCCTATTTCTCCTAGCATTAATCTTGTCAAGGATGAAAATGGTAAAGATGTCGATAACAAACTTTACCGTGGTATGATTGGTAGTTTACTCTATCTTACCGCTTCTTGACCTGATATAATGTTTAGTGTGTGTATTTGAGCATGCTTTCAAGATTGTCCCAAAGAATCTCATCTTACTACTGTTAAACGTATTTTCAAATATTTCTCTGGAACGGTAAATTTAGGACTTTGGTATCCGCATAATTCCTCCCTCAATCTAGTAGGTTTCTCCGATTCCGATTCTGCTGGATGTCTTGCCGATCGTAAGAGTACTAGTGGCACTTGCCAATTTCTTGGTAGGCACTAGTGTGCTGGCACAGTAAGAAACAAACTTCTGTGGTGCTCTCCACATCAGAGGCGAAATATGTTGCGGCTGGAAGCTATTGTGCCCATGTTCTTTGGATGCGTCAAACTTTAAGAGATTTCGGTGTTTCCATAGATAATATTCCAATTATGTGCGATAGTAGTAGTGCTATTGAAATTAGTAAAAATCATGTTCAACACTCGAGCACTAAGCACATTGATGTTCGCCACCATTTTCTTCGAGACAATGTTCAGAAAGGTTTAATTGAACTCAAGAAAGTTGGTTCAGCTTGCAGATATTTTTACCAAACCTTTAGCTGAATCTAGTTTTTGTTCTCTTCGTCGTCGCCTAGGATTGTGTGATCTTAGTTAAAGGGGGCTTCCTTATAATAAAAACAAGTTTTTCATTCGAATCAAAAGTCTTTTCCTTCGACTCAAAAGTTTTCCTTCGACTTAAAAGTTTCCCTTCAACTCAAAGTCTTTTCCTTCGACTCAAAAGTCCTTCATTCGAATGCAAATGTGTTTTCATTGGAATCAAATCATTTTGTTTTCCTCTTGTCGCGTCTGCTTAATTCGGTCGAATGGAAGTTGCCTTTCATTCAAATCAAAATGTTTTCCTTCCAATCAAAACATTTATTTTCGAATGAAAACTCTTCGTCTATATATACCCCCCCCGATCTTTTTTCTTTCACTTTTTACTATTTACCCTTTTCACTGTTTATTGTCATTTTTTTTCGTGTTTTTCTTCTCTCTCTTGTACACCTGTCAACCATGGACTTGAACCCACGTCCTCGAAATCAACGTCGCCTTGTGATGCCAGTCTCAGACAATGAAGACGAGGCTGTTGCTCCACCTTTACCTGCCGTCGCTCCCCTGTCTTTGCTCCACCTCTACCTGAAGCAGTTCCAACACGTTGCCGCTCTCGCCAGTCTGCTTGCCAGTCTTTTACTGTTGCTCCCTCCTCTTCAGGTAATGTTGCTCCTCCTCCTGCATCTTCTTCTTCCTCTGCTTCTCCTACCTGCCCTCCGCCCTCTTGTCCTTATTCTTTTCATTCGAAATTCTTTATATTCCCCACTTTTTTGAGTCTCCTGAGGACCAAATCAACTACTACACTAACTACGTCAATAGGAGGTCGTTCCAGGTTGTCCTAGTGACATCAACCTCATGACCCAACTTGGCATCAGCACACTTTTTGAGCGATGGGATGTCCATCTATTCTCTCTCCTCTATCTATCTACTACCCTTGTCTTGTTCAAATGTTCTATTCGAATATGACTTTTAACGCTTTCACCTCTGCCTTTCTAACCACTTCTGTAAATGGGGTCCACATTCGTCTAAATACAACCACTTTAGCCCAAATCCTAGGTTTCACCAACCAATCCTCCCTGCTAGTATTTCCTGAAAATACTTGGTGCACTAGTAGCCCCTTTACCCCTCTTCAACAGACTCAAACCCTTCTTAACAACGAGTCTATTTCTTGACCCCGCAAACCCAGCCTAGGTGATCTTTCTCCCCTTCACCGTGTCCTCCATCTTATTCTCTGCTATAACTTACTCTTTGGCCGTTCTGGAACTTATGCCACATTTACCTATCTTGATATTATTCTTCTTACCCATTTCATTAGGGGATCACCTTTAAACATTGCGGGTATTCTTTTACTCGTAATGGATGCCCGAAAAAAGAAATCTCAAGCTCATCTTCCTTTTGGTCTTCTTCTGACCAAGATTTTTGAGCACGCACATTCTTGATGAGACTTCCCTTTGTCATGCGGGTTTTACTATTTGCACTGAACTTACTACTAACACTCTTTCCCTTGAACGTGTAGCCGTTACTGACTCCACTCATACTGAGTCCACCCCCAATACCACTTCTGCTCCAGCACCCGCACCTCCCCTTCACTCGCCAACACTCACTGACCCTTCTTCATCCGTACCGCCCCTGCCTACAGACCCCTCTCCCTCTATACTACCTCCACCATCCAACCCTTCTTTTTCTACACTACCTCTGCCCACCCCTCATCTCCCTTCTGATCCCCTTTTCAGTCCACTTAACGATTTTTCCTACTTAAAATTTGATGAATTTTTATCGACTGATATCTCTGAACACCTTTCTCGTCTATTCAACTCATTCTTGAGTCTCAAACCACACTTGTTGCTTCTGTCACAGCTAACCATACAACCTTTCTCCACGAGCTTGCTTCTCTTCAGCAGTCTGTTCAACAATCCTCCGCTCAGCTTCTCTCTAACCAAATTGAGTTTCACACCCTTCTGAACAAACTTGCTTCTAACTTCTCCTCCCTTCCTCTCAACCATACTCCTATCTTGGAGAGTCTAACTCGGATGCAGCACGATCTTCACCGCCAATAGGATGTTGCTCTTCAAGCTCATCGTCGCCAAGCTTATCTGACCACGAGCATCTTGATTGAGCAAAACCGCTACCTCAGGCGCATGGTTTTCGAGTCACCCGTCCGACATTTTTCCTTCTCAACACACTGGCACCGAAGGCGAAGAATAGTTCTTCAATCCACATCTGCCGTACAATTCTCTGAGGCCCCGCTCTCATCTTGTTGTCAAAGTTGTTGAGGTTCCCACAACTACTACGCCGCCTACTAATCCTTCCTCCTCAGCTCAGGGAGCCCATCATCGTCGGCCTTAATTTTTTTAATTTAATTGGTTCGATGTTTGTCCCTCTTTTTTGATTTGACAAATGGGGAGAACAAAGCTCATTGTAAACTTTCTAAACTACATATTTTCGGTTAATAGTAAGGTAATTCATTTATTCTTTATTTATGTTTGAATGCTATCTAATCCAGGGGGAGTATGATAATATTATGTTAGAATTAATGTTGTCATCATCAACAAGGAGGAGATTGTTGACTTATTGATTTTGATGATTCCAGTATTACTATTTATAACATTATTCTAACAAAATTATTAAGATAAATATTTCAGGCCTTATCCTAATCCAACATAGACAATGATCATGCCTTGGATAAAGCTTGAACTTGGACTTGGAATTGGGATTGAACAAAGACTTGCACTACATCGAAGATTCAAGAGCTGGAAATATTTATTATCTTCATTTAAATTTGCTACTAAGTCTTTCTTAAAAGGTCTCCCAGAAATTCGAGTAAAGAACCGAACTGAAACTTTTATTCAAAGGCAAACAAGTTTTAATTTGACTATCGATCAATGTCTTTCATATGTCTTCAAAATACCTTTTCCTACAGAAGCCAAGAACTTTCAGTCGAAGTTGAGAATTTTTGGTCGAAGCCTAAGTTTCTGGTCGAAGCCGAAGTTTTTGGTCGAAGCGGAGAACTTTCGGTCAAAGCCAAGAGTTTTTGGTCGAAGCCTGAATTCTCGGTTGAAGCTGAGAATTTTCAGTCGAAGCCTAAGTTTTAATTCGAAGCAAACTTTGAGTTTTCCCCTTCTTAACGGTTCATTTCTCCTCTAGTATATAAAGGGGCCTTCAGAGCATTTATTGCCAACTTTTGTCAAGCCTTTCAAATCTCTCTAACTCTTCTCAAAATACTCTCTTATCTTATTTCACACATTCATTATTCTCTATTGAGTGAGTTCATTATTTGAGAAAGTTTGTTGTAAGCTTCTTGGTTTGGTTCTTGAAATAATATAAATCTTCCCACCTAAGAAAGCTTAGTCTTATTTGTATTCATTGTAATATCTACTCAAGAAGGAGTTTGTTATTTTATCTCAATTATAAATCATTTTTCACTTGTAAGGAAACCTTGAAAGGGTTTCGGAATCTGTTCTATAGTTTGAGCTACCACCCAAAGCTAGCTAGTTAGTGAAAGGCTGGAGTAGGTCTCCCTTGTGTGGAGTGCTCGGGGACTGAACGTAGGCTAGTAGGGCCGAACCAGTATAAGTCTCTGTGTTTATTTAATATTGTTAATTCAATTATTACTTTGTAAATTCAGTTTTAAATTTTTGCTCAAAGTTGTAAACACCTATTCACCATCCCCCCCCCCCTTTAGGTGTGTTTAGAGACCTACAGACACGTTGTGTTTCGAGCCTCATCAAGCTTTGAACCTTGTCGTGCTTGCTAGGTGACACTGTCGTGTCTTGCCACCTCGTACTTAGAGTCTCGTCGTACTTGACTTTTTCACCTCTTCACCTCCACTTAAGACCTCCTACTTGCCTCTAATTTGATTTAAAAGACCTAATTGACATGCTTGAATCTTCTTAGCTCATTTCTTTTAGAGAAAATTGCAAAAAAATCAACCAAAACCCTTACAAAATCTAGAACTAAGGCTTGTTTTTGAAAGAGAACCTTAAGCAGTTGATTTGAAAAGTTTTTGTGAGCTTCAAACAATGTTTTGAACGTGTTTGGAGGAGTCTTTGGAGGTGTTTCAAATCTGAAATTTTGGTTCTTTCATCTCTTCTTTAAGGTAAGATAATTTAAAGCTTTTTAATGGGCTTTAAGACATGAATATGGATATATACTATGTTAGCGTAATTCATTGTCAAACTTTTGAATACTTTTTAGAGACTTGTTAATAAGTGAATCTATTCATGTTTAACATATTGGAGATTATGGAAGACCTGAAATAGGTTATGATACGTGTGAATTATGGAATTATGTTAATCTAGACATGGTTAGAATATGATTTTGTATATGTTTGTTAAGTGCTACAATTGGAGCTCATTTGCTGAGTATAAATGATTACATTACATGTTCAGGATGTTATGAAGATGATGTTACATGATGAAAGTGACTAAATATTTGATAGTTAAGTTTTACAGTGCAAGTAAATAAAAATTACAATAACTACATGTATGAAATGATCTGTTTGCTTGCACATGAACATGTTACATCCTTTCAATGTAACGAATGGTTGATGTATTGTTGATGATTATTATGTTACCCCATTCAAAATATTGGGGGTTGATTTGATTGTGTTTGAGTAGCGGAGCACCGTATGAGCCGACCAATTGTATCTTTGACTGCTACCTGAGACAGTATCGGTATTTATTTGTTTTTGGTGATTTTGCCTTTGGCCGAGGCAAATGTTGTGAACTTATATCCCGGGTGTGGTGACATAAGGGTGGTCTATTGATGGGATTGAATTCAGGAATGGTAAACTCTTGTAATGCTCAACTAAGTGTGAACGTGTGATATGTGTAATGCACGCATGTAAAACTGTTTAATGTGATTGAATTGCAATAGCGTGCATTATCAATATTCTTGAGTTGAAAGTTATATTAAATGTCTTTGATTATTTTACTGAGCCAGTGGGCTGACGAGTTTTTACCCATAATATTTTAGATCAAGGAAAAGGTGTGAGGCACGGTGAGAAGACGGGCAAGGGGACACTTGTACGTTTTTTTAATAAGTGGTACTTGAATAAAACAATATGTCAACTCTGAGATCTGGCAGATAGCTTGCTAGGTGTGTTTTGTAAAAGTAAACTCTTTAATTTTGTATGATAAGATTTAGTTACCAAATGAGTTGTATCATTAGTATGATGTGATTATCTGATGTATCGTAATGCTCCAGCCGGGTTAAGATAACTCTAAGTTCGGGGGTTAAATATAGAATCTCTCATGGCCACGTATTATTTTTCACTTTAGTTTTAGGTTCTTTTATTGAACTTTGTTAGTCGCATGGTTTTTGTTATTATATCATTGCTAGAATAATCTGTACACTCTGTAAGGAGTAGAGGAATTATGTAATCGGTATGTGATCTAATATATACCGGAATGTTAGGCGACATGAAAAAAATAGTGAAGCAAATGAGAGTGGAGGGAGAAGGGTCAACACCCCATGGGCAGCCGTACGGTCACGGCTTCCATGGTGTCACGGGCTGCCCCTTGCACCCGCCTAGCACAGCGCCCCCGAGCCCATCCAGCTCAGCGCCCCTGTGCCCTTCCAACATGCGCCCATGCGCCCTCGCAAGTTCTTCAAGTCTCGCGCCCATGCGCCCGTCAAGCATAGCGCCCGCGCACCCAATTGCAGTGCCCGCGCACGCCAAAAGCCAACCGTGAAGATCTGAAGATCTAAGCGTGCGTTTTTGCTCAATTTTGGTGGAGACCACCCTAGTATATATTTAAGTTTCCCTATAAAATTTCAAGTCATTTCGAGTTGTATTTCTCTAAAAAGGGGCACTATGACTCCTCGCACATAGTTACGTCTACTACTGTCACTTTGGTTTTCCTCCTAATGGTACTATATGGGAGTCATGCACACCCATACCCGAGAGTCCCTTGCTTTGTTTTAGCCTGCCTGTCTTAGCTAGATTGCACATTGTGGATGCAAACAAAGCCTTCTGTAAGTTGTAATGATGTTGTTGAAGTAATGAGAATGTTTGAGACTGTTTTGCCCTCGTGTTGAAATCTACTTCTTTGTGCACTGTTTTATGCAATGTTGATGCACTGTTTTATGCAATGTTGATGCACTGTTTTATGCAATGTTGATGCACTGCTTGCAGTAGATTGTTGGGATTTGTTGGTGGACTCTTCTTACAAGTGGCAAGTCGAGTGTCACACATGGTTTCCTTTGTGCCATCAAGGGCCACTGTGTGTCAGGTGGTATCAGAGCTGCGGTTGCCCAAGGGACCGTGGCTTCATCTAAGAAAATATTGTGGGATAGTTTGTTGAGAAAAACTATGGCCAGCACGAAAGAGAGAATTGATGCTTTGGAAGCACAGATACGGGACATGATCAAGAGCGACCCGGATGCTCCAGGCATCCTGAAACAATTCTCCCTTCGCCTTGACAATTTGGAAGTGAATCTTGAAGCCACTGATAATGCTCGATATGCTGAGAACATGGAGTGGGAGGGCAGGTTTCAGGAGCTTCAGGATCGAGTGGAACACCATGCACGACATGTTGAAGGTATAGACTGGAGTCTAAATTTCAAGAGCTCCAGGATCGAGTGGAGCTTCTTAGTCACGCAGTGGTTAACACTCCCGCAGGGGGTGCGGAGCACGAATCGAGGCCCCGAGTGCCAGAGCCCAAGAGTTACGGGGGAGCCCGTGACGCCAAGGAAGTAGAAAACTTCCTTTTCGATATAGAACAATACTTTCGAGCCATCAGAGTAGACTCGGAAGTGACGAAGGTGTCTATGGTACCATGTACTTGGTTGGAGATGCCAAGTTATGGTGGCGGAAGAAGTATGCAGAGATCGAAGATGGGTCTTGCATCATAAACACATGGGATATACTGAAACGAGAGCTAAAGAGCCAGTTTTTCCCAGAGAACACCGCATTCAACGTGAGGAAAGCGTTGTTGGAATGCAAGCACACCTGTTCGGTCCGGGAGTATTGCCAGGCATTTTCTGCCTTGATGTTGGACATCAGTGACATGTCCGCAGTCGACAGACTCTTCTTCTTCATGGAAGGGTTAAAACCATGGGCTCACACCGAGCTTAATAGACGTCGGGTGAACAACCTTAACGAAGCCATCATCGCTGTTGAAAGCCTTTCAGATTACAACTCTGAGCCACAGAGACCCCCTTAGAGAGGAAATCCAAGCAGAAGTATTGGTGGCAAGAAGCCAGGGGGTCAAGCACCAAACCAAAGTTGGGGCAGTAAAAGCAGTTGGGCGTCAAACTCTTCTACCCAACAGAAGAGTGGAGTTGGGTTCAAAGCCAAGACCGACGCTAGCACCAGCGTAGAAGTGAAGAAACCTCCTTTCAGGGGTTGCTTCTTATGCCAAGGACCGCACGTGATCGCTAACTGTCCACAGCGACAAATGATGAATGCCTTCTTTGACAACATTGGACAGGTGCAACGTGGGGCACAATCTGGCTCTCAATCAAGGCATCCACCAACAGAGGAGCAAACAGACGTACAAGATTATGAAGAGGAAGATGCCGTCGGGGCCTTTCCTCAGTGGTGTAATCTGTGACAACGCAGGTTGGGAACCCTGAAGAGAGCTTGACTGAGGAAAAGCCTAAAGACATGCCGCCAAAGAAAAAGAACGATATACCAGGGAAAGACTTGATGTATGTGGACATCAAGGTTAACGAGAAGGCCATCAGGGCCATGGTGGACACAGGAGCTACCCATAATTACATTTCTAGCACCGAAGTGGAAAGCTTGGGTCTAACTCTAGAAAAAGGGTACGGACGGGTGAAGGCTATCAACTCTGCCGCACAGCCAGTAGCGGGGATAGCGAGATCTGTTTTGATCAAGATTGGCCCATACGAAAGAAGGACCAACTTTTCAGTAGTTATCATGGACGACTTTAAACTGATCCTTGGGTTGGAGTTTCTGCGTGACACTAAGACCACAATTATGCCATGCACCAACTCGCTGGCCCTGCTTGGGAATAAACCGTGTGTCATCCCGACTATATCTCCTAGGGCGGGAGAGCGTTCTATCTCGGCCCTCCAGTTGAAAAAGGGATTAAAACGGGACGAAACAACCTACCTTGCCATGCTACGGTGGGATGAAATTGAAGAAGTATCGGGACCATTACCCAAAGAAGTTAAAGTGATATTAAACGACTTTGAGGATGTGATGCCTGATGAATCGCCGAAGAAATTGCCACATAGAAGGGCAATTGACCATGAGATAGAGCTCGTGCCAGGCACGAAGCCACCCTCCCGAGCTCCGTATCGGATGTCACAACCAGAACTTGCTGAACTCAGAAAACAATTGACGGAGTTGCTAGACGCGGGTTTGATCACTCCAGCGAAGTTGCCGTACGGTGCACCAGTCCTCTTCCAGAAGAAACAAGATGGTTCCTTACGGATGTGTGTGGACTACAGGGCGCTAAACAAGGTGACTATTCGGAACAAGTATCCTATTCCTTTAGTCGCTGACTGTTTTGATCAGCTTAGTAGGGCGAGAGTGTTTACCAAGTTGGACTTGAAGTCTGGGTATTGGCAGGTCCGAATTGCCGAAGGTGACGAGGCGAAGACAACTTGTGTCACCAGATACAGTGAGTATGAGTTCCTGGTCATGCCGTTCAGCTTGACCAATGCCCCGGCCACATTTTGCACCTTGATGATTCAGGTTTTGCGGGACTACATTGATGATTTTGTAATGGTGTATGTCGATGATATTGTGATCTACAGTTCCAGCTTGGACGAGCATCTGAAGCACTTGAGGAAGGTGCTTGCCTGACTCGAAATGTACTTTTGCCCAGACCAAGATTAAATTCTTGGGTCATGTGATAGAACAGGGTCAGATAAGGATGGACTCAGCTAAAGTTCAAGTGATACAGGAGTGGCAGCCACCAACTAATGTTTCAGAACTGAGATCTTTCCTTGGTTTGACCAACTATTATAAGAAGAGCAATGTTTGGGAATGGTCTAAGGAGTGTCAATTGGTCTTCTCAGCTATGAAGCAGGCTATGTCTAAAGATCCAGTACTTGCTCTCCCTGATGTGTCGAAGTCCTTTGAAGTTCATACAGATGCTTCTGACTTTGCACTGGGAGGGGTTCTAATGCAAGAATGCCACCCGGTGGCATATGAGAGTAGGAAGCTCAACGAAGCAGAACGTCGCTACACCACTCATGAGAAAGAGTTGCTCGCGGTAGTACATTGTCTCAGAATTTGGAGGCACTACCTGGTTGGTTCTAGCTTCATAGTGCGGACAGACAACACTGCAGTGAGCCACTTCTTGAGTCAATCTAAGCTCACTTCGAAATAGGCCAGGTGGCAGGAACTTTTGGCAGAATTCAACTTCATGCTCGAGTACAGGGCAGGCTCAACCAATAGGGTAGCAGACATCCTCAGCAGGAGAGCCGAACTAGATCAGGTAGCATTGATGGCCATGAATGCTATTGTTAGAGCAGACAGCCGAGTTGCCATCAACATCGGAAAGAAGATCAAGAAGGCCTTTACCAGGGATCCGGTTGCCCAACAACTGTTGAAACTGATTGAGAGTGGTAAAACTCGACAGTTTTGGCAAGAAGATGGTTTGCTGATGACCAAAGGAAGACGGGTATACGTTCCCCGAGTTGATGATCTGAGACGAACATTGATTCGAGAATGTCATGACACCCTTTGGGCAGGCCATGCCAGAGGAGAAAGAAGATTAGCTCTCCTTCAACAAGGTTACTACTGGCCCCAAATGGGGGATGAAGTGCAAGAGTATGTGAAGACATGCCTTACTTGTCAGCAGGACAAGGTGGAGCGTAAGAAGAAAGCGGGGTTACTACAACCGCTACCGGTCCCCAAGAGACCATGGGAGAGTGTGTCATTGGATTTCATCACTGGTCTGCCGAAGGTTGAAGACTTAGGCATAATTCTTGTTGTCGTTGATCGGTTTAGCAAGTATGTGAGCTTTATCGCAACACCCAAGTATTGCTCAGCCGAAGACACAACGCAACTTTTCTTTAAGTATGTGGTGAAGTATTGGGGCATGCCTCAAGACATTGTCAGTGATCGGGACTCCCGCTTCACTGGAAACTTTTGGATTGAACTCTTTAAGTTATTCGGATCCCAACTTTCGATGAGTTCAAGTTATCATCCAGAATCAGACGGTCAGACGGAGCGGTTCAATTCCATGTTAGAAGAGTACCTCCGCCATTTTGTCAGTGCAACACAGAAAAATTGGGTCAAGCTATTGGATGTTGCCCAGCTGTGTTTCAACTCACGCAAAAGCTCTTCGACAGGGAAGAGTGCTTTTGAGATTGTAAATGGACAACAACCGTTACTACCCCACACGGTAAACGTCCCCAATGCCGAAAAGTCCCCAAGGGCCATAAGCTTCAGCGAAGAATGGAGGCAAAATATAGATCTAGCTCACTCCTACCTTGAGAAAGCAGCCAGAAGAATGAAGAAACACGCTGACAAGAACAGGATATCTCAAGAGTTTAACGTGGGCGACAAAGTTATGGTTAAGCTACTGCCACAAGATCGCAAATTTCTAAGGGGAAGAGACTCTCGTCTTTTGCAGAAATATGAGGGACCCCTGACTATAGTGAAGAAGATAGGCAAGATGGCTTACAAAGTTGATCCGCCTCATTGGTGGAGCCGCCAGCTCCATCCTATCTTTCACGTCAGCATGTTGAAGCCATTCTATGAAGACACAGCCGACCCCTCTAGGGGCCAAATCAAGAGACAAGGACTCAAACCCAAAGCGGCAGGAAAGCATTTTGAATGATAGAGTGATTACAGCTTCCCGCAAGCGCCATCAGGAGTACCTAGTCAAGTGGCAGGGACATATGGATGAAGAAAACACTTGGGAACGAGCAGCAGACTTATCAGCCTACGCCGATAAGATTGAAGCCTACCACATGCAGAAGTTGACGAGGGCGTCAACAGCTCTAGTGGGGGAGAATGTCACGGGCTGCCCCTTGCACCCGCCTAGCACAGTGCCCCCGTGCCCATCCAGCTCAGTGCCCCCGCGCCCTTCCAACATGTGCCCATGTGCCCTCGCAAGTTCTTCAAGTCTTGTGCCCATGCGCCCGTCAAGCATAGCGCCCGCGCGCCCAATTGCAGTGCCCTCGCACGCCAAAAGCCAACCGTGAAGATCTGAAGATCCAAGCGTGCGTTTTTGCTCAATTTTGGTGGAGACCACCCTTGTATATATTTAAGTTTTCCTGCAAAATTTCAAGTCATTTCGAGTTGTATTTCTCTAAAAAGGGGCACTATGACTCCTCGCACATAGTTACGTCTACTACTGTCACTTTGATTTTTCCTCCTAATGGTACTATATGGGAGTCATGCACACCCATACCCGAGAGTCCCTTGCTTTGTTTTAGCTTGCCTGTCTTAGTTAGATTGCATACTGTGGATGCAAACAAAGCCTTCTGTAAGTTGTAATGATGTTTTGAAGTAATGAGAATGTTTGAGACCGTTTTGCCCTCGTGTTGAAATTTACTTCTTTGTGCACTGTTTTATGCAATGTTGATGCACTGCTTGCTGTAGATTGTTGGGATTTGTTGGCAGACTCTTCTTGCAAGCGGCAAGTCGAGTGCCACACACGGTTTCCTTTGTGCCATCAAGGGCCACCGTGTGTCACATGGGAACTGTGTGCACGCACCCCTTGGGCACTGCTAATGGGTCTCCACCCCTCATTTTTTTTTGGCTTGGGTTTCGTCTCCTTCTCCTAAGCTGCTGGATTTGCACAAGAACTCTAGTTGCTGAAGGATTCCTATCTACTAGAGTATTCCTTAATGATAAATGTTTTCAAGTTAAATATTGATTTGCCCATGAGAGAGTTCCTTGGGATGAAAATCGTAATATTACTTCAATTGCTTTAGTTTCCTATTATGATTGTTACCCGTATCCTATTGATGTATGATTAAGGAATCCTAAAACATTAATTATTGGATTACTTATAATATTTCAATTAGATATTCTTTAATTATATTCATATTTAAATTAATATAAATTTTATTTATGCTTGTCTATAGATTAGCATGTAAAAACCATAACTTTAAAAAGAAAATTGGGAGAGTGAGTGTACAACCGTGGCCTCCATTATTGGTTTAAAGTAATGGCTTAATTCAACTTGTAACCAGCCTTGGATGCTCCCTTCGAAAATGTATTAACCAAGAAATTGCTATATTAAACTCTTAATGATAAAATTTTATAGTAATGAATTACATGCACCTCGTCACGAACCTTGGGTGCTCCCTCTTGGGGGTGTATTCTTTTTATGAATTACAGGCGTAAAAGTTTTGATAATAGCTATATACTTGTCAAATAATTGATGCATGGTTCACCAAGGAATTTCTTGTGTTAAATTGTTTGAGGTCAAATTTTGATTGGTGAGTAATTTTTTCTTTTGTTGTGGGTTCACCTAGATGAGGAAAAATAATCATAAATTGAAAAAGTAGTATCTATTTCCTATGGGATTTGTTATTTTATATTTTCATCATTAAGGGTTTATTATTGATGTTTTGAGGAATTATTATCAATAATTTTGTGAAGTATATGTTTATGCATTAATAGAATTTTTTTTTATATTTTTTCAAATATGTCGTCTTTTAGGTCACTATCGATCATCCTTAAAGAAAATAAACTAAATGGAACCTACTATCTTGATTGAAAGAATTTAATTATAGTGTTGGCTGTGGAGGGTCACAAGTGGGTTTTCACTACTCATAGTCCTCCACCACCACCACCTGAAGGTGCGCTTGAGGCAGAGTGGACAAGTCTGACAATATGGCTGGATGCTATATATTGGCTTTGGTAGAAAATATACTGCAATCACAATATTAGGCGATGTAAACTTTAGCTGGCATAATCTTTAACATGGATGAGACATTTGAGCACAAAAATCCAGTCATCAAACAGAGCAATGAAGGCCATCACGTGTTACCAAAATGATTCCAGGAACTCCTGTAAGCGATCATTGCATAAGGATGATAGGTCATCTTAACGACATTGAGATCTTTGGTCGAGAAATCAATTATTGTCAACTTTTAATCAATTAAAGGTGAACTAAAACATGAACAAACATCAGTTCACTCTCCCATTCATGATGCAAGAGTTGTAAGCTGCTAAAGGCCTTCTTAATGCCAAAGTCCCATTTGCTGAGGCAAGATCTTCTCAGCCGAAAGGGAAAAACAAGAATAAGAAGAAGCCAAAACAGAATAAGAAGAACACCAGAATGCCAACAGCAGGTGTGGAGAAAGGAAAAAGAAAAGGTTAAGTTCAGAGGTGTTCCCAACCTATTCTGGTCGCACCCCAATGGCCCGCTAAGGGTCCTGCTTCACGCAAACACGTCCTTGTAGTCAACGGTCAAATTTTCAACGCATCGAACCAGTCAGCGCGCGCACCCTCAAGTCACATACATTTTTTCTTTGCGCGCGCCTTGTGCGCGACTTAGATAACTCATTTCACGTTAATGTGACTCAGGGTAGCACGACCATCGCACCAAGACCACCCGAACACCTTTCAATCAAAAATGTCGACCTACGGCGCAACCGAAACGACAGGGTCAAGGGGCAAAGTCCTTGGCCAACCCCATGGGGTTAGCCTCGGCCTCACCCAAGGCCATGAGGTGGGCCTCGACCTCCCATGGGGGGTGGTTGGCCTCGGCCTCCCATGGGGGGTTGGCCTTGGCCTTCTCCCCGGTTCTTCACTTTTCGTGCAAACTCCCTTTTGCACTTTGTTCACTCCGTATGCTCATTATGTGACTTCGGCACTTTGTTCGTCATGTGGGTACGATTCTTGGCAACACGCTCGTCACGACGCAACTTCTGGATTCATCATTGCTCATCAAAACACCTACCGTCAGCGCGACCAAAGTTTGCTAAAAGGGGAAGTGGCCTTGGGCTCCAAAAAATGGAAGCTGGCCATTTGGCCTTGGCCAACCCCAAGGGGTTGGCCTTGGCCTTCCCCAGGCATAGGGGGTCAGCCTCGGCCTCCAAGAGGGGTTGGCCTCGGCCACTTTCCCCCAGTGGTTCCCCCTTCGCGCATACTCCTTTTTGCACTTTTTTGTCTTCGTACGTGATTTTGACATCTTAATCGTCATGTAGATACGACTCGCATCGATACACTCATCGTAATGCAACTTCCGGATTCTTCATTGCTCATCAAAACACCTTCCGTCGGCGCACCCGAAGTTCACCAAAAGGGGGAGTGGCCTTGGCCTCCCTTCATGGGAGTTGGCCATTGGCCTTGGCCACCCCCTAGTGTCGGCCTCAGCCTTCCCAAGGGGTCAGCCTTGGCCTCCCTAGGGGTGGTGGCCTTGGCCTTCCCCCAATTTTTGCCTATGGCCTCCCCTCACGCCGCACTTCTTTTCTCGAATCTTTGCACCTCCGCGATGTTTACGGACATTCGTACACCAATCTCGCGAAGTTCGTCATGCATCAACCTTGCAACGTCTGTCGTTCGTGACGGCACACCACTCCCACGAGGCTCCTCGCCCAAAGTCGCGCGCTACTGCCGAATGACGCGTCGCCGACCACCGCATACCATCACTCTCAACTTTGTCATTACTACATGTTGCATTCATTATTTTGTTATAACAGGCACACTCAACTCATATCCCATCTTCGGGATATGACATGTGCCCACGACACCAGGTATTGTCTCTGCGACGTTTGTCACCGCGCCACTTTCATAACATGTGTCCCCGACACCAAGTATTGCTCTGCGACGTTCGTCGCCGTGACCATGCGCCATCGTCATGATACGTGCCCCAGCACCAAGTATTGCTCCACGACGTTCGTCGCCGTGCCACTTTCATAACATGTGCCCCCGACACCAAGTATTGCTCAACGACGTTCGTCGCCGCGCCCATGCACCATCGTCATGATACGTGCCCAGACACCAAGTATTGCTCCGCTACGTTTGTCGCCGTGCCCGTGCGCTACTTCCCTGACATGTGCCCACGGCACCAGATATTGTCTCCATGGCATTCGTCACCGTGCCTGTGCGCCACTTCCATGACATGTGCCCACAGCACCAGGAATAGTCTCTGCAACGTTCGTCGCCGTGCCTATGCGTCACTTCCATGACATGTGCCCACGGCACCAGGTATTGTCTAATGTTGTTGGCATCGCGCACATGCGCCACAATCAATGTCTCGTGCTGTAGGCACCGCGCCCATGCGTCACAATCATGTTACATGCTTTCGGGGGGCTCCGTTAGTAGTGCTCCGCCACAAGGACCCCTCCAACGGGATGGACTCACAACCTTAAAGCCATCGCCGTCACAATCACGGGGGGCTCCAGCACGAGGACCCCTCGCAGCGGGATGGACTCACAACCTTATTGTCATCGCCGCCACGAGATGGGCTCACAACCTTAAAGCCATCGCCGTCACAATCACGGGGGCTCCGGTCCTCGCAGCGGGATGGACTCACAACCTTATAGTCATCGCCGCCATGGGATGGGCTCACAACCTTAAAGCCATCACCGTCACAATCATGGGGGGCTCCGCTCCTAGTGCTTTGGCACGAGGACCCCTCATACCCGGATAGGCTCGTTACCTTAAAGCTATCACCGTCTTCATTCTGGGGGGCTTTGTTCATAGTGCTCCGGCCCGAGGACCCTTCGCAGCAGCGAGATAAGTGACTCCTTCGGGACACTATGTCCGTCAGGGTGTCTTCGTGACTGGCCTACGTGCTCCGGCACTGGGGGCTCGTGTCGGCACCCCTAGGGACTATGACACCCAGGTCACTCTGAGACAGGAGCAGGTCTTCGGAGGGCATCGTGCCTAGTCCACCTGGCAGCTGGGTGTCGTGTCTTTCCCACCACTACCAGGCCTGTGGGACTCTGTAATGGCTTGGATTGGTGGCTAGATCAAGGGGATTCTCTGGCCACACCGATGCTTTTGGAGCCAGTTTTCATAGACAGACAGAGCGACGCTGTGCAGGGCAGGCCGGGTGAATATACGATTCGACAGTCCGTGGAGCACCGGCAGCTGTGGACCCCTCGGTGACGTGTTACTCCTGGGGAGCGCCATGTGTTGCGTGATGTTATCATCATCTCAACCTCTATAAATAGAGGTATTGAGAATTCATTTGCATGACTTCAAATTCTTAGATTCTCAGAACTCTGACATTTTCACTTTCTCACTCTAGAATCCTAGAGAGAAACATACAGGACCCTACTCTGGACCTAAGCATCGGACTGACTGTCGTCGTGTATTCCCCCTCCGCCATCCCCCTCGCAGCACTGCCACCCTCAGGCCCTATCTAGGAAGCCCTTGCTCCACCCTTGCTGTGTCCCACATCATCACACTTGGCATCTGACTCGGACTGCATTCCTTGTGGTACCTCCACGTCGACTGCGAACCCACTTTCGTTGACATCATTTTGGCAACTCCGCTAGGGAGGTGAGCATCAGAGTGCAATTCGTCCCGTGCCCAACACATCCAAGCAACCATGCCTCAGCAACGTAGGGCTACCAGGACTACCAATCATAGCCTCAACCCAACCATCCATGAAGTCGCATTTTCTAGACTTTAGAAAATTTTCAAGCCACAGGACTCTTGCACAGGTCTACTGATACCACTCTTGATACCACCACCCACTCTCTTGGGGGCTTCGCCACTTCCCAACCCCCCTCTGCCTCTCATTGCAGTGACTTGGTACTTGGTGCGCGAGGTGGCTCGAGTCGCGCTACTGCGGTCGCATCGTCACCCCTCGTCCATGTTTTTACACTTGAAAAATTTTCATTTTTTTCGCAACCGGTCATCGATGATCACCCTCAGCGGTCTCTCTCGGCATTCTTTCTCGAGCTCAACACTTAGAAAAATTTTATTACAAAAAATTTTCACGCCCCTTCTTCTTAGGCTTCGTCTAACAGTCGGGAAATCTTCTCAACGCTTAGAAAATTTTCAAATTTTTCTCTCCCCATTTGCCCTCCTCCCTCTTACCCTGCCTGCTCGTGGTCGGGTCACCACCCTTTCACCCTCGTTCTACACTTGGAAAAATATTCACAAAATTTTCTTATCTCCCCTCCCCCCTCAAACTTCAACCATTCCACCTTCTTCCATGGACAAGGTCGACCCCTATACCATGGCCACGCCACCTTGACCAAGGTCGACCTCTGACCTCTTCGTCGACCCTGAGGTCGACCTTCCACACCTTCAACCACCCTTATCTCTCACCTTTCTCACCACGGCAGACCTCTCGGCCGACAACCATGGTCGACAACCAATACATACTTCGGCCTGCACACATTCACCCAATGATCTCACACCAAGGCCAATGCTGCAAAGATCTTCACATCACAGCTGACCGTCAAGACCGACAAACTACCTCACCCCACCATTCTATATTGAGGACTACCATTACCAAACATCATCACCACCATCCTCACAAGCATGCACTTTAAAAAAAATTGCAACATCGACCGCCTTCCATTGCTCACGCCCATCTCCTGTCATGGACTGCCCTAGCATCACGACGCCCGACCACACCCTTGTTACGACCCTCATGACGATGTCCCCCGACATCAATGTACTTGCTAGGTTGTGCGCAAGGTTGCTCGAACCACTTACTCCTTCTCATTATTCAATGCTCGTCGCCGTCGTCCAGGCCCCATCTCTGCGACCCCCATCGCCCACGTCCGGACGCCAATAATATGACGCCTATCATTCACACCCAGGCGCCGATTCTACGGCCACCATCGCCCATGCCCCAGCGCCCTATTATCATGCCCTTATGTCAACTCCTATCCATACTCAGGCTTCAGTAGGTGGTGCACGAGGTGGCTCGAGCCACCTACTCTTCCTCCTTATCATGCAATGACGATGTCAACAACTCTCAAACCAACAAAAAATTAGAAATTCTTCTAAGTGTGAACTTGCGAATATACGTGCGGCGCCCGCTTAGGTTGCCCCTCCGTACACACCACACACAGGGGGCTTATGTTCCCAACCTATTCTGGTCACAACCAATGGCCCGCTAGGGGTCCTGCTTCGCGTAAACATGTCCGCATAGTCAACGATCA
Organism: Escallonia herrerae; assembly: GCA_033070095.1. Taxonomy (NCBI): domain Eukaryota; kingdom Viridiplantae; phylum Streptophyta; class Magnoliopsida; order Escalloniales; family Escalloniaceae; genus Escallonia; species Escallonia herrerae. The sequence continues at coordinate 760,734 of JAVXUP010000065.1, forward strand.
AATTTCCAACACATCGAACCAGTCAGCGCACGCACGATCAAGTCACATACATTTTTCACTCTGCGCGTGCCTTGTGCGCAACTTAGACAACTTATTTCACGTTAACGTGACTCACGGTAGCACGACCATCGCACCAAGACCACCCAAACACCTTTTCATAAAAAATAGCGATTGATGGCGCAACCGTAACGACGTGATCAAGGGGCAAAGTCCTTGGCTAACCCCATGGGGTCGGCCTCGGCCTCACCCAAGGCCATAGGGTCGGCCTCGGCCTCCCATGGGGGGTTGGCCTTGGCCTTGGCCTTCCCCCTGGTTCTTCACTTTTCGTGCAAAGTCCTTATCGCACTTTGTTCTCTCCTTATGCTCTTTATGTGACTTCAGCACTTTGTTCATCATGTGGGTACGATTCTTGGCAACACCTCGTCACGACGCAACTTTTGAATTTGTCATCGCTCATCAAAACCCTTACCGTTGGCGCGCCCAAAGTTCGCAAAAATGGGAAGTGGCCTTGGGTTCCAAAAATTAAAGTTGGCCATTTGGCCTTGGCCAACCCCAGAGGGTCAAACTCGGCCATATCCAAGCCTAGGGGGTCGGCCTCGGCCTCTAGGAGGGGTTGGCCTCTGCCACTTTCCCCTGGTGGTTCCCCCTTCGCACATACTCCTTTTTTGCACTATTTTTGCTTTGTACGTGATTTTGACATCTTGATCGTCATGTAGATACGACTCGCGTCAACACACTCGTCGTAACACAACTTTGAGATTCATCATTGCTCATTAAAACACCTTCCATCGGCGCGCCCAAAGTTCCCCAAAAGGGGGAGTGGCCTTGGCCTCCCTTCATGAGAGTTGACCATTGGCCTTGGCCACCCAGAAGGTCGGCCTTGGCCTTCCCAAGGGGTCGGCCTCGGCCTTCCCAAGGGGTCGACCTCGAACTTCCCAAAGGGTCGGCCTCGGCCTTTCCCTAATTTTGGCCTATGGCCTCCCCTCGCGCGCACACATGTTTTCTCGACTCTTTGCACCTCCGTGAAGTTTATGAATTTTGTACACAAACCTTGCAACGTCCATCACGCTTCAACCTCATGACGACCATCGAGCGTGACCGCTCACCACTCCCGCGATGCCTGTCTCCCAAAGTCATGCGCTACCGCCGAATAACTCGTCACCGACAACCGCATACCATCACTCTCAACTTTGTCATTACTACATGTTGCATTCATTATTTTGTTATAATAGGCACACTCAATGCATATCCCATCTTTGGGACACCTGACGCGTGCCCGTGCGCTGTATCCACGACGTTCGTTGCCGCGCCCGTGCGCCACTTCTACGACACGTGCCCACGACACCAAGTATTGCTCCGCGACATTCTTCGCCTGCCCGTGCACCATTCTCATGATACCTGCCCTCGACGCCAGGTATTGTCTCCACGACGTTCGTCGTCGCACCCGTGCGCCACTTCTATGACATGTGCCCATGGCACCAGGTATTGTCTCTGCGACGTTCATCGCCGTGCCACTTCCATAACATGTGCCCCTGGCCCCAAGTATTGCTCCCTGATGTTCACCGCCGTGCCTGTGCGCCATCGTCATGAAGTGCCCCGGCACCAAGTATTGCTCTGCGACGTTCATCGCCGCGCCCCTGGACCATCGTCATGATACATGCCCCGACACCAAGTATTGCTCCCCGACGTTCGTTGCCGCTCTCGTGCGCCATTCTCATGATACCTGCCCTTGGCGTCAGGTATTGTCTCCGCGACATTCGTCACCGTGTCCGTGCGCCACTTTTATGACATGTGCCCACAACACCAGGTATTGTCTCAGCGACGTTCATCGTCGCGCCACTTTCATAACATGTGCCCCGGCACCAGGTATTGCTCCGCGACGTTCGTCGCCGCGCCACTTTCATAACATGTGTCCCCGGCACCAAGTATTGCTCCACGACATTCAACACCGCGCCCGTGCACCATCGTCATGATACGTGCCCCGAAACCAAGTATTGCTCAGTGATGTTCATTGCCGTGCCCATGCGCCACTTCCATGACATGTGCCCACGGCACCAGATATTGTCTGCGCGACGTTCGTCACCGCGCCCGTACGTCATCGTCATGATACGTGCCCCGGCACCAAGTATTGCTTCACGACAATCGTCGCTGCGCCACTTTCATAACATGTGCCCCCGGCACCAAGTATTGCTTCACAACGTTCGTCACCGCACCTGTGCGCCATCATCATGATACATGCCCCGTCACCAAGTATTGCTCCGCAACGTTCGTCGCCGCGTCCGTGCGCCACTTCCATGACATGTGCCCAAGGCACCAGGCTCTGCGACGTTCGTCGCGGCGCTCATGAGCCACTTCCATGACATGTGCCCACGGTACCAAGTATTGTCTAATGCCATTGGCATCGCACCCATTCTCCATAATCAATGTCTCGTGCCGTAGTCACCTCGCCCATGCGTCACAATCATGTTACATGCTTCTGGGGGGCTTCGTTTGTAGTTCTCTGGCACGAGGATCCCTCGCAGCGGGATGGACTCACAACCTTATAGTCATTGCCGCCACAGGATAGGCTCACAACCTTAAAGCCATCACCGTCACGTCGAGTGAAGCCACGGGCGATGATGACCCATCTGTTAAAAAATGGATTTTTTTTAAGTGCTGAAATAGAGGAAAAAAAGGATATGGGGCGGTGATGCGACCACGACTACGACCATGAGGGGTTGAGATGAGAGGGAGGGGGACGTAGGATAGTGGGCTGGCATGGATGACCAGCTGAGTAGCAGAGGTGGGGACCTGGCGTCAAGACTTAGCAGCGTGGCTCGAGCCACCCCGCGCACCACTTACAAAGTCCCTGCAACGAGAGGCATGCAGAAAGGGGTTGGGAAGGGGTAAAGCCCCCAAGGGAGTGGGAGATGGCACCAAGGGTGGTGCCCGTAAAACAATGTTAGCTTGAAAATTTTCTAAGTCTGGAAATGACGGCCTCTTGGATGGCTGGGTAGAGGTTGTAACTGGTAGTCCTGGTAGCCCTGCGTCGCTTAGGCATGGTTGCTTGAGTGTGTCAGGCAAGGAACGATCTGCACTGTTGGTACTCCTGGTAGTTCTCCATTGCACATGCCTGGTGACTGAGTGTGGAAGATAGGCAGACTGCAATACGATGCTCACCTCCCCAACGGAGTTGCCAACATGATGCCAAGGAAAGTGGGTTCGTATTTATGTGGAGGTGCCACAAAGGCTGCAGTCCGAGTCAGCTTCCATGTATGCAAAGTGAGAGACAGCAAGGACGGAGTAAGGACTGAGAGCAAGGCTCCCCAGACAGGCCGTGAGGACTGGCAGTACTCTGTAGACAAGACGAAGACGAATAGGGCCGGAGATCGACAATCCAAGCTAGGGTCAGCGCCAGGGGTGCAGCGTCAAGAGTCCGATGTCAGGTGTCAAAATGTGTTTCTCTCTCTAGAATTCCAGAGAGAATGAGTTTTATAGAGAGAAAGTGAAAATGAAAAATGAGAGAGTTCTTTTGAAAATGAAATCCTAAGTCCCCTATTTATAAGGAAAAATGTGCCGGCATCATCCATGTGTCATCAGCTGACACGTGTCACCCCTGGGAGTGACACGTCACCAGGGGGTCCACAAATATCGATTCTCCGTTGGACTGCCGGTTCCTAAATTTGCACTGCCTTGCCCCACACAGCATCTCTCTACCTGTCTGAGAAGATTAAAGACACCGTGACAACATGATCAGAGTAAGCCCGTTGCCCCAGCCACCGATCCAAGCCCTTTATGAATCCCACAAGATGCGTCAAGAGACACGCAGAGGACTTGACAGCGGTGGGGGTTGCCCTTATGACCAACTACCAGGCAGACTAGGCACGACACCCTCCAAATACCTACTCTTGTCTCTGAGTGACCCGGGGGGGTCATCGTTCTGGGGGCACCGACGATCACCGGTAACGTGAATGGGACATGGTCGCAGCTTAGTGCCTAGTGTCATACAAGTCACCCCAGGCGGCGATAGCTTTGTGGTAACGAGCCTATCCCGCTGCGAAGGGTCCTCATGCCGGAGCACTATGAACAGAGCCCCACAGAATGAAGATGGTGATGGCTTTGTGGTAATGAGCCCATCCCGTTGCGAGGGGTCCTCGTGCTGGAGCCCCCTCATGATTGTGATGGTGATGGCTTTAAGGTTGTGAGCCCATCCCGTGGCGACGATGACTATAAGGTTGTGAGTTCATCCCGCTGTGAGGGGTCCTTGTGTCGGAGCCCCCCGTGATTGTGATGGCGATGGATTTAAGGTTGTGAGCTCATCCCTTGGCGGTGATGACTATAAGGTTGTGAGTTCATCCCGCTGTAAGGGATCCTCGTGCCGAAGCCCCCCGTGATTATGATGGTGATGGATTTAAGGTTGTGAGCCCATCCCGTGGCGACGATGACTTTAAGGTTGAGTCCATCCCGCTGCGAGGGGTCCTCGTGCAAGAGCACTACGAGCGGAGCCCCCCTGGAATGCTGCACACTCCGGAGAGTCGGTCAAAGCATGTTCTACGTCCATTGGGGGGGGGGGGGCGCACGGTGTGGTGAATAAGTGTGATGCCCAAAGGCCTGTAACATGATTGTGGCGCATGGGCGCGGGGACGACTGTCGCGAGACCATACCTGGTGTCCGGGGCACATGTCATGGAAGTGGCGTACAAGCGCGGCGAAGTGTGTATGGTGCCCGGGGGCACGACATTGTGACGAAGAGCCTCGGGGCACGACTGTATCAGCGGCGCGGTGCATGGGCGAGGCATAGTGTGAGATGAGAGTGTGGTGTGCAGGCACCGGCGATGAAGGTCACGGAAACGGCGCACGGGTGACTGGAATCGTAGAGCTATCGTGCGGACGCGAGTGACGAAGGGCAAGAAGACGGTGCGCGGGCGACGAGAGTCACAGAGCTGGTGCGTGGGCGATGGGAGTCGCGGAGATGGCGTACGGGTGACAGCAAGCATTGCATGGATGCGCGTGGTGGCAAGCGAGGTCGTCGCAACGACGGAGCACGGCGACGAGCAACGGTCGTCGCGACGAAGGACAGTGGCGATGAGCGACGGTCATCGCCATGACGGAGCGCGACGGCGAGCGACGGTCATCAGAGGTACAGCCCCGTTACCGCAAACGATGGTAGTCGGTCATCAAGGTAGGTGGCCAACACCCCCCCCCCCCGGCCCCCAAAGGTGGCTGACCCCCTTTAGGGGGAAGGCACACCAAGGTTGCTTCACAAAAGAAAAATGCACATGACTTGATTATGTGACGCTTTGACCGGCCTATGAGCATTGAAAAGTTGACCATTGAATGTGCCGACCTGTCATGAGAATTGGGACCCCCAGTGGGCCTATAGGTGTAGCGAAGATAGGTTGGGAACAACCTGTTTACTAGATCCCTCTCTAAATATCTAAGTACCAGCATTAACTACATAAAAACTACTGCACTGGACTCTGCTTACTTCTTGTTGTTATGCTAAACAGTTTTGGGATCCCCTGGGTTCTTATTACCCAAAATAACCGTGGTCCCAAGGCTTTGGCAAAACAAATTAACTACGTGGATAACTCTATGGAGTAGGTTGACGAGGATACTAATGTGGTGGAGGGCAATGAGCTTTCGGTGGATATGGCGGTGGTGGATGTGGTAGGGGATAAGAAGGATATATGAGTTTGTGGCCCTTGTGGGCATCCTCCAGCTCCAACAATGCCAAAATAATCCTTTAGCTTTCTTGACGCATCAACTGCAGTACAATAAGGAGCACGTGGATGTGTTACTTGTGCACATCTATTTAACGCACCTTAATTTTTTGCCTGTGCCAAGTGCAAGAATCACCAATTACTTAACTATTGTGAGATCCATGCCATCCCTGCCTCTCTACCATAAGGTGCCAAATTAAAAGTAGGTTCAACAAAAGCGTCATCTTCTTCTCCAAAATGATCACCACTGGCATCAATAGTTGGAATTAAGGAAGCACCAATATTACTGCTAGAGTCAATATCACAAATCCCCTTGCTACAGAAGTTTATATACCTGCATATGACTACTCCCCCTCATCAAGATTTAATTGTTTAGTATTGTCTTGACCTGTCCACTAAGGGTTGTCCTATCCACCCGTTCAGCTAATGGATCATCTTCATCAAGCATGTGCTCCAAGTTTGTGAGGTTAAAAGTATATTCTACTTCTCTGTGTATTCTACTTGTAGAGTACCAGATCTTTAGTCTTTACATTGTAATAAATGGAGACAAGTTTATTCAACTTTTGCGACTTCAATCTAATTCTTGTCTTTATGTGTATGAGGCTGAAGTTATTCCAATTGCACTCACAATCGGAAGATGATGTGGTTTGGATTAGCACTCTTATAGCTCTTCCCTAAAGTTTAGATATGGAGTTTCCATAAATGTATCCACCATTCAGCTGCCACCATTCAGCTGCATAGATCGAGCACAACTGTGAGGACCTTAATTAATTTCATGCCAGACTTGTTATTATGCTAGCGTGAATATCTTTCATGTTTAAAGACCTTATGCTCTATATGAGTGATATTCATGACTTATTTGTGTAAATCAAGTTGTTTGCTTATGTTGGTATAGAAACACCTCGAGCACGTGGATTAGCTTAGTCTTAATCTTAATTAGTTGATCTTAAGCATGATTAGTTGAGCCATAATCTTGATTATGCTAATTAAACTAATTAATGTTAATCACGATTAATTAGTCAGTAATGTTTAGTTATGTCCTAATCTTGATTAAGCTAATTGTGATTACGTAGTTATTAAACTTAGTTAGCTAGTACTAATGAACCTTATTTAGCCTATAACTTAGTCTTGATTGGCTTGTAAGGGGTCAAATAACCTTGAGACTCTTACTGTTTTGGGGTGAAAATTCAGTAGATTTACTTTATGTTGGTGGCTCAAATCATTCTACCTTTAAAAGTAAAACAAGAAGAGAAGGGTGAAAGAGCTGCCTACTTTTAGAGCTGTTAGAGAGAAGGTGAGAGAGCTTTAGGAAGGAAGAAAGGAAAAAAAAAAAAAAGAGAATTTGCTATGAAAAATTTCAGATCATTAATCACTGATAAATGTTCTCTTTTTGGCAGTTATTGGTCTTTTTGTCCAAGGTGAGGTTGTACACATAAGCAACGTTGAGCATGGTTTGTATGTATATGCTTTGAGATAGGGTGTGTTATGGGCTTATAGAATGTTAGTATGTGATTACAATATTCTGGCAAAAAATTTATTTCATATTGAAATAAACATATCTCTTCAATACTTGTTGGTTTTGAGAACACTAACTTTCTTGAAAGCTCAAGATGTGTGCTTTAACATCTCTTTTTATATCACTCTCTAATTCGAAGTATTTGTTGCCCGAAATATGCTATAACATATGATTGGTCTGCCTTCACTGAAATTGTTTTAAGTTAAAAGATAAATGTTAATGCTATATATGATCCATGAAGCGTTTAACAGTCTTTATGTATAGTAGCATGTAATAAACCATGTTAGTCTTCGGAATTTATTATCGTTGGTCGAAGGCTGGCAAATTGGGTTATATGGCATGTGATATATGTCGAAGTTGCTCAATAGGTTAACCTCCCAAGGGTAAAATGCTGCGTCGTATGCCATCAATATGTGTAGAATTTTGTATAAAGTCAGAATTTAAATCTCACAAACTAAATTTGATCTCTTCAGGTTTTTAGCGACCGGTTTAAGATCTTACCAAGAAAAGATGGTAAGTGCACAAGCACGTGGCTTATGATTTGAGCTCCTTAGAGTCCTTCTGATATGTATTCTGCTTATGAGATATCTCTTGTTGTTTGCTACCCATGCATGAATAGATGATAAGCATGTCTTTTTGGTTTATGTACTCTTATGATTAGGATGGCGTTTAAGTGATCACATTTTGCTCTACTTAGCTGTGGCTAAGCTTGTTTTTTTACTTTTTAGACATATAGAGAATTACAATAGGCGAGGGCATTGGTGAAAAAAACTTTTAGTACCCTTGTGTGCCTGAGAATCAATCACAATTAATTGTCAACCTTGATAAGTACGTAATAACATAAGATTTGCTGGGGATCAATATTGAAGTTTTCTTAACATTTCGCATACATTAATTATATATATATATATATATATATATATATATATATATATATATATATATGTGTGTGTGTGTGTGTGTGTGTGTGTGTGTGTGTGTGCACTTCATATTTCTCAAAAGACTAAAATTGACTCCTCTCAAGATTAGAACATGTCATTCCTAACCAAAGGAGAATTTGGCCATACAAAATAGGTATTAGAGCCTAATCAAAGGCGAGAACCAACCGAAAAACTTATGAAAATTCCTTGTTTATTAAATCATATGAGAGGAATTATGCACTTAGACCATGGAGTTGAAAAAATTGATATAACCGGATTATTAAATCAAATAATTGATGTCTCTCATGAAACTTTAAATATCTGTAAAAATCTAAACAAGACAACATCTCAGATATTAACTAAATTACACGATTTAGATAAAGAGTTAGGAAGTGAAAATCACATCCTAAACTCAAATAACTCTTATCAAACTTTAGAAGTTATGACATTACCAATAAATACTATAGCAATGAAACTTCATATGTATTTAAAGAACTTATAAAATACAGTGGTAGCGAAGGCAAAAGAAAACCCTCTTTGAGAAGCTCAAAAGACACCAAAGATCCCGCAAACGGAATGGGTGTAGAAGAAATAGAAAAAAATAATTAATAACTACTTAGACAAAGTAGAAAAAGAAAAATCATTGAAGAAACCAATGGTGTACGAAATAGATCCAACTGTTCTAAAAGAACAACAATATAAACAAGAAAAAAAGAGAACCATATAGAAGTAAATAACACGTTTACTGATATGAATTTATGGAGTAGAGAAATCGATCCAAATTATGTAGGAGCGTGGAATCCAAAATTTAATTTAGAAAGAAAATTCAAATTTAGCAACGTCCCTATGAGGACAAATTTAAAACAAGAATTTGTACCCAAAACAATGGTTCAACTATTATACTATTGACGTAGAATACATCTCATCAGCAAAAAATGCACTCGCAGATAGCCTAACTAAGGAATTATGCTTTATGAGGCAGGGAGTTGTAACCTCAAAAAAGACTACTCAAAAGGCCTTAAAAGAAATGTATGAAGCATGAGATCCTGAAGTCGATCTACTGGGAAAATCATTAGAAAAATTAGACTACTACATTATTTACCCTAAAAAAGAAAGAAGACAGTTCCTTGTCATTTACAAATCCTCTCCCAATAACGGAAGAAGATGGTTGGAACTATCAACCTGAAAGCCCTAAAACATGACGATACAAAACTAAGCATTCAAAACCAATGCATAACTTTTGGAATAAAGAGAGTAAGGTTGAAACCTTGACAACACGACACCATAAACAAATCGACAAGAAAATAAGAAGTTACTATCCTAACAACAAGGATCTAAAAAGAAAGGTGACAACTGATGAGGATGAAAAATCTTCAAAATAGTTGTTACCATAACACAAGCCAGGGATAATAAAACAAAACCGTTATGATCCAAGTTTATATGCAGAGAGAAAAATCTCTTGGAAATGTTTGGTACTACCTAAGAAAAATTACTGAAAAGAATTACGAAGAACCCTTAGCCAACTAACTGATTATGTTAAGCACTTAAAAAAGGCTTAATGTAAATAATGAAAAAGGAATCATAGTCTTACAGAAAAGAAGAAAGAATCTGATTGTTAGAAGAACGAGAATCCTTGCTCGTAGCTGATATCGCTAGTAAAATAAAAGAACTAGCCAGGAAGGAAAATGAACATGAAGAGATCCTTCCCAACTCAGAAACAAAAGGGTTCCTAAATTGGGATTATGGATGGCCAAGCCTCACACTACCATAAGAAAAGATTGATCTTAAATGGATTGAACATGGACTGGTAGAGACGAATGAAATAGACCCTAATGATTGGAATCTCATCGAGAATCTCCCAGCTACAATTCAATATGCTCTTGGAGTTATGAGATTCAGTCAAAAGATTATCACAATCCAGATAATATCAACCTTGGCAGAAAGAATCGAAACTAAGTTCTACCGGCCATTACCAAATTTAGTTCATTTATCCATTAACTAATAAACTGACAATGGATTTCTACAAGCCATTCCAGGATGAACAATGGGACATGTATAATGCGGAGAAACACAAGATTGCAAGAATCAATTTTGTCCATGCATCATTGAAAACATAGTAGCCGAGCCCTAAGAAGAATGTTTCTGCGATGAACGGCGGATAATGATCATGAAGGGGTACAGAGCATTCATAAAGCCCTCCAAACAGGGTCAAGATCAGGTAATCAAACTCTATAAACAGTTTAATAGCCAAGGACAAGAAGAACCCGATCTGCCTAGCCAAACTTTTGAACTTTAGAAGAGGGTTCGGGCCCACAGGATAAGCATGATTGAAATGGACATAAGTGCCAGCGAAAAAAGACAAAGCCAAGTAGGAAACAAAATAAAGATTTCTGCCATAATAAAAGAAAAAGATGACCCTTACAAAAAATAGTAGAAGATTTTCACTATTGAAGAATCCTACGTGCAGAGGAAGTTTGAGGCAGAGGAAGTTTGAAGTAAGAGTTAGAAGGCAGAGGAAATTTGAGGGAGTGTGAAGTGTGTAAGAGCGTGAACTGTGCTAATAATTAGTGTGTGTAACAATAAAACGAACCATTCATTTATATTGCTCCGATGTAATATTTTCTTCCCAGTTTAAATAAAATAAATATTGGTTTTAGTACGCCATTTTTCTATTGTACTTTTTGAACAAATATCCTGAAAGCTTAAGTGTGTTTGATAACAAACATTAGCCAATTCTGAGTAACATAAGACATCGAGTTGCGTATTCAGTTGGTGAAAAGTTTTGGATATCGAACAACAACAGGAGAAGCATGGCGGGCGTACATTCAAGAACCAAGAACAGTGTCTCTGTAAGTAACGTTATATCCTAAAATAACCTTGTGATTTTATATTGTATGTTACAAAATATTAGGGTGCATATATATATATATATATATATATATATATATATATATATATATATATATATATATATATGCACAGTAAACCCCAAGTATTTCAAAAGTCAAATACTGTAATTGCAATAGCTGCATAATGAAATGGATATTTCATACTGGAAGAGGGTTTTTAAAAAGCAAATTTGATCTAAAAATTTTGAAAATTCAGAAAACTTCAATCGACTTGATCATATATATGAATCCAAGTCTAATCAAGTCCTGCATGAACCCTACTTAAGGCTGTAACTAGTATATAAATACTTTAATTATGAAAGAATGCATAACTGTAAACAAACCCACCTATTTCACGTCTTTTATTCTTCTTTCTAAAAACACTTCTGACCTTTCCCTAATGAAGTGCCAATCAAGTAAAAATTACATCCCAACCCAACGCCCTCTCACATGCCATTAAGTTGATATAAACTAGAACAAGCTTGAATTAGATCAATTTTATATCTACTCACAGTATCAATGCAAATATGCTTCAAGCATAACAAGCTTTTAGTAATACGAAAATGAGTTCAAAGAAGCTAACTCATTTGTCTACAACTTAAGTTTTGGTTTCGATTTTAAATTACTCAGCTGAGTTGGAAAATCAGCTTCAAGTCGGGTTCTAAACAAGTTCATGTAGAACTGCAATGTTCATTGTCAAAGACGAGGTTAGAAAAGGTTTTATAAATGACAAGGTTGTCACCTGGCCTTGTCGAACTACATTTTCGTGATCGTTTTGTTAGAGTAGGAAATAGTTGCAACTCCATTTATTTTCCCTCTTTAATCGACGCCTCAATAGTTTTTAGGCTGCTAATTAGTCCATGGACGCGAAACAAGCCAACTTCTCAAGCTTGTTTCATTCGAAAAGAAAAGATTGCCACCGGCCGCCATTCATCCACACTCCCAGTACAGCTACCAGCAACCACCCATGCCCAGTACAGCTATCAGCCCCCACCAATCCCCTCTACAGCTACTAGCCACCACCCATTGCCAAGACAGTTGCCCGCTGCAGCCACCCATGAAATACAGCCAACGGCCACCACCCATGGCCAATATAGTAGCCGACCATCACCCATTGCCAATACAGCAGTCGACGACAACCACCCATTGTCAATATAGCTGCCACAGGCTGCCGCTCACCGCTGATACCATAACCTAATTTAGTTTTAACTGGTTAGTGTGAAGAGAGAGGAAAGAAATAGAGGATAAGAGGAGAAAGATTACCAGTGAGGGAGGGATGTTTACCTAGTGTGGAAGGGTGCTCGATGCCATGGAGGCCGCCGGGGTAAGAGAAGTTGCATCAGAGGTCTAGACAAAAATCAATTGCTTTTTTAATTTTAAATTAAAGACAAAAAGAGCGTCACTCCGCAGAATTGTCTAAAACAAAGACGGTTTATTCAGGGACGGTAATTTGATTTATACACGACAGATTTCTGACCCATCCCAAACAATATGAGCGGGTTATTTGACTTTGACCAGATTATAGGATAGGTATGATATATTTTTTAACCCATTACAAGTATGGGTTAGGTTTGGTATTCTGTCCAATTCGCCACGGTATTCGATCCGAACGCGTTCTAATTTGATCCTAATCTTAAACTATTATACAATCACAATCATCCATCTCATAATATAAGTAGTCGTGACACCTTAGACCTGGTGCCATCGTGGGAGCTGAGATGTCTGTTATCACTATGTCATACTCTAGAAGCAGCAGAGTACATAGCAACTATAAGATCAACATCATTAAAGGATGTCACAAAACGCCTCCTTTCGAAAATTTTCTTAAAGGTACACAATGTACTACTGTGAAAGACTTTCAAGACTTAATACAACTAAATATTTGCAATAAAATACACGACAGTTGTGGTAACACGTCTCTCATCGAATGTTTCGGTGAATTTTTCCTTCCATTTTCTTGATTTCTTACCTCATTCAAAGCTGGTACCTAAAACACAACAGAAAAAGGAATGAGCACAAATCGCCTAATAAGGATAATAAGAAGAGTACAATGCACAATTTGTTATGGAATATTACAGAATTAATTTTGAGTTCTCAAAGATTGCAATAAGTTTAGAAAGTTAACAATATGGTCAACAACATTTTTGGTTATCTAGCATTATTTTTGTTCAAACTGAATGGCTTCAAGCCCAACAGAACATCATCATCTCCACTTGTACAGGACATGACAAACTTATAGACTACGCATATGTAATGTAGGAGAATACAATAATGCAAACAATAATCATAAAAAAACAAAGATACTAAAATCAGCAACATCGATTAAAATCTATTGCTATGTAGACTTGACTTGACTTGACCTGACACGACAGACTTTGACGCCGTTAATTCTGTTGTCAGTGACTCAACTTTCACATGCCATCCTCATATTGATGCCCCACTACACGGGGTGTTCATCTCAGTCTTGCATGAGTTGAAAGGAGAAAATTTTCACCAGAGGGACGGAATAGGGGAACTTTTTCACCTTAAGTCCTCAACAACATAACTCAAATAAAGGAATACCGGGTCTCAATAACTACCGGTATCTAATCATATAACATGAATTCAACATAAGGATCATCAGCATAGCATGCTAATCGAAGGATTGAATAAGATATCAAAATCGCATTATCATTATCTGATTGGCTCTTGGCCGAAGAAATCCTCAACTCCCAGTTACTGCTAGCAGAATCACATATTGAAATAGGATCTTGCTCGTCAAAAAGACTTTTAAGTACATATACACACTTTAGTCTACCTCTTTTCCCTTACTTGCTCACAACCTCTTATTACAACCTGTCATTCCAGTTCAATAATCAGATTTACCCTATCCCCAAAAATTGCACCAAGGACACCATTTCTCTTAAATTTGAGAGCTTCTTAGCACTGGTTCTCATTTTTACTATTTTCGAGGCTCAATCATGCGTGTCTACAAAATTTGCCACAGGATATAAAAAATTACCAAGACACCCCTTGGCATAGGTAAAATAACCAAAAATCCCCTTGAAGACCATCGAACCAACAAAACGTTTCAAAACATCTTGCAATTTCATTTCAATTTCATTTTAATATCTTGCAAACTAAATTGCTTTTCAGATTAAAAACTCTAAAAAAAAATCTTACGCTCATTAATCCTATCCGATATTTAGTTTTCAAATAGAAATTAGTACTGAAATATCAAGAAACTTTAGACACTAAAGTGGCTTAACAACATAGGGTAACTATATAATTTCCAAATAAAAATAATCTGATTTTTTTTTACAAATCGAGAACGTTTTTCACAAATAAAATCATTTGACGTCCTTCACACACATGGAAAAATCCCAGAAATTTATAATATAAATCCTGTAAAAATGATAAGAGGGTTACTTCTTTGCATTTGGCCAAAACTAGGTCAAAAACTGCTTTTAAAAAATAAAGTTTAGGCTGTTAGAAAGATAATGGCCTTTAGCAACACTTTATGCCCTTCTACAGTTCACTGCGCAGTTTTTACACTTGGGTTCATCATCTTCAGCAGAACATACATCTGCATATGAGCACACCTTCTCCTCTCTTTCTCCTTGCACCAATTCTCCCACACACCCCTTACATACCAGCACACGCACACTTTGCTTTTAGTCTTTATTACCACCCATACTGCACACCTTACAACCACTCACACACTTACACCCATGTGCACACTGCATAGCAGCACATACACTGCACATCCAGGCACACACAACACACTCTCACGGTTTTCACACCCACCCACCAACCCACAGCTCCCCCTCCACATTTATCATCTTCCCAGAAACACATACCTGCATACACACTTGCAATTACACACTCACACATCTATACACTCTCACCAACACACAAAACGGACACGCTGCTATCCACACCCACAACAATTCATCCCTCCGGCCCCCTTACAAAAACAAACTTCCATTACATACACAACAACACACACTTACATCTTCTAATTTAATTGCACATGTTTGTGCACCGAATGCACCTTTTGCACCCATTACCCACTGGAGATCACAAACTAACTCCCATTTAGAATTAACAATATTCTAACAGCCACTTACACCCACTAGTTTCACCAAGAACACACTAACACATGTACACGCCATCCTATTTTGATAGAATACTTCACCTCGATCTTTACCTCTTTAACAACACACACCCTCATATCTCTTCAGCCCTCCATGATTACTCATATGTACATGCAGGAACACTTCAACAGCCTCCCCAACCCCTTTACATGACTGAGATTACCCATGCACGCACACAAATCACCCTGAAATACACACAGTTATACTGAAATTTCAGTATAACTTTTCTTCCTTTTTCTTAATTATTCCTCAACCATACACACTTAAATTAATGCACGACTGCTCATAAATTTCCCTTTTCAAATCCCCTTTAACTATTTCCACAAACACCATGGATTTAAAGCAAGAACACGCACTAAACACCAAGATCACTCACACTAAAATTCAAATTGAACCCTTACCTTGCACTGAGTTTTTGCCTTGGTTTCTTAGTGAAATATTCCCCTTTTTCCTCTTAATTCTTCTCTTTTGTTCCCTCTGCAAAAAATTACTGTCGTTCTTTTCTGAATTTTCACTTACAAACTCCCTTTAATTCTCCCACAAATCCCCTTTAAATACCCCCCCCCCCCCCCCCTCCAAATCCATCTCAGATTCCACTTATCTCCACATGCATACATTCCACTAAAAGTGGGACTTCAAGTGGCTAATTCCTAGGTTTAATAGCTTCCTAAGGTAGCCACTAAGACATGCAAAAGAACTGGCTTTTTTTTTTATATTAACAACAATAATTGATGCTTAATTAACCATTTTCTTATAAAAAATTCTAGGATATCATAATAGTTGTAATAGAGACCCTACAACTCTTCTTTCTCTATTTCTCTTCTTTTCTCAGTTTCTCTCTGACTCTTGAACCATACGGTCGGTGCCTCAGCCTTCACCTATTCTCCCTCGCATTGTTAACACCCCGGGGCCATAAAACTACTTCCACCTCACCACCACCTAACCGCCAAACACCGTCACCACCACCTAACAGTGCACCGCCGCCGTCTCCTCAAATCCCCCTTACCCACTACCTTCTCATTCTCTTCTCCTCAAATTCGCTCCGACCTATCACTAAAAGCCACATCTTTTTTTGCAGAAAGCTCTTTCAACACAACCACGTGGAAAAGAATGATCTAGGGTATCTCATTTTTCCTACTTTTCCTCACTTAAGAAACGATCATCCTACTAGCCATTGATCTGAAACTGGGTGGGATCACTTAAAAGGCTTAGTTTTTATTTCACTTCGTCATTCCACGAATCGATGGGCTTAAGCACCTGAATGCGAGGCTTGATGGAAGAGCCTACTGGATCAGTGCCACTCTATAAAATAACTGACTCGTGAACCAACTCAACTCAACTCAACTCAACTCACTTGCATAAGGAGAAAGACTGTTCTTGTATACTCTAGTAAGTATACTTCTGTCTTGATTCTGAAAGTTGCGAGACAAAGTTCAATGGAAATAGATTGATTTGAGGAAAGGAATTCAGAAATGATGAATTTACATATGATTCTGACATCCTGAAAAAAATTGGGCATTTTTAGTTTTAGTAACTTCTAGGGCTTGATTATATTTGCAGGTCTCAGCTATTGAAGTCACTGGAGTAAAAAAAACAGAGATACTTGCTGTTTTGCTTGATTTATATTCGGAGACTGTTTTCCTACTTGCTTGTGTTTGTATTTGTATGTGTGGGTGGGGACACGTTTGTTTCTGTCCAAAGAAGATTGCGACGGATGTTGATGGGGCTGGGTTGTTGAAAGTTTCATTAGATTGTTGATGGTATTCCTATCCCTTGACACGATGGCTCTGGACGGGACATGGCGGGGTGGAGTGGGGTATTAGGACTATCGGGCGGGTACGGATTTTATAAGATCCGTAAGTGATCCGTCCCATTGTCATTCCTTGATTTATTGCAACATTAATTAATTTAACATAACTAAACAATCACCTCAGGCATGCCTGTAAACTATAAGTAACAAGGACATAACTATTCTGTTTTAAATATGGTACTTTTTAAGATGGCTATGTGATAAAAGCATCCTATTATATCGTTTTTCAGTAATGGTAAGTCCTTGTTCACATGTAAATAGAGTGGAGTGTGCTGTGTAGTTTAAGCATCATCTATGTATGAATGAATGCCAGATGTTGCGTGTGTGTGTAAATCTATTTGTAACTGTGGCAGACTGCCTCAGAAAAAATCCCACGACGATTTAGATTCGGAGTCGCCATCTTCTTTAATTAGAGAAAAATAAAAAAAAATCTAAAAAATAACTCTAAGATGTCCAAAAGGATGATTGATCCATCAAAACCACGAGAAGGGATTCGGGAACTAAGTTACACAACAGGAAGGTTTTAGGCATCCGTCGCGTCCTTTCAGTCTGTACTTCGTTTTAATTGAATTTTGGAGTTAAAAGAACATAGCATGCAAAATATGATAAACTAACCCTAAGTTAATTTTAAGTTTTTTGGCTTGAACCCAACATCAGGGGTCGAATTGCCTAGATATCTGGGGAATAATCGGAATCAAAACCGCCGTAGTTCGACTTTAGGTCCTACATAGAGTAATCCACATTTCGAACCTAGACTGTAGACAAAGGAATGTAAAAAGGCAATTTTTTTTTGGTTTGAATTGAAACGTGATCATGGGGATGGGAGATAATATATATGATTTCTAACCTATAAAACCTATTAAAGGTTACCTCTCATAGTAGCTTGTTTTGAAGACTCAGGGATGTTTTCGTATGATTCACGATGTAAAGGCTACAAAAGACTCTTTTGAAGCCTTTACATCGTGAATCATACGAAAACATCCCTGAGTCTTCAAAACAAGCTACTACGAGAGGTAACCTTTTTGAAAGCGAGTTTGAATGGCTTGGATTCTCAAGAGAGCAAGAATATCACTTTGTAGAGAAAATGATACGCAAGGTCTAAAGAGAATAACCTTCTGGACCTCTAAAAATGAAGGCCAACGCCCCTTTTTATAGTGATTAGGGTCACAAAATCTGATAAGATTGGCAATGCCATTCTGCAAGGTTGGAGAAAAATCACAGATTGGCAAAAGTCAAATAACCTGCAGGTTAGTTGAAAATCGGCCAGGAACACCTCATAAATTAAAATAATTTTCTGAATTTTGAGGAATTACCTGAAGCAATTTTCGGTAATTATCTCCGAAATCGTAAATAGAATGTACCAGATTCGGATAATTTACTTCCTGACAAAAAAACTACATCAATCAGAAAAATCTACAAGTCATTTAGAAAAACTGCATTCCAAATGACTACATTAAGGTTAATTCATGGATTATTTTTCCAAGTCATTTAGAAAAACTACATCAATTAGAATAATCTAGACTTTGGATCGGACTTGACACACTTGGACTGGACATGTTAGACTTGGACTAAATTAACTAGACTAGACTAAATTAATTAATTGAGTCACATTACCAAGCCTAGACTCATTAATACATTCTAATTAATAATAAAGCCTACTAATTATTAAATGATTAGTACTACAAAAATGAGGTGTCCATAGAGCCCCTCAGCAATGGAGCTCATGCACCACAAAAAAAGAAAAAAAAGAAAAGAACAACACGTTTCCGCACTGGCCTTATACCGTATAAAGAACCATCAGGTTAAGTAACAGATTCGGAGAATATGGGTGGTGAAACAACCGAGCGCTAAGACAACAAACATGCACATGCAAGCAAATGATATTGGATGGACACAATGCCTTTGGAGAGATAAACATGTATCGTGTGAAATGCACTTGTCGGCAAACACACTGTATTAATGACTCAAACACGCAAAGCATGTAGTCCTACAAGCATAACTTTCTTTTTTAGGTTCGAAAATCGATCGATTGATCAGAACCTAAGTGAACTTTGAAATTTTAAAATTTTGGGGTGAAACCGGCCGGTTAGTCATTAGGTTTTGAGAATTCTTGACAATTGAAGGAGTTGAGTTGGTTAGCAGGTTTTGAAAATTTCTATAAATTGGACAGGAAAATTGGTTGGTTAGACAGCCCTTTTTTGGATTTTTGACAATTGATGACTCAAAAACTGGCTGGTTGGTCGATTGTATTGACCAACTTAAATGACAAAAATAGCCGGTTTGTCCTCCCAATTTTGTGCCCAAATTTAGGTTTTTATCAAATATTTCTAACTCAAATCAACCCTAATCTCTTTCAAATTTCTCTCTAGGACTCCTAAAATGTGTTATCTTGCCTTAATCGAACCCCTAGCATATAAATTAACCAATCTTTCCTTGATTTTTCTCAATTTTGCTAAATCATGGACGAGTATGTGTGAACTTGTAAGGGCCATACGGGGCGACCATAAATTGGGAAGATTACCTAATTCCGGCCTAAGAATCAGTCGAATGATTGCTCCATGCTTACTCCGAAGCAATGGACATAACTTAACAATCTTTTCTTTGCAAAGAAGGTAAGTTTTACTCAATTTTTTCTTTCCACACACATTATTTCACCTTACTTCACACACACACACACACACCATGCACATGCACATGCAAAGTAGGACCCACATACAAGGCTTTACATACAATTCTCTCATGAACTGGACGGTTCCTTAAGATTTCTTCTTTGATTTGTGATTTACAGCCCCCCGCCCTATAATCCCGTTAGAGAGTGGTGGGAAAAAATTCTCGCACCCGCTAAGGATAGAGTAGCCGTAATGGGTTTTGGCCCTTTTTTGGATTTGTGGCATGAATTAATTCAGAGCAAAAGACACCTCTAGTTTCCTACCGAGCATTGATGGATTCCACTAACACCTTTCACATGCCGTACGAGGAGGCTATAGGCAACCCGTTCGACTTTATAAACATCACGGGTGTTTGTGCTTGAGGGAGGCCTGTGCCTTGGGCCCATGATCTTGATAAAGACCAGGACCTCATTTTTGGTTGCTCGACTATGAACCTTCCTACAAAAAGGACAATTTAATCTTTTTAGCACCCTCCGCGCTCACTACGAGAACATGAACTTAGAGGGCAAGAAACCCATGGTGGTTGATCAATTTGCTACGGTATTTTTTCTATACACTCTAGGAAAGACCTTTTTTAGCAATGGGGATGATCCGGTCCAACTTTGGTGCCTTTGGGCTTTGGAGACGATTGAGGAGGTTGGGGAGTATGATTGGGGTACTCCAGTTCTTACATATTTTTATCGATCTATGGATGTAGTGTCCCAGAGGCAATCCCTTAGCTTCATAAGATATTGTGATGTCTGGGAGGTATTCTATGCTCTAAGGTTATTTTCAAATTATTCCACGCATGTTCGAGACATATTTCTCACATGTGATGCGTGTTCTCACAGATTTGGACCTTCAAGGTCATCGATTCTTACACTGTCGCCTTGGGGAGGCGTACACTGGCAAGACTATGCAAGGCGATGAACCGGTGGAACTTCAAGGATGAAAAGACTGGGGTCTCGGAGTTTGTGCACCGAGACAACTTCAATGGGCTGAGAAAGCACCAGGTAAGCAATTTACTAAGTTT
Organism: Escallonia herrerae; assembly: GCA_033070095.1. Taxonomy (NCBI): domain Eukaryota; kingdom Viridiplantae; phylum Streptophyta; class Magnoliopsida; order Escalloniales; family Escalloniaceae; genus Escallonia; species Escallonia herrerae. The sequence continues at coordinate 781,386 of JAVXUP010000065.1, forward strand.
GGAAATTTTTCTTTCAATTATGCTTAAATTCTTACCTATTTCTCTCTTATTTCTTTCAAGTTTCCCTGTCTCGGTGGTGGGGAATGTTGGAGGCTTATGTTGAGGAGCTAGCCCTCTCCCAATGCCAGATGTTGTTGGTGGGACCCTTACAAAAGGAGTTCTACGTAGGAGATATAATGCTTCCTCAGCACCATCAGGATGTTGTTATGAGCATTTCAACTGCCCCCTCTTGAGTAGATGTACCACACGTCGGAGAACGACAATTTGAAGTAGAGTCTACTTAGAGGAATCTCGGTGCAATATCCGGTATTTTGGAAGTTGTTTAAAATAATCATATGTGCTCCAAAAAAATAAACGGGCGATAATTTTTAGCAATGCTTAGATATTAGTAGAGCATGGAATGTTAAAATAATTTTAGGGTCAAAATGTAAATTTAAAAACTTTTGGGGCCATTTTGTAATTTTGGAAAATTTTGTGGGTTATTTTGCAAAGTATGAAAAAAAAATGGCATGTATGTGTCTAATTGTTGTGAAATTGGTGTTAAAAAGAAGCCACCTCCTACTCTATTTAAGTGGTGACTAATCCAAAAATATATTAGAGAATTAAGTGGATAAAGTCTTTAAGAAATTAAAGAAAAAAAACAAGAGAAAAACAAAACAAGCAGAAAACAAAAAAGGAAGAAAAAAAAAAGAAAATAGAAAAGAGAAAGAACAAGAGCTCAGAGAAGAGAAAGAGAGACATAAGGGAAAAGAAAGGAATTGGGGAATATCTCTTGAAGGTAATCTTTTCGTTTTCATTTTAGTGTGTGATTTGTGTGAGGTAGGTGTGCCGTGTATGAAACTATGTGTGTAAGGTTCAAGTTTCGGGTTATGGAGGTGTGTTTATGTGTAATTGTCTATATAAGGTATATGTGTGTGTGTGTGTGTGTGTGTTCTAGGGTCTGTGAGGTTTGTATGTGTTTTTCTTTATGTGTTAGTGTGTGTATTTGCTGTGAATGTGTGTCTCGAATGTGTATGTGTGTATGTATGATGATATATGTGTGTAATTGTGTGTATATAAGGGTATATGTGTGAGTTGTAGGTGTATTAGTGTGGGCACAGGTGTTTTAGTGTGTCTTTAGGTGTGTAATATTATGGGTGTGTCATTGAAGTGGGTTTGTATGTGTGTTAGCTGGAAAACAATGGTTGCAGAGGAAAAGAAGAACCAGGGATGAACAGTAATGCCTGTTAGGGTTTTTAAAGGGGTGAACTATAAAGTGTTGCTGAAAATCATTAATTTTTAGCAGTCCAATGTCTGAACTTTTAAGGCCAATTGTGAGAAGAATTTGGCCAAATTCAAAATAATAACCCCAATTATTTTTTACGAGACCTATAAACTGGAATTTTCTGTGATTTTTCTATATTTGCAAAGCACGCTAAATGATTTTATCTAAACAAGGAGTTTTGGTGTATTTTAAAATAGTAATTCAAGTTATTAAAATTTGAAAATTTTCAGTAATCTTATGTAGCTAAGATAGTGTGTTGTCTGAAGTTTAGAGATCTTTTTAGGTTTGCTATTTTTAGCGTTGTTAGTCGTGTAGGGCTCGATCGGATATCGCATAGCGCTTTACTATTACAGTAGTTTACTAAGCAAACTTTAAAGGCCATTCTGAATAGATTTTGGCAAAAGTTCAAAACAGTGACCTCTGATATTTTTACGAGATGTAAGTTGTGAAAAATCTTAGAATTTTTTGGTATCCGTAAAGAATGCTAAATTAGGGTATCGATTAAAAGGAATTCTCAAATTATTTGATATACCAAATCAAGTTATTTTAATCTAAATTTTTTTATAAAATATTATATTACTGAGATGCATTATTTTCTAAAATTTCATGCCATTCCAAGGTCGATAGCTATTTTTAGCAGAACCGGCTTTTGAGCGTTCAGTCTGGACACCTGTTCAGAATTGTCGGGCAAAAATTTCCTAAAATACTTTTGATGCTAAGGAAAGTGGGTTCCTACATACGTGGAAGTGCCAGAGAGGATGCAATCTGAGTCAGCTGCTAGATGTATAAAGTGAGATGCAGTGAGGGTGGAGTAAGGGTAGAGAGCAAGACTTCCCAGATAGACCGTGAGGAGTGGTAGTGCTGTGGAGACAAGGCTGAGACGAACATGGCCGACAGTCAACAGTCCAACCTAAGGTCCGCTTCGGGGTCCAATGTCGTGGTCGATGTTATGTCCAATGTCACGGTCCAATTGTGTTTCTCTCTAGAATTCAAGAGCTCTGGATTCTAAAGTGAGAAAGTGCTCTGTCAAATGAGAGAAAATTCTCTCCAAAATGAATTCCAAAGTCTACTACTTATAAGCAAAAGTCTACCTTATCATCAATTGCCACATGTCATCCCCTGGAAGTGACACATCAATAGGGGGTCCAAAAATAATGGTGCTCCGTTAGACTGTCGGTTCCTATATTCGCGCTTCTTGCCCCATACAGCGTCCCTCTACCTATTTGAAAAGACTGACCACATAGCATCGGCATGATCAGAGTAAGCCTTTGCACTAGTCACCGGTCCAAGCCCTTACTGAATCCCACAGGGTTGCATCGAGAGACGAGGAGAGAACCTGACAGCAATTAGGGAAGGCCCCTATGCCCAACTACTAGGTGGACTAGGTGAGATGCCCTACGAAGACCTGTTCCCATCTCGGAGTGACCCAGGGGCATCGTCCTGAGGGTGCCGATGATCACCGGTAACATGAGTAGACATGGCCACAGCTTAGATGTGCCTAATGTTATTTATGGAAGTCACCCCAGGCAGCGATAGCTTCTGTGGCAGCGAGCTCATCCCGCTACGAAGGGTCCTCATGCCAGAGCACTGTCAGCGAAGTCCCTCAAAATGTTGTACACTCCAGAGAGTGGGTTGAAACATGTTCCACGTCCATGACGGGGGCACTTGGTGTGGTGAACAAGTGTGGGCGTCGATGATTACCGGTAACGTGAGTGTGACATGGTTACAGCTCAGGCGTGCCCAGCGTCATGCGAAGCCGTCCTAGGTGGAGATAGCTTTTATGGTAACGAGCATGTCCTACTGCGAAGGGTCCTCATGCAGGAGCACTGTGAGCAGAGCCCTGCGGAATGCTGCACACTCAAGAGAGTGGGTCAAAGCATGTTTTTTTTTTGTAAATAAAAATATATATCAACCGATGAAACAAAAGTACAACATCTACAAGGGGCATACCCCAAGAAAACAACAACGAAATGCGAGTCTTGCTAAGCAAGAGCGAACAGAAACCTATGCTAGGCAGAAACATGCCACATTGGCCACAAAAGAAAAGTTAATACATAACAACGAAGCTAGATCAGCAAAATAAATACAAAGGACCCAGTAGTGACCACACGAGAAGCCACGCAGAATCTAGAAGTCCTGGTGGAAAGAGCATCACACAAAAACTGCGATAGAGCATGCTAAAGCTGCATCGGTCTGTCTGTACACAAACTGATCACCCAAAAGTCGATCTGACAAAAAGATGACGGAATCAGCCGAATATGGAGTCGAGGAGTTGCCATTCACCCTGGAACCATCGGTTAGTTGGGGTATTGGCCACTTTTCTGCAAGAGAATAACCTCCACCGGATGATCTGCACAAGACCTGTAGAACAAGAAACCACATCAATATACTTATTTTGGAAAGAACGAGGATTCCGCTCGCGCCAGATACAGTACACCAACGCCGCAAATGCTATCTGACAGATAGATGCCGGGAATCCAGGGCCTTGCCATTCAGAGGAAGCTCTATAAACCATACCCTGCCAACTCAACATAGGCCTGGATTCCCGGCATCTGTCTATCGAATAGCATTTGCGGCGTTGGTGTACTATATCTAGCGAGAGTAGAATTCTCGTTCTTTCCAAAATAAATATACTGATGTGGTTTCTTGTTCTGCAGGTCTTGTGCAGATCATCCGGTGGAGGTTATTCTCTTGTAGAAAAGTGGCCAATACCTCGACTAACCGATGGTTCTAGGGTGAATGGCAACTCCCTGACTCCATATTCGGTTGATTTTGTCATCTTTTGGTCAGATCGACTTTTGGGTGATCGGTTTGTGTACAGACAGACCGATACAGCTTTAGCATGCTCTATCATAATTTTTGTGTGATGCTCTTTCCACCAGGACTTATAGATTCCGCGTGGCTTCTCCTGTGGTCACTACTGGGTCCTTTGTATTTATTTTGTTGATCTAGCTTCGTTGTTATGTATTAACTTTTCTTTTCTGGCTAGTGTGGCATGTTTCTGCCTAGCATAGGTTTCTGTTCGCCAGTGGGTCAAAGCATGTTCCATGTCCACGACGAGGGCGCATGGTGTGGGGAATGAGTGTGGTGCTCACGGGCATGTAACATGATTATGAGGGCACGGGCGCGGTGCCAACAGCACGAGACATGATTGTGGCGCATGAGTACGGTGCCAACGACATGAGACATGAGATTGGCGCATGGGCGCGGTGACGTTTGTCACGAGACAATACCTGGTACCGGGGGCACATGTCATGGAAGTGGCGCATGGGCAAAGTTGGCGTCGTTCTGGGGGCACGTGACATATGAGGGGTACGTGGCCGCGGTGGCATTTGTCGTGAGACAATACCTGGTGCCAGGGGCACATGTCATGAAAGTGGCACATGGGCACATGCAATGGATGTCAAGGAAGTAGTCATCGTGTAGGGGGCACATGATGCATGAGGGGCGTATGGGCACGAACGACTTCTGTCGTGGAGACGGTGCACTGACGTGTCGAGTGTCCCAGAGGATGGCGCGCGAGTTGAATGTTAATGATGTACAAAAATGGTGCATACAATCTCTATGTAATGGAAGTTAAAAGTGGGAGTACGCGGTTATTGGGGAGGGACACTCAGAGATGGCGCGGGACAACGCGTGACGGGTCTCACGGAGGCGGCGGGCGTCGCAGAGACGGCGTACTGCCATGGGCAATGGGTGAGCATTGCAGGCGATATGGTGCTTGAACAAGTGCCAAAAAAGGGGGTGCGCTAGTGGGTGAGTGACAAGGCTAGGGGAAGGGAAGCACACCGACCCATCAGTGAGGAAAGGCGGCTGACCAGTTGACCCCCAAGGGGGGAAGTGGTTGACCCTCCTTGAAGGAAGGCAGCCGAACCTCCTTAAGGGAAGGCGACCAACCCCTAAGGGGGAAGGCCCGCCGACCCTTTTTGAGGGAAGGTGGTTGACCACCAAGGGGGAATGCCCGCGCAACCCTCTTTGAGGGAAGGTGGCCAATCCCCAAGGGAGGGAGGCACGCCAACGCCCGATATTTATGTTCGCGTAAGTTGGGTGTGTGGCGACCATGGTCCCATGAAAAGTAATTTTAGTTGTAAATTGTCATGAAAAGCAAAGAAATGTGTGCGTGACTTACGCGTACATATTTTGACCTGGTGGAAAGTTGAAAAATTGACCGTTAAGGATATTTTAGTGATTCGATTTACAAAAAGGTTGTTTTGATGATGTAATTATGAATAGGGTGTTTTGGTAATTTTACACACAAGGGGCATTTTGTTAATTTTACCTACCTGGTGAAGGGGTTCATTTTGGGATTATGCATGAGTCAGTATTAAGTTTATAATATCATAGTGTGGACTGTATTATGATCATTTAAAAGTCAGTATTAAGTTTTTGATATCATGTTAGGCATGAATTGATTATTCTCTAATCACGCATCCTAGATTGTCAAGGGAAAACCCTAGTAGTGTTTGAAAGTTTGTAAGGTATGAGTAATAGTCTAAGTTAGTGATTCGATTCATGTGTGAGAATGACATTTTTGGGAAATGATTGTTGTAAAGTCTGAAAATTGGTTTGAGAGTATGATAGGAACTGTTGAATCCTACTTCGTCATCTCGTTCACTCTTTTCTACATTGAATTCAATTGCAACTTAATTGAATGCCAACTTGCTCTGAGACATCAGAGAATATGTCGTTCTTATTGAGTTGTCTAATCCATTTTTTCAGGATTATTTGCTTCTTTTGAATCTATTTGGACTTGATGGGATAGTATCAGACCCACTCGCCTTGGGAGAGCTTTGAATCCTATCAACAACTAATAACAAACTGATCGGTCATATTTACTTCGAGTCATTGGGTTGACTTTTTTTCGTCATACCTAGCCTACGCCATTGTTTCTGTACTTGACTGAGATATTCGTTTGTTGTGATTAACGTTAGATGTTTTGTTGTATAATCATCATTGTTTCCTTGTGATTGGTGTTTGTTTAACATGTTCCGAAATTATAACATGTTATAATTACTACTTGTAGTTAATCTGATTACCAGAAATTTTACCTTGTTCTATTCTTGAATGATATGTTATGTGTGTTTTGGCCTAATATGTAATATCCCGGAATTTTTGAAACGTTAACACTCACTCAATCAAATACACTAAGACAACAATGACCTCAAATTCAACCAATTCAGAATCATCAATCGGTCAAAGCAACTAAACTATCAAATAAAATATTACTCTTAGCGTACTATCATAGTCGAAACATCAAGTCTAAGTTAACAATTCTAAATAACAATAGTGACCCACGCAGGGGTTCTAATGACTAAGACTGAACCTTAAATTATCTTTCGCTCGGCAGGTCTAATCTATACCCAATGCGATGTATTGTTGGATATCACCTGCGGAAAGGAAGTCAAAGGGGAGCGAGCTTTCGAGAGTCCAGTAAGGTCGATCAAATATTTAAAACAACAAAAATGATTCGAACGATTTTTCATTTAGAGTCAAACAAAACTTTTTAAGAGTACTTTCAATGAAACACAGTATTTTGATAAAGACGAACAATGCGAACAATTTTACTTTCAAGTCCAACAACATATTTTCAAAGGATTTTGTTTTTGATGAAATCACTGCAATTCGATATAAACATTGGGATGAGTATCAACTCAATCCCTTGAACCAATAATCATTTGAAAACACTTTAAGTGCAATAAAAACAGAAACAGGAAATATTGAACATGAGTAGTACGCTATAGCAAAGCCACCCCGACAGTGCTCGATACGCTTTACATATGCATATGTACACTGACTAATCCATCTAAGTACTAGTTTAACCTAACCAACAGACCATCCTTATAACTCCAACAATACATACCATCCTTATAACTCCCAGGTTTACTAACTCATGCCAATATTCAAGAAATTTAAAAAACAATTCAAAGTGTTTTATAATATTTGAATTTAAATAAACAGATGAGAATAACGAATTCCAAACGATTGCTATCAGGCTCAAATTAGGGTTTCAATGGACAGTTTCAAAACATATTTTATATCAAACATAAAATCGAATCAATGTAATTCATAAAGTTGCCATAGTAAAACATTTGAAATCAGACGATGAAGTGGGGTTCGGTAGAATTCCTTACCTCGATTCAAGCTAAGCAACGCTACCAAACCTCAATCAATAATCTCTGAATGAACCTAGATTGACAATTTTTGTTAGAACACAATTTTCATCTATAATACTATAAACCTAATATTAGCTACTCACCATCTACTCACTTTTAATTCCAAAATTGCTCAACTCAAAGCGCGCCTCGCACGTGGCCAACCTACCTGAAAATCCCATACACTCCTTAATGTGCAACAAAACTCTAAATTTATTATAAATTACAATAAAACACTTTTATAACTTAAAACATTATACAAAATCAAAATATGAATTTTATGAAATTTTGAATTAAAATAATTTCTTTAATTGTAAGAAAAACTCATAAATATCCATAATTACTTTTAGCTGAAAATAAAGTCCCATAATTTTTAAAATAGCTTTACAACATATAAGGACAATACAAAATTTGAAATAAGAAATTAAAATGTCGAAATCATTTTAAAATCATCCTTTTACCTAAATCAAATGCGATATGATTAATAGTTTCAAATCAACTCTAAAATTTATGAAACTGAGTTGTCTTTGTGCTACAAGAACATTACTGAAATTTTTTCAGAATTTAATATAAATTTTAAAGGCTCCAAATAAGTTTTAGAAAACTAATATTAAAAATACCGAACGATATCAGAAAATATGAAATTTTAACAGTAATTCTAATATTGCGCTAAGATCATTTGCAAAGTTTTAGCATTTTTGTAAAATCGCACAATACCCAACAGTCACGTGGTACAACTGTGCACACAGCAGACCCACACCTCTCTAACACACTCTCACCCAACCATTATACACACAATTACCCACAAATCTTCACCTACACATCCACAAAATCACACACAGCACATCCACAGTACATACTATACTTCCCACACCCACTGCCTCTCCCATTTTTTCTTTCTCCTGTTCTACACTAAGGCACACTAGTACATCACTCACTCAGTCACTCCCTTGTCCTTTTACCCCCACATTCCCTAATTGCATACATACAAATCCATAAAAACACCCACTATATGTATACACTTCACCCTCTATAAACAGCCCCTTTCTTATTGCTGCTTATACACCTTCATACATACATATACAACACACCTACACTCACGGCTCCTTCACACAATATAGACCACAACTGTAAACCCACCATTTCACTCCATCTGCAAACACACACACACACACACACACACATATATGTATATATATATATATATATATATATATATATATATATATATATATATATATATGTATATATATATATATATGTATATATATATATACACTACACTCATGCACGTACCATCCACATTCAGCCTACAATATATACTACACCCACAGGCTCATGGCATGGGTTTTCCTCCAATCCAGTTCCTCATATAGCATCCACGGTAGCCACCATGGCTGTCCCTTCATGCACAACGCAAGCACGCCAAGGGTAGCCCCCCCACGGTTGCTTTCTCTCTCAACCAACAGCCCTTCACCGCTGTTTCTTTCTCTAACCCACATGAACCCACACAATTGTGGCTTACACAGCCCGTTGGTATCACTATAGCAGACATGGCTACCTTTAATCCCCCTCATTTTTCTCACAACTATAAACCAATACACACCCCTATTTACGTATAAGCTACAATACACATACAGAGACACTAAAAAAATTACAAGAGGCTTACCAGAGATTTTCGTTCAATCGAAAAAAGACACAGTCAGCCTTCTCTCTATTCTCCCTCGAGCATCTTCTCTTTTTCTCTCTCTCCTTTCTCTTTTCCTTGTCTGTTACCGAAAATGAGAGAAGGTCTTTTTTTCCCTTCTCTGTTGTAGCTGAATTTCCCCACATAAGGCAAGCATAATTTTCTCCTTGATTTCCCTCTCTTTCCAAAATAAAGAGTTGACATTCTTTTCAAATAAATCAGATTTTTTTTTAATTTTTTTATATATTTATTCATTTACTAACCCACTTCGTTAATTGTTGCTAAGAAAACAAATTTGTCACTATAAACACACGTCTATGCTAAATATTTAAAAATATCAGTTACGCTAATTATCACTAAGTACCCCGATCAATATCACTTATCATTAAACTATAACTTATAATTTCTAATATATTCGCCGTTACAAATTTTTAAATAAATTTGAAAATGTATGGGTGTTACATAATATTAGGATATGCATGGCTTCATTTGCCCTGATATGAGATTAGGTAGATTTCTATGCCTTAAATAATCTGTGATTGCGAGTAGACTTCAAGAATGTGAATTAGATTTCAACAATCTAGTTGATGATTCAGTATAAGATTGAGATTTTGGTTGAGCATGTAATAGTGGATCCCATGTTAGTTGCCTTTGAAATTGAAACATTTTAAACATTTAAACGACACAAATGATCAAAGGATAAGACTGTGGATCTTTAGTAAAGCACGTGATTATGAATCATAAGTGATGTGACAACTTAGAGCCTTAAACTCAAGTGAAAGTGCAACACATGCATATGCAGAATCATAAATGCACTATGTTAAGATAACACATCTCTTGGTGATGAATTCGATAACAGTTTGGACTCAGAGTGCGCACCAAAAGCCTAGTGGTAACAGTTTTTTTGTTATTTGTGATATGTAAGTGCTTCTACGAATTAGTCATTCACATTAGCTTCTGTAGAGTACAAGTCACATGTGACCATCGTTTGGTATTTTAGTACATCTTAAGCTTAAAGTTTAGCTTCTCATCGTTAAGTAGATTGTGCAAATGATAGAGTCTCTGATATAGTATCAGTACAATGCAGTGGAAACCTGTTGCATTTGAGTTTGATTTAATTCATTTTATATGTGTTGAATTTGAAGTGGTGTTGATTTAGTTCAGTGTGTTTCGTAATAGCTAAGTCATTGTTTGTGAAGTTCTGGAACAATTAAATTGAAGTGATTGACTAACAGGGTTTCAATTTAGTATTACAATTTAGAATTTAATTGTTGTGTTCAAACAATCATCGGAATGAATTTGAATGTGAACGTTAATTATAACACAACTACTATGTTGTAGTTATCAGGGTTACACAGCGAGGCGTAGTGCCTAGATGTTGTAAGTAATAGGTAACCCAATATCAAATTTTTATGACGAAATTTTTATGAAGTGGGGAGAATGTAATATCAGGTACTTCGGGAGCTGTTTAAAATAATCTTCTGTGCTCCAAAAAAAATAAAAAAAAATAAACGGACAATAATTTTGAGCAATGCTCGGGTACTAGTAGAGTATGAAATGTTAAAATGATTTTGGGGTCAAAATATAATTTTGAAAATATTTGGGCCTTTTTTTAATTTTGAAAAAATTTGGGGGTTAATTGAAAATTACAAAAAATGGCATGTATGTATCTAATTGTTGTGAAGTTGGTGTTAATAAGAAGCCATCTCCTACTTCATTTAAGTGGTGACTAATCCAAAAATATATTATAGAATTAAGTGGATACAGTCTTTCAAAAATTAAAGAAAGAAGAACAAGAGAAAACCAAAACATGAAAGAAAAAAAAGGAATAGAAAGCAGGAAAACTGAGAAGAGAAAGAACAGAGAGCTTGGAGAAGCGAAAGAGAGAGGGGGGAAAAGGGAAAATAAAGGAATTGGGGAATATCTCTAGAAGGTAATCTTTCCCTTCCCTTTTCATTTTCATTTTAGTGTGTGTATTGCGTGGGGTAGGTGTGCCATGTGTGAAACTGTGCGTGTTTTGGTGTGTGTAAGGTTCAGGTTTGGGGTTATGGGGTATGTTTATGTGTAATGGCGTCTATAAGGTATATATGTGTGTGTTCAAGGTGTGTAAGGTTTGTATGTGTGTTATGTGTATTTCCTGTGATTGTGGGTCTCGGGTGTGTGCGTGTGTGAGATAATATGTGTGTATACAAGGGTATATATGTGTTGTAGGTGTATTAGTGTAGGTATAGGTGTTTAGTGTGTGTTTGGGAGTGTAGTATTATGAGTGTGTCATTGAACTGGGTTTGTACGTGTGTTAAATGGGAAACAATGGTTGCCGAGAGGAAGAAGAAATAGGGATGTACAACAATGCCTGTTAGGTTTTCTAAATGGGTGAACAGTAAAGTGTCACTAAAAACCATTAAGTTCTTGCAGTCCTATATTCGAATTTTTAAGGTCATTTGTGAGCAGAATTTGGTCAAGTACAAAACAGTAACTCCCATTATTTTTACGAGACCTCCAATCTGTAATTTTTTTGGGATTCTTCTTATTTGCAAAGCACACTAAATGATTCTATCCAAACAAGGAGTTTTGCTGTATTTTAAAATTAGTAATTCAAGTTATTAAATTCTGAAACTTTTCCAGTAATCTTATGTAGCTAAGATAATGTGTTGTCTAAAGTTTCGAGATTTTTTTATTGTCGTATGCTACTTTTAGCATTGTTAGTCGTATAGCGCTCAATTGGATTTCGCGAAGCTCTTTACTATTACAACAGTTTAATAAGCTAACTTTAAAGGCCACTTTTAAATAAATTTTGGCTAAGTTCAAAATAGTGACCCGATTACAAGATGTATGTTGTTGAAAATCTTGGGACTTTTTTGTGCCCACAAAGAATGCTATATTAGGGTACTGATTAAAAGGAATTATTGAATTATTTGATATACCAGATCAAGTTATTTTAATCTAAAATATTTGGAAATATCTTATACTACTTAGATGCATTTATTCATAAAATTCCGTGCAATTCTAAAGTCGATAGCTATTTTTTGCAGAACCGACTTTTAGTGCTCAATCGGGACACTGGTTAGGGATTTTCGGGCGAAAATTTTCTAAAATACTTTTTAAACCACAAGAGACTTCAAGATGCTTAAAATAGTGTTTTAATGTGTTTTTGAGATTTTTTTCGGTGAGGGAATCTATGGGTGTATTCTCGTAATTTGCTACCCAGAGGGGAGTATTATTGTAATTTTGTCTATAGAAGGTATTTTGGAAAAAATCACATACTTGTACGGATATTTTAGTGATTTTATTTATGGAAGGCTGTTTTTGTGATTTAATTATGAGAGAGATGTTTTTGGTAATTTTATACATAAAGGGCATTTTGATAATTTTACCAACCCGCTGAGGGAGTTCATTCTAGGAGTATGCGTGAGTTAGTATTAAGTTTATAATATCGTAGTGTGGACTGTATTTTGATCCTTTGATTGTTCCGTTTAGGTTAAATCAAAAGACTTTCCTATTAGGAAATTTAGCTTTGGATCTAGGTGAGGGTTTCCATCTAAACCCTAGGTAAGAATTTCTATCTAAACCATAATTTCGATAACTTGTGTTCGTAAGTATCTTTTCAATTTGTTATTGGCTATTGTCAAACACTGAGATATGCATTGATATCAACATGTTATTGCCGAGGAACCTTAACATTGAATTTGAATTAGTTATTTATAAATCTTATCGATGATTGCCTGTTATTGCATGCTGAGTAGATTCATAATTGTTTGCATCCTTTCTTCTGAATTGATGTGCCTAAATTCAATAACTATTCGTATTTGTTCTTGCTATTTGTTGCGGCTATTTTGAGTTTTGAATGATGAATTGGTATCAGTATGTTTAATTGTCATTGAAAACATAATTTATTTCGGTTATTTAAGTACTGCATGTCAAGCATTGAATTTCTTCTTGAGTCTATGAAAACCTGAGAATCTGTTCTGTAAGGAGGCAATATAAGGGTCTAAACCAGCGTAATTATGTAGGGCTTGTACCTTAGTGAGAAGATCTAATTATCGTACATCGTGCATATGTACACTTTTTGTGCATTGTCTCTGCCCAGGATCAATATCTGTAAATTTGCTTAGTTTGTAACTTACAATGATAGTTTTGAAAATGATGTTCTAATGAATATCTTGACATCTGAATGAAGAGGATTGAGTTGAAACTCTTCTCTATATTGTGATCAATTTGTTTGTGATTTTCTGAAACCCTTCCCCTATTGTCCTTTGAAGTATCTATGTTTGTTTTGAAACCCTTTGAAAAATCTTCATTGCATTTTAAAAGGATGGCTTTGAAAATGATCTTCAAATAAACGCTTTTGGTACATTTTGTGACTGATTATGATCGTTTTGGAAATTATCAAATTGTTCATGATTGTTGAAATGTTTGTAAAAATTATCATCGAATGAATTTTTGAATCGTTTTGTAATTCTTTTGGTTGTTCCTTGAACGACCTTACCGAGCTCTCAAAAGCTCACCCTTCGTTTGATTCCTTATACATAATGATCAAATGCAGATTGCTCGGGTATGGGTTTAAAGTCTGTGTGAGATTTCGGAAAGCCCATCACTATTGTGTAGTAAGACCCCTGCGAGAGTCGATACTGTTAACTCATTCTATAAAGAACTTAACTTTTTTAAGAACCTAAGTTTTAATAGTTTAAGTTTAAGAAGTTTCTTTTTTGTAATCATGTATTTTGAAGAACTTGAGTTGATGTCTAATTAGATGCTCTGAAATATGTGTTCATACCCTATTTGGTCAGACCAGTAGGGCCCGCTAGGGGACCCACTTTGCACGACACATCAACAAGTCAACGATCAATTATTCAACGCCATCACCCGGTTAAGGTGCATCTCCTTTTCGAGCATTCACAGGCATCACCAATGCAGCGACATCAACACAGTCAAACCGTTGGAAAAAGGGCTCGACCCGTAAAGGGGGTCGGCCACACCTTCTTCAAGGGGGTTGGCCACACCTTCTTCAAGGGGGTTGGCCACCCCTTTCTTGAGGGGGGGTCGGCCACCCCCTTCTTGTAGGGGGTCGGCCACCCCTTCTTCAAGGGGGTCGGCCACCCCTTTTTTTTAGGGGGTCGGCCACCCCTTCTTCAAGGGGATCGGCCACCCCCTTTTTTTTAGGGGGTCGGTCACCCCTTTCTTGAGGAGGTCGGCCACCCCTCTTTCAAGGGGGTCGGCCACCCCTTCTTTAGAAGGGGTCGGCCACCCTTTTGTCTTGCAAGGGTCACTCCTAAACCCTGACATCACTCATCGTGCTCTCTACAATGCTCGCTCAACACCAATTGCTCCACGATGATTATGGCCGCGCCTGTGCACCATTGTCAGGATACGTGTCCCCAACACCAAGTATTGATCCGCGACGTTCGTCGCCGCACCCATGCGCCACTTCCATGATAGGCGCCCGTGCGCCACTTTCATAACACGTGCCCCCGCACCAAGTGTTGTCTCCGCGACGCTCGTCGCTGTGCTCATGCACCAGAAACACAGACGTGCCCCCGGCACCTTACTCACTCCGCCGCGCCCATGCACCGCGCCACTAACACAGTCGTGCCCCTTGGCTCTCTGTCACACTACCATGCTCCTTGCATATGTCCGTCCTTTCACCACACCATGCGCACCTTGCCTTGGTCGTGGAATATGCTTCGACCCACTCTCTGGAGTGTGCAGCATCACCGGGGGCTCCGGCTCTCACTGTGGGATGGGCTCACAACCTTAAAGCCATCGTCGGCTCAATCAAACTACGGGATGGGCTTAGCACCATTGCTGACTCAATCAAATTGCGGGATGGGCTTAGTGCCATTTTCGGCTCAATCAAACTGCGGGATGAGCTTAACGCCATCACCGGTTCAATCAAACTGCGGGATAGACTCATAACCTTAAAGCCCTCGCCGGCTCAATCAAATAGCGGGATGGGTTTAGCGCCATCGCCAGCTCAATCGAACTGCGGGATGGGCTTAAAGCCATCGCCAGCTCAATCAAAC
The DNA here is from genome assembly GCA_033070095.1 of Escallonia herrerae. Taxonomy (NCBI): domain Eukaryota; kingdom Viridiplantae; phylum Streptophyta; class Magnoliopsida; order Escalloniales; family Escalloniaceae; genus Escallonia; species Escallonia herrerae. The sequence continues at coordinate 796,509 of JAVXUP010000065.1, forward strand.
TGCTGGATGGGCTTAGCACCATGGCCAGCTCAATCAAACTGCGGGATGGGCTTAGCGCCATTGCCAGCTCAATCAAACTATGGGATGGGCTTAGTGCTATCACCGGCTTAATCAAACTGCGGGATGGGCTTAGTGCCATCACCGGCTCAATCAAACTGCGAGATGGGCTTAAGGCCATCGCCGACACAATCACCGGGGGGGCTCTAGCACTCGCAGCCGGATGGGCTCACAACCCTGAAGCCATCGCCGTCACAATCTTAAAACCATCAACATTATACTCGCAAGGAGGGCATTGCACTTAGTCGGCCTGGCCGTTGGCTACAGGGGCAACCCTTACAGCTATTAGGTTCTCTGCGCCTCTCTTGACGCATCTTGTGGGATTCAGTAAGGGCTTGGATTGATAGCTGGGGCAACGGGCTACGCTGATCATGCTACTGCGGCGCGATCAGTCTCCTCAGACGGGCAGAGAGATGTTGCAAGAGCAGGGCAACACGAACTTGGGGATCGGCAGTCCAACGGAGAATCAGTACTTTGGACCCCCTGGCGATGTGTCGCTCCCAGGGGATGACACATGTCAACTTATAACACATTCACATTTTTGCCTATAAATAGTGGACTTTAGAGCTTATTCAAGGATCTTTTTCTCATTTGTACTTTTCATTTTCTCTCTCTAAAAAGACATTCTCTCTAAAATTCTAGTGAGAGAAACACATTTGGACTTCTGTCACTGGACCCTTGACGCTGCACCCCTGACTCGGACTGTCAACCGTCGGTCCTGTTCGTCGTCTCCCTAGCTGTGCGGCTCTTCTAAACCTCGTGACCTGTCTGGGGAGCCTTGCTCTCAGCCCTTACTCCATCCTTGCTGTCTCCCACTTTGTCTACCTGGAAGCTGACTCATACTGCATCCTTTGTGGCACCTCCATGTAACAGCGAACCCCCTTTCCCTGGGCAACATTTTGGCGACTCCATTGGGGAGGTGAGCATCGTGTTGCAGTGTGCAGCACTTAGGCATCATGCCTATACAACGACGAGTTACGAGGGCTACCAACCAGAGCCTTATCCATCCCGTGTAAGAAGAGGACCACCCGGGTGAGCAAGAGAGGACTAGTGCCATGCGTCCCTAAGGCCATCCCGCATCTGACGTGCAAGTCGCAGTCAATGCGGCCATCCAGCAGTTCACTCCTACTATAGCCAGCATATAAGACTCGCAGGCCACTCTCATGATCGCCATGAGGGAAATGCAAATATTCATGTAGGCCATGGCCTTACAACAAGTTATTCCACCGGTCTAGCCTGCAGGGCTTGGGCCGTCCCTTGACGTCACCCAGGCCCCAGTGTCACGACCACTGCAGCCTCGACCTTTCAGACCCCTGGCGGTGGGGCTCGCCACATCCTCCCTACCTATAGTTGGCACGCTGCATCCCGTGATGCCATCGCACAGACCACAGCTAGACCTGGGACCAGTGCTGCAACAAGTCATCCTTGCTATTGCACCTCAGCATGTACCGGCCAGAAGTTCTTCTGAAACTCATGAATCCATTGAGATGGAGCCTAACCCCTACCTAACAGAGCAACATCAAATGACCGGCCAAGTGGTGGAGTTGTCTCACCCACCCACCAATTCTATCGCACATGTTCATATGGTAACACCTGCCCTGTATCATCCTCTTGCTCCTCTAACTTATCCAGTTGCACCGTTAGGGGGCTCGAGGGCTCCCGGAGCCCCAGCCAGCCACCAGCCACTAGTCGGCCAGGAGGAACCACTCTTTTATTATGTCTCCAAAGCTGACTTTGATGCACTCCTCTGCCGGTTGTCACAGCAGTCTGCACCCGGCTCTTCAGCGCGACTGACAGACTGTGCCGTATGCCAACGAGATGGCCACCATACCATACCCGCTCAGATACAACAACCCACTTTTGTGCTCTTTAACAGGCATGAAGGCAACGCCCGTGAGCACTTGACAAGATTCGTTAGCTCATTGGAACAGTGTGGCCCAGGAGATAGTTTGAAGCTGAGGGAGTTTCACAAGTCCCGCACGGGCTTGGCATACACTTGGTATCATCAGATCCCCGCGGGGACAGTCCATTCTTGGAATGAAATGGCCAAACTATTCTTGGACAAATTCCACTACGAAGCTGAACGCGTCACCATAGTGGACATCGTCGTTGTCTTCATAGCGAGTGCCGAGGATATCTGGCACACGTATATGATATTTTGTTAGTGAACCACAACTGGAGCAGATACCCATAGTGAACGAATTTCCAGATGTTTTTCCCGAAGATCTTTGAGGGCTACCACTAGATCAAGAAGTGGAGTTTAGTATTGATTTAGTTCCTGGAACTGGCCCCATATCCAAGACACCTTATAGGCTGGCACCTTCTGAGATGAGTAGCTTGAAGGTACAACTGGAAGAACTATTGAAGCTAGGATTTATTCATCCTAGTGTTTTTCCATGGGGAGCCCCAGTATTATTTGTAAGGAAGAAGGATGGGTGAGGTCATGTATCTATTATTGAGAGCTGAATAAGGTGACCGTCATGAATAAGTATCCTTTGCCACGTATAGATGATCTTTTTGATCAGTTACCGAGAGCAAAATATTTCTCTAAGATTGACCTTCGATCTAGATATCATCAACTAAAGGTGAAGGAAAGCGACATTGCTAAGATAGCCTTTAGGACCAGATATGGGCACTCTGAATTTTTGGTGATGCCTTTTGGGTTGACTAATGCCCCGATAGCCTTTATGGATTTGATGAATCAAGTATTTTGAGGATATCTCTATCCTTGTGTTATCATTTTCATCGATGACATTCTGATATACTCGAAGATCGAAGAAGAACATATTCAACATCAGAGGCAAGTTTTGCAAATATTGAAAGACCACAGGTAATATGCCAAATTCAAGAAGTGTGAGTTTTGGCTTGAAAAGGTGCAGTTCTTGGGCCAAATTGTGATAGCGGAAGGGATATCGGTAGATCCCAGAAAAGTTGAAGCAGTGTCAAACTGGGAGCGCCCAACATCCTTTTATGAGGTTCTAGTTTTCTAGGACTAGCTGGGTATTATCGAAGGTTTATTAAAGACTCTAAGATTGCCTACCTGCTGACCAACCTGACCCGAAAGAATGTGAAGTTTAATTGGACAGAGAAGTGTGAGCGTAGCTTCCAAGAACTGAAGGAGAAGTTAGTGACTGCCCCAGTACTCACCTTACCATCTGGGTCTGATGGGTTTTTGATATATAGTGATGCATCCCAAGAGGGATTAGGCTGTGTTCTTATGCAGAAGGGGAAAGCGATCGTTTATGCGTTAAGGCAGCTAAAAAACCATGAGAAGAATAATTGAACACATAACCTAGAGCTAGCGGTCACGACCCGAACCCACGGGCAGGCCCGCGAGCTAGGCACGTGACCGGCCGCAGACCCAATGGACTCAAATCAAGGGCTCTGCCAGGCCTTATTTAAACCTGTCAACAATTCTAAAATCATGCATTAACTAACACCATAATATGACTTCTAAAAGGTCCTTACAGATCTCCCCAAAATTATCTCTACTAAATTCCTCCATAATGACTGGTATAAGTTATTTAAAGGAGACCTCCTGGAGTTACGCTACAAGCAATTCTAGAAATAAACCAACAATATCATAATTTCTCAAGGAACTTAATTCAGCCTCCTAACCAGCATCTCCCGCGGCTTCATTCTCATTTCCCTCGCAATACTCATGTTCATCTAGTTGATCGCCTGAAAACATTTATAAAACGGGGTGAGCTTGGGGCTCAGTAAGTACACATACCATATTCCTAAAATAGGTTTTGGGATTCATAAAAGCATACCATGGTTTCTCTTCGATTTAAAACTAGTAAACATTTTCACAAGAGATGTTATACATATATCTACTTTATGAAAGCAATTCATTCAAGATTCACAGTAACGAAGTATGACATCAAAAAGGCTCATTAACAACTATCACAATTCATCATAACATGGGTAAGCTGCGGTCAACGTACGTTCCCCTTTGACTAGGGCCCACAATCCGTACTCCACCTGGGATAAATATTATTCAGTCAGGGTATGCGCCCCCCCCCCCCCCCCGGACTAGGGCCCACAATCTCTCCTTCGTTCGGGATACATATTGTTGTGGACGCAAGGCACACCACGAGCAACAGTACTGTGCGTCAACGTATCGTCCCGTTGACCAGGACCCAACAATCCAACTTTTCCCCGTGGATATGGGGTGCAACAACCAAGCTAGAATACCGTCTCATTCAACATACATGAGCCAAATTTAAAACACTACTCATAAAAAACATTCCATGGCATTTTTCTATGTATTTTATCATCAAACAATTTACACAAAAGCAATAGCGTGCAAAAGGCTTTAAACTTTTAATTGAACAATTCATTTGTACAATACATAGACGGAAAATAGGATATACGGAGGAATATGACAAGAGTACTTACCTTACTCAGTAATTGGTTCTTGAGCTCGATCAACAGTCGCTTCTATCTCTTGACTACCGAAACCTAAATAATAAACCACAAGGACGTCATTAATTACCGCTCAAGCACGCCTGAGTATTACATTTCTTCTGAGTGAGTGAAGTTTACCAAACCACCCCTCGTACTTTGTAAAATTTCCTATTCGCCCCCAATGCCTAACGTACCATTATCCACCTGGATATAACCTAAGAGAATACTTTTAAACCACTCAAGCATCACAGTAATTTTAGATCACTATAAAATTCTAGGTTTAGAAAAATCTTGTTTACTATGTTAAATAATTCAAAAGCCTGTTTCAAAAATAAAATTGTTTGAGACACTTCCATGCCCGGAAAAATCTGAGAAAATTCCACGTCGAAGGTTTCCCAAGAATAAGAGAAGTTTGTGTTTTGTACTTTTTCTAAATCTAATCAGAAGAGGTTCTTAAAAATGATTTTGCAAACTATTTTAATAGTTAACCGTAACGAGATAATCGCTCGGGCGCTACGTCGCTAACGATGCTAAACGACTTTAAGAAAAAACTTTCAGAACTTTAGCAAGTATCTTACCATAGCTATATAAGATTATTGTAAAAGTTTCCGAATTTAATAACTTAATTTACTATTTTAAAATACACCGAAATTCCTTGTTCAGATAAAATTAGTTAGCACACTTCCCAAGCTCATAAAATCTAAGATTTTTTTCCTGTGTCTAGATCTTGCAAAAATAATAATAGTTACTCTTTTGAGTGTTGTTCAAATAAGTTTCTAGGCATATCTTAAAATTCGGAGAAGAACTGCTAAAACAATATTTTCATTAGCAACACTTTTGAGTTTAATTTTAAAAACAAAACATTTTCCCTCCAATCATCTCCTTCCTCATACAACCCAACCTGTGTTCTTACCTAAACCACTTTACAAACAATACTCACACATGCATTCTCCCTTCTCCTATATCTTGTCATGCACCCACAAACACTCCAATAATCTATACACAACCTACCAATCTTTCTGCCAACTCACGACAACCCCAAACACACAATTAAACACCCAGTACACATATCTTCACATTTCACTCCCTTCACACATATATATACGTTGTATGTACACATATACATGCACACAAACACACCCATTAAAGCCATAACCAGCAACAAGCTCTCTACCCAGATCTGTATTCCTAGGAGTGTTCAACTTTTCCCTGGCTAATCAACTCTCCTGGGACCCCAAAATGGCAGGAGCTATGCATATGATAATACACCAGCAAATTAAACTACAATCAAAATTTCTCGCTCCATTTCACTAACTATTCAACCATATTGTTTCGTGATAGAGCTACTATGCACATATATAAGGAGCTGCTATGTAACTACTACCTTCGTTTGACTTGGTCTCCTTCCTTTTTCATCCCTGTACACACAAAAATGCCACAATATATACTCACAATGCCACCCACTTCCTCACACGACTCACAGGAAAACCCATTTAGTTTAGGGCAGCCTGTGTGACCCTTTCTTCTTCTTCTTTCACCACATTTTCAAACTCCCATCACACTCATGCACTTCACAGGTTAGTGTACACAATCCCCACTTCCACCTTCTTTCATGAGCACACAGTAACCACACATGAAATATACACACACTCAGTACACTTACCTGCACTCAGACTACAACCATCTCTTTTCTTTATTGTCCATTACAACCATGCTCACACAAACACATGTACAACATTTCCACAAATATACAACCTAATCTAAACACAACCACCTGCCTTTAGGTGGACACAAATTCATTGTCGGAACTGTGACGGTGTCGCAAACGCAAGTTCACGGCAGCCATACACGACTGTCTAACCCATTTACAATATACAGTACTCAATATTCACCCACTATTTAACAAATTTTATTTTTCAGTATCCATTTTCCAGCCCCCAACAGCCCCTCACACAGCCACATACTTCTACGGCAGCCACCACTGCTGCTCATATCTCACCGTAACACATATTTATGTGGACTTATATACAGCTGCTATGTATACATATAAGCTTACCCGAGATCTGCCGGAAAGATCCTTCCTTGCTCTCCTTCTCTGTCTCCGCTTCACGCTCCTTCTCTTTTAACCATTCTCCGAACTAGGGTGAAGAGAATTTTAGGGTCGGCTGATGTGTTTATAGCTCATGTATATATATTACTCCCTAGGGCAAGGAATTACTAAAAGCCTCCTTCCATTTCATGAGTCATTTAAATTTTACACGGAATACCCATTATTACAAAATGCCGAATATAGTTATTTTATGAACGATTAACGTAGTAAAAGAATTTAACAGTTTTCTTACCGAACCCCGCTACACTAATTCGTAAATAAGAGTTGCTAATAAAATATCGACACTAACTATATGTATAAAATTGTCACTAAGATTTTCTAAAATACTACTAACGTTACTTGTCACTAAATGCATCAATCAATATCAATAATATCTGCTATCGCTAAATCATAACTTATGATTCTAAATTTGCCATTAAAGATATGCTTGTAGCGTTTTCCTAAATTTGTCGCTATAAGATGCTCAAAAATAATATACCAATGTTATTTTGGCCCAAAAAATAATTATAATCTAGAAAATGTCCCGGGCATTACACTAGCAGTAGTGGTATTTGCCTTAAAAATTTGGAGACATTACTTATATGGTGCAACTTGTGAGATTTACACGGATCACAAAAGTTTAAAGTATATTTTCAAGCAGAATGAACTTAACATGTGGCAGAGAAAGTGGTTAGAACTCCTTAAAGATTATGATTGCCCTATATTGTACCAGCCCGAGAAAGTGAATGTGGTAGCTGAAGCCTTAAGCAGAAAGAATATAGAGAATTTAGCTTCCATGATTACCAAATAGAAGGTGATTGTAGACAACCTGAACAAGCTTGAAATTGATGTGCAAGTGAGAGGAGAAGGGAGCAGTAGCCTGTTCTAGATGGAGATTCGACCTACGCTACTTGATTGAATTTAATAAATCCAAAGTCAAGACGAGAAGTTACTTAAGATTCAAGCATGGGATTCAAAAGAGAACGACAAAAAGGATTTTAGTTGTGATAGGGAAGGAATTTATATATATGAAGGTCGGGTGTATGTTCCACCTAAAGATGAATTAAGAAGGAAAATCTTGATGGACGCACATAATTCCAGGTACTCAATCCATCCAGTAATGACAAAGATGTATCGGGATTTACGACAAAATTTCTGGTGGCCGTGCATGAAAAAGGAAATATCGGAGTTCGCATTAAAATGCATGACCTGTCAGCAGGTAAAAGTTCATCATAGGAAGATGGCTGGACAACTGCAACCAATACCTATTTTTGAGTGAAAATGGGACCATATTCCCATGGACTTTGTATCTGAATTACCCCAGAAATCTAATAGGAGTACATCTGTTTGAGTGATAGTAGATCGTTTAACCAATACAGTTCGATTTATTCCTATAAGATAAGGGGATTCGGCAGAACGACTAGTCCAAATCTATATCAAAGAGGTAGTAAGTCGATACGGTGTGCCAGTTACCATTGTATTTAATCGAGATACAAGATTTACCTCCAAATTTTGGAAGAGTTTCTAGGAGGAGTTGGGGACCAGGCTGAGCATGAGTACGGCATTTCATTCACAAACGGATGGACAATCCGAACAAATGATCCAGATTTTGGAGGATATGTTAAGAGCTTGTGTCGTAGACTTTGGAGGAAATTGGGATGAACAGTTACCCTTAATTGAGTTTTCATATAACAATAATTATACAACAAGTATTTGTATGGCCTCGTACGAAGCATTGTATGGTCAAAGGTGCCGTACACCAATTTGTTGGGATGTGGTCGGAGAGAGGCGGTTATCTCTCACCGAGTTAATCAAAGAAACGGAGGATAAAGTTAAAATTATACATGACAGGCTTCGTACCGCACAAAGTAGGCAGAAAAGCTACGTTGATAAAAGACGGAGAGCATTGGAATTCGAGGTAGGTGACCTGGTATTTTTTAAAGTGTCGTCGTAGAAAGAAATTATGCAGTTTGGAAGAAAAGGAACATTAAACCCTAGATTCATCAGGCTATTCAAGATCCTGTCAATGATTGAAGCAGTAGCGTATAAACTTGAACTATCCCCAGGGTTAGAACATTTGCACAATGTGTTCCATGTATCTATGCTAAGGAAGTATGTTCCTGATCCGTCACATGTGATAAAACTAGAATAAGCAGAGATTCGCGACAATCTATCATACGAAGAAGTACCCGTGGAAGTGGTTGATAGAAAAGAGCAAGTGCTTCGCTCTAAAGTAGTACCAGTGGTCAAGGTGATTTGGAAAAACCATGTAGAGGCCACCTGGGAGCCTGTAGCTTTGATGCGACAAAGATATCCTCACTTATTTACGGATTAAGGTGTGTTAATTTAAATTTTGAGGGTGATTTTTTTTTGGGCGAGAAGGGTGTAATATCTTTGTTGTTGTTTATAAAAGAAATTAATTAAAAAAAACCTGGTCTGATTTCGTGGCGTGGCAGCCACAGATAAGAGCGAATGACATCTCATGTCTTCAAGAGGTGAGGTGGCATGAGATAGAGCTTACCCTGGACGGCTGTTTGAGAGAGAATTACAAAAAATGCAAAAGGAATCTCGAGATACTTTCAACTGAGAATCGTAGAGAAAAGGGAGAAGAAGAAAATCCAAGGAACAGAGTTCAATTTGGTAAGAAAAATTGAAGAAGTTATAGACCACCAAAGTCAGGAAAAAGTCAGCCTGCAGTGTGTGAAGTAGCTGATTGAGGGGAAATTTCAGGAAAATCCAGGAAGAATTTCGTGAAAGGCCAAACAGAGAAGTTATAGAAGGGAGAGAAAGGAAGAGATTGCAACAAATAGAAGGCATTTTTGTTGAGAATCGAAGAAGTTACGGATCTTCAAAATGAGCTAAAAAATTAGATTTGTGTGTATGTTCTTGGTGCTTTGATATGTGTTCTTAAAGGAAATTAGGGCTAAAATGATTATGTTGTGATATGATTCCATGTTAGATGAAGTTATGGAGTTATATAGGTAGAAACAAAGTGAAATTAAAGTTGTTTAAAGGGGATTTGAAGTGGAAATTAAATAGCTAATGACATATGTTAGCATAATATGCATGTATAAGTGAAGAAGGGAAAATATTTCTGGGCATGCAACCTGAAGAATGCAGCTTGGAGTGTGGGAAGTGGTGAAAATGTGCAAATTTGATCCAAAAGTGATGAATAGTGACTGTAAATAAATAATGACTAAAAGTCATATTCTCTAATTAATTTCAAACTTTACTTTTAAAACATGGTTGTAAGCCAGAATTCGGCCAAACACAAAAGAAAAACTCCTATTCTTTTTTAAAGATCTACATACTATAAAATTTTGGAATTTTTTAGAGTTTCCTAACTATGTTAAATATATTTATCCTTAACATAGAGTTTTAAAATTTTAAAAATACCAAATGAATGTATTTTAATCCAAAATTTGTTCTGAGACTTTGTGTCGTAGAGACACTTTAGTGTCTAAAATTTCATGACATTTGGAGGCTGATTGATATTTTTGACAAAATTAGTTCCCTAACGCTCGGTTTGGTTATCCAGATGGGATTTCGAAGCAAAAATCTTACCAAATGACTTTTCAGTACAAAAATTAATTTATATTGTTTTAAAAAGGTACTTTGAGCCAATTAGGAGTGTTTATTGATGCAGAAGTCAGCAGGGAATGTTTAGGTAATTTTACCTATGGCCAGGGGTGTTTTGGTAATTTTTCACACCATGTGACGAATCTTGTGGAAACTCATGGTTAAGCAGTAAAAAGTATAAGGAATGAGGAAATTGAGATTAGATAGGCCCAAGAAGGATGGTAGTATGGTTGATGCACCTTATGGGTTAGGGCAAATCTGATTAACGGATTAGCCATAATAAGTTGAAAAAAGTTAAAACGGTAAAGGAGGGGAAAGGTAAGGTTGGGTGTATTTTTGTATTTTAGGGTTGTCTAACAAGAAAGATTTTATTTGATAGGTGATTCTATTACTGAGAGAATCCGAAAGCGAGAAGTTCATCGGCTATAAAGACAAACATGTAAGGATAGTGGGCTTCCGTTATGGTAGCCATTGTCTTGATTGGCATACCATGTTTTCCCTCACGGCAGCAACCCTCTTCACCCACAAGCACCATGGCAGCCCTTCCCTGTCACACACCCACCTTCACTACCGCAACACTTACTAAATCTAGGTAGCCACGGCTGCCCACTCATAGAGAAAATCTCACTGCAACCTCTCCTTCACATAGCTATAAACCCATCTAAAAAGTCCACGATATCACACAAAACCCACAATCTTTGCACACCAAGCACACCCTCGGTCATCCCTTTCCCACGGCTCCCGTTAAACCCATAGTATATTAAATGAATAAGAGAGAAAAGCTATGAAAAAAAAACTTACGGGAAAAGAATTGCGATTGTCGGAAACTTTGCCAAAACCCTTCTTCGATCTCCTTCCTTTGTCCTCTCTCTCGATCTCTCTCTCTGATCTCTCTGCCGATTTTCAGAACAGGATTGGAAAGTATATGACGGCTCCCTCACAAAATGTATATATATATATATATATATATATATATATATATATATATATATACCCTAGATCATATATTACCAAAAGCCCCTTTTTATTTTCATTAGTCGCTCCAAAATTTACCCAAACCTTTATTGTTGTGAATGGGTCCAAATAAATTATTTACTATACTTTAGATGCTCGGAAAATTTTTAAATGGTTTGGTTCGATAACCCGCTATACTAAGTATCGCTAAAAGTCACTAAATAAAATATTAACGCTAACTGAAAGAAATTTGTCGCCAAAGTTCCAAACAAAAAATATTCAACCCTAATATTTCTAATTAAATCCGAAAAAGTATCGGGGTGTTACAAACAGGATAATGGATAATAAGGAGCCCCTGTACAAAAATGCAAAGAGGGTTAACCTTAGCAAAACGAAAGGGTAATCATATAGGAAAACCTTTAAAGGCATCCTTGCACAATTCGAAAGCATGTTTGACTTGAATATTGTCTAGATTGCCTGATATGATGAATCAACCATTCACTTCAAGGTTTATTCTCCTTTTCGTTTTTATTTTAGAATTTAAGGCAATGATGCCTACTTTGTTTACAGATCTATCTCTACCCAAAGGGGGGCAGACCCTTGAAGTTTTTGATCAAAATCATTTCAATTCCTTATCATCAAATGTTGTTCAACTTTATAGAAAAAGTTACTTCTTAACTTAAACACTCAGTTCGAATCCTTAAGACTATCCCGAAAAGGTTGGGTCGAAAAGTAGGTAGTGAAGATGAGCTGTGAGGCTGATGTGTATACTGTGAGGCCTTATAAGCTATGAAGCTGATGAGATCTTGCCCCTCAATTAGCTAATAGATCAATATGTAGAACTGGGCTGAGCAAAATTACTTGACTATCAAGTGCATGATTGAAAGGCACAAAATAATGACATAAGGATTCTCACATTATCATTGAACTAATGGCCAATATATCACATGGCCGTACAAAATAGGGTAGCCAGATTCGTAACAAAAATTGATGGACCATCTCTAGGTCATAAGGAGGTGAATACATCAAGTTCGGAAGATCAGAAATTGAAAGGTCATCAAGCAAGCCATATAGAGGTGAACATGTCGAGTCATAATATAACAAGCTCAAAAGGTGGATGAACCATTATCTTCTTCTTTTTACCACATCAAATTATAAAAGAACATTTGCTTCTCTTAAACCAACATAACCTCAAGAAAGACTTATATATAGGACATAAGGTGGCCAAGGTATGGGCCAAGAAAGAATGATAATAAGGCCCAAGAATCCAAAGATATAACCAGAGCCCCTAGTGGGTCACCATGGAGATGATTATGCTTCCTGCGTGTCCCTATTGGGAGAATCAGGTAGGACATAGTTCAAACTAGATCTACTGAATATATTCTCTGAACTTAATCCATGGCAATTCTGTGCGTTGAATTTTGACAATCATTCTTCAACGCTAATGGTTTATCTCTTTTTCTTATTTTTCTTTCAACATTTGTTTCTTCTTTCGAGATCGAACAAATGAAACTCGTGATTTCATTCCTCATGTATCTTCAAGACTTTGGTTCCTATGAGAGGGAACTCTTTCTATCCTGAGTTAACTTTGCACCAAAACTTGGGACATAGGCACACACAAGGAGGCTACCCTCCCCAAGGTTTGAAATTTAGGCTTTTGAAAATTAAAGCTAAACTGTTTAGGCACAAAAGGGCTAGCAAGTGGAAAAATATAGGGTAGGATAATCCAGATGATATATGGTGGCCAAACGATGGCCTTCAACCATCGAGAATGCTCATTTCTAGGAGAACTCATGCAAACCTACATTCTTTTGAGGTCTCTCTCTCTCTCTCCCCCTCCCCCTATCCCTATCCCTCCCGCTCTCCCTCCCCCCCCCCTATCCTTTCCACTCTCTCCTTCCTTTGGTGCCCTAACTTCTGTCTGGACCACCCTTTTCAAGGTTTTCAGTCTAGCAGGCCTTTTGTTCTTTTTTATTTATTATTTGTTTTAGATGAATAGTCCAAGCTAATAGAGGGAGTAAGTGAGCTTTGAACATGAGAAAGTCTTGACATCGTTGACAACTCATTATCTTTGAGGGTTTGACTTATTTCTGGTGAATGAGGGGTTGGTTGAGAAAGGAAGTCACCGCCTTTCTTGACAATCTCTTAGATTCTCACTTAAATATTTAAATTTCAAACCAAATTCTTCATAGGTAGTCTAGCATCTAATTTTAAAGAAACTGAAATTCTGATTTTTTAAGCTTGAGAAAACAGGGGAAACTACTTTCCAAGTGCAAAGAAAAAGTGTTGATGAGATAGACCACTAGTCTTAAATTCAAAATCATCTTTTGCACAATATCTGAAGTGATTTCTCAGTTATGATATCAACGGATATGAAATTGAGCAATTCCCTCTTACTTTGAGAATTGTTATGCTCTCGACTTGCTAAGGATGAACTCTTAAACTTACTGAAAATAAAACTCTATTAGACTTAAACCCTAAAACAAACATCTAAGAAAAAGAATACTTTTTACTTTTTATTCATCCTCAGTCGCATAAGACTAAATCAGAAAACAAAGAGTAAGCAAAAACAATGGCACATTAACAATCAAAAGAACAAGTCCGAAAAAGGTAACCTAGAAAATGCTAGGAAAAACATCCAAGGTTTTGGCTCAGCATCGTACTCAGCTCGGCATCAGGAAAGTCTTTGACCATCGACCCAAGAGTTAACAGGTCTTGTCTCACACTGGGGTGATCTGGCCAACAATATCCTCCTGTTACTCGAGCGTACAAAGACTTAGCATCCAAAAATATGTCTCACTTATGCTCACTTGACGCGCGAGCAGAGATTACCTTCATAGTACGTTACTTGTTAATCAAATCTTGGATGGCATGAAAGAGGGCTACACACTTTTCCATGAGGTGACTGGCTCTTTGATGATGAGCACAATGAGATTGGGCATCGTATCCTTCGAGTAAACAGCCGATGCAGGATTAGGTGGCAACTTGGCAATCAAACCTCATTGTAGCAACTACTTAAAGAATTCCGTCAATGGGACATTAAACGGGTAAACTGTCATTGTGGCTTGGGAATGGCTTCATGTGACACTATTTGTTGAGACTTCGCACATTTGACGTTATCTACACTAGCTGGTTTTGATAGCATTGGTTTCCTCCCACCAACTTGGTATCCTCTCGACTTAAATTCTCAGGGTATGGCTCCCATATTGATAGAATCTGCAATTTGTATTTGGGATTTCATTAGTGTTTTCAAGGAAAAGTTATAGTGCCCAAAAAGATACTCATGGTAAACTTGTAGCAAGTTGTTCCTTATCACGTTAACATGTTCCTCTTTCGATGGGCAGTTAACTATCTGAGAGGTCTTATTCCTCCATCGCATTGTAAAGGTTTAGACTTACTCCTTAGGCTTCCATTTGGTAACATCCAAATCTCTTGAATAATATTCGAATCAACATTACAATGGTACAGTTTGACAAATTCTCACACCATATCTTCCTATGTTTGACCTCTTGCAACGTCGAGGTTAAGGAACCATCGAGCAGTGGCTGCACTCAAGGTTTGAGAAAAAAGACGAACCAGCTGATTCTAGTTAACTCCATGAGGAGCTAATGCATGCATATACACCTTCACATGGATCCGGGGATCTGTTGTCCCATCGAATTTGTCTATATCCGACATCTTAGAGTTCAAAGGAAGTCTATCCTCCGGGCTTATGGTAAGGGTACTGAGGTCCATTGGGTCATCAGTCTTTCTCATCTTAAAGATTGACGACTCAAGTGTAGTCATTTTTTCCCATTTCGAGGCGATAGTCTTTCCTTCATATATAGATTCATACTGCCCATCAGCTTTGAGCTCGGGCTTTCCTTTTCTTCCCTTGTTTCTCAACGATCTTTGGTTCTTCTCCAGATTCTTTGTTTTGCTATTTTCTCATGAGTAGTCCTACATTCAAGATGATTTTGGTATGTTGAGCTGCTAGAGTGATGAGGTTAGCTTGAAAATCCTTCTGTAGATCACTAAGGATTTGGACAAGATCATTGAGATGAGAAAATTATTCGGCCATTAGAATACACTTAAGTTTTTCGGACGTATCCCAATAGCAAAAGCTTCATACTGATGCTAGAGCTTGTTACCTTCCAAAATGAAATATTTTGGACTTTTACAAAAAATTTCAATATTCTACTTCTTTTTTGACTTTTTGTTTTTTTTATTATTGTTACTATTGTTTTTATCTTTCAACAATCGCATCAAACTACATTGCCAATAAAAATAAATTTGACGAAGATAATCAAAGAAGTGTTAGGAAAACCAATTGAGATAGAACTAAAGCTACGATTTCGGCTTGCCATCGTGCCACCTCAGAATTGGGAAAGTCTTTGACCATAAGTCTTATCTCATGCTGAATATACGATATCCTCCTCTTGGCTAGGCGTAGAAAGATCTAGCACCTGAAGAGATGTCTAACCATGCTTGCTTGGTGCATGGCAGAAGTTCTTCTTTCGCATTAGGCCTGACAGGAAGGCTGATCCAACCATTGTCGATAAGATCTTGAATAATATGTTTTACAGTGTTACACCTCTCCGTATGCTGCCCAAATCCTTGGTGATATTCATATCGAACTAGCATATCAGGCCTTTTTAGTGTAGCAGTGGGGGATAACTTGGCAATTATACCTTGACTTAGCAATGTTCAACACTTTGGCTATAACGGCATACAAATTGTTGAACTTTCACCTAATGACGGTCAGCTTCCTGGAAACCACCTCTCGAGATCTAACCATATTATTGTCTGTAAACATCCTTGGCTGAGTGTTTGAATTCTTTTAACCAGTCTTGCGTATTGCCTTTCATCCTTGATTATTGTTCCTTTAATGATGGCTTTATGGATATATCTCATCTGAGCAATTCTAACTCCATATATCTTGCCTGTTGAGTAGCCAAGGTAGTGAGACCTTCTTGGAAACCTTTCTGCATATTTTCAAAGATTTGAACAAGGTTGTGGATCTGAAGGTGTTCTTCAGCCATTAGGGTGTGAGTGAATTCTCCGGATCCGAATGCTAGAGTGTGGACCCGATACTATGTCATCGTGGTCGCAGTGGTGGAGTTGCCATGATGGCATAGTTACCGAGGAGGCCACGACGGCATAGTTACCAAGGAAGCCACGACCGTAGTGGTGGAGTTGCCAAGGAGGTCGCGACCGCGGCAATAGAGTAGCCAATGAGCTTGAGATCGAGACGACAGATTTTTAGAGGCGGCTGCGACTGTTGTGGCGGATTTGCGGAGGAGGCCACGACCACAACACCAGAGTTATCGAGGATGACACTATTGGATGGCAGAGCTTTCAATCAACCTTATGCCTGAAGTTACTAATGACGATGGAGGTTGATTATTGGGGAGGCTGTAGCTCAGACGAGAGAGAGAGAGAGAGAGAGAGAGAGATAGAGATGTGAAAGTGAATGTGAAGGGCTTGTCTATATATTTCGTCCGCTACATTATGTAGCAGCCAGACTCTTTTACTGCACAATCAATATGGGTGAAGGGTATTCTTCTCAAAAATATCGTCTGCTATATAATTGTTCCTAACCTATACTGGTCGTACCCAAGGGATCACTAGGGGTCCCTCTTTGCACGAACACATCGACACAGTCAACGTCAATTCTTTTCAACGCATCGAACCGGTCAAAGTGTGCACGCTCATGTCACGTGCATTTCTTGCTTCGCACGCCTTAGTCACCAATCATTTCACATTAGCATCACTCACGGTACCACGTTTGTCACACCGCGACCACCTGAGCACCTCTTTGCCAAAAACATCGACCGATGGCGCAACTGGAACGACAGGGTCAAGGGGCAAAGGCCTTGGCCAACCCCATGGGGTCGGCCTCGGCCTCCCATGGGGGGTTGGCCTTGGCCTTCCCCCCCCCCCCCCGGTTCTTCACTTTTTGCGCAAGGTCCTTTTCACACTTTGTTCACTTCGTGCACTTCGTATGAGACTTTGGCACCTTGTTCGTCACGTGGGAACAATTCACGTCAACGCACTCATCGTAACGCAACTTCTGGATTCATCATTGCCCATCGAAACACCTACCGTTGGCGTGCCCGAAGTTCACCAAGAAGGGGGAGTTGTCACGACCCGAACCCACGGGCAAGCCCGCGAGCTGGGCACGTGACCAGCCGCAGACCTAATGGACTCCAACCAAGGGCTCTGCCAGGCCTTACTATAACCTGTATACAAAAATTCTATAACCAAGTAATTTAAATCTTTATCCTTAATAATATTTCTAAAGTCATGCTTACAATTTCTCAATAAATCTCCAGTGACATTCTTTATTTAACAACTAACATAGATTATTCGATGAAGATCTAAGCTTCAAAAATCTCAAATTACAAATCCAGTACTAGCATACCACCTAATGATTTGTTAAATAATCTAAGAGGACTACAACTCGTCTAGCAGTCGTCTACCATGATCCTCGTGGCCTTCACCAGTTCGGTTCCATCTAGATCATTGCCTGAAAAATATTTAAAAGAATGAGCTTGGGGCCCAGTAAGTACACATACCATATCCATAAAATAGGTTTTGGGATTCATAAAGACATGCCAAGGTTTTCTTCAAATTTAAAACTGATAAATATTTTCACAAGAGATATTATACATATATCTACTTTATGAAAGCAATTCATTCAAGATTCACAGTAACGAAGTATGACATCAAGAAGGCTCATTAACAACTATCACAGTTCATCATAACATGGGTATGCTGCGGTCAGCGTACCTTCCCCCCTGACTAGGGCCCACAATCCCTACTCCACCCGGGATAAATATTATTCGGTCAGGGTATGCGCCCCCCGACTAGGGCCCACAATCCCTCCTTCGTCCGGGATACATATTGTTGTGGACGCAAGGGCGCACCACGAGCAACAGTACTATGCGTCAACATATCGTCCCGTTGACTAGGACCCAACAATCCAACTTTCATCCGTGGATATGGGGCGCAACAACCAAGCCAGAATACCGTCTCATTCAACATATATGAGCCAACTTTAAAACACTACTCATAGAAAACATTCCATGGCATTTTTGATGTATTTTATCATCAAACAATCTACACAAAATCAGTAGCGTGTAAGGGTTTAAACTTTTAATTGAACAATTCATTTCTACATATACATAGACGGAAAATAGGGTATACGGAGGAATATGGTAAGAGTACTTACCTTGCTAAAAATTGGCTTCTGGTATTTGCTCAACTGCAGGCCCTAACTCTTGACTATCAAAACATAAATAACAAATCATACGAATGTCATTTATTATTGCTCGAGCACGTTTAAGTATTAGGTTTCTTTTAAATGAGTAAATTTTTAGCACGCTTCCCAAGCTCCGAAAAATCTAAAATTTTTACTATGTGTAGGTCTTGAAAAATAAACCTAAGTTACTTCTTTGAGTTTTGTCCAAAAGATTTTTCTAGATATATGTAAAAATTTAAGAAGAAACCGTTTAAAAGAATAGCCCTCTTTAGCGACACTTCTTTGTTAATTTCTTAAAACTAGACTTTCCCTCTCTAAACACAGTGCCTTCTTCTCCACCATTAATGCCATCACCTTACTCCACAATACTTATACCTCCATGCAGACCCATTTTTATTCTTTGCAACCAAGTTCACTTCTCATGAATTGCAACATACTTACTACACATATACACATTACTCTCACAACTTTTTATAATCTTCCCAACTCACTTCCCTTCTTCCACGGCTGCCCCCATGGTGGTACTCCCTTTCTCATAGCAGCCATAGTTGCCACGGCTTGAAACCCACGAAGCTTACCTTGGTCTTCATGGCTCCACCTGCCATTCTATATACACACTAAGGCATATGCAATCCCCTAACTCTTTGTCAACCCACAGTAACACCATCAACCTATACTTCACGAAATACCCAACACATGCACACACCCGCAATTGCCTCACGGCAGCCACCCTCAATCCAAGACTACACACCTTCATTCACACATCACATGCCTTACACCTCAACACCAATGACGCAGGTTCTCCCTTTCTTTTGCACCTCTACACACACACAATACCCCACACAAAACCTCGCATAGTTGCTGCCCCTTGGTAGCCCCATTACAGCAGTCCCCCACTTGCTTTTTACACCTTTGCACACACAAAATTACCACAAAACACTTCACACGGCTGCTTCCCTTTGGCAGCCCATTACAGTAGTCTTCACCTTCTTTTCACACCTTCGCACACACGCAAAACACCACAAAAATCCCACGCAGCTGCTGCCCTTTTACACCTTCACAAACACACAGAAAAACACCATAAAAGCTTCCCAAAGCTGCTGCCCTTTGACAGCCCTATTACAGTCCTTCCCATCCCCTTTTCTTTCCACACTTCAGCAGTCCCTAAAGCGCCATTACGTAGGCCACAACACCACGCCAAATGTCCCTTACCTGGCAGTCCTCACGGCACCCCTTTCTTCTCTCCTTTCTACCTTGCACACACACAAAACCACAGCAGCAGTAGCAGCCCCTTTTCTTGTTGCTTTCCCCTTCCTTTGCACCCCCTTCATCCATACCAACACCCCTACGCACTGCCGAAACAGCCTTCACATGGCTGTCCTCGGCAGTCCTCTTTTCCCATGTCGTTACCCGCACTTCACCAATAACACAACCCCATCACGCACAGGGGCCATGTGTTGCTTCTCATCCCCTTCTCATTCACACATAACTACATTGCACAATTAAGTCCCACCATGGCTGCCACCACATGGCAGCCCCTCTACACAGCCAAAATACCTGCATATCTTGTCGAATACATATGCATTACACTCAGAAAAACACAGCAATCAAACACCCACGACTCCCCTTTCAAAATAGCATAACAACCCCTTTAAATTATTCATTTTGATGGCTAAATAGGCAAGGGATCATACCTAGGATTTTCAGCCCTAAAGCTCTTCTTCTCTCTTGGCAGCTTAGGGTCGGCTGACCCATGAAGTATGTGCATATATATATATATATATATATACAAACCCTAGGTTGTAGAATTACAACAATCCCCCCTACCAATATACGAGCCATTTAAATTCTACTCGGCACTTTATTGTTACAAAATGTCCATTATATTTATTTATGAAAGATGACGCATTAAAAGAACTTAATGGTTTAATACTTAACCCCGCTACACTAATTCGTTGCTAACACCTGTTAATAAGGTCTATACGCTAACAAAAAAAACTTTCATCGCTATTAATAACATCTGTTTACGTTAATTTATAGCGTTGATTTTAAAGTTGTCGCCAAAGATTTTAGTTATAGTATCTCCCCATATTTGACGCTATAAGCCGCTCAAAATAATGTACCAATGCTAGGTACGAGTTCGTCGCTAAAAGACACAAATATTCCTACTCGTAAATTTGTCGCTAAAAAAATAAAATTATTGTAAATTACCTAAAAGTTCAAACTTAAGATCGGGATATTACATTCTCCCCTCCTTTAAAAGAATTTGGTCCTTCAAATTTTACGTACCTCAAATTTTTTGGAAAAGATGAGGGTATTTGCTTCTGACTTCATCTTCGCGTTCCCACGTGGCCTCCTCAATCGCATGGTTCCTCCACAGGACCTTTACCAAGGAGATTTTCTTAGTCCGGAGTGTCTGTTCCTTGTAATCCAAAATTTGAACCGGTTGTTCGATGTAAGTGCAGTCTTCTCTAATCTGTAAAGGCTCTGGTTGTAGCACGTGCGTGGGGTCTGGGATGTACTTCCTTAGCATGGACACGTGAAACACATTATGGACGCTAATTGCCACTAATACCTCAATCAATGTTATAAATAACTGCTATCGTAAATCATATCTTATGATTTCAATTTTGTTGCTATGATCGTAATTCTAGTGTTCCCCAATTTTGTCGTTGTAGGCCACCTAAATTTAATATACCAATGCTAGGTGACAGTTTTCCGCTAAAAAGATGCAAATATTATTACTTGTAAAATTGTCGCTAAAGAATTAAATAAATTTTGTTAAAAATTACTAAAATTCAAACCTAAGATTGGGATATTACATTATCTCCCCCTTAAAGAAATTTTGTCCTCGAAATTTGGTGTCCCTTACACAGCTGATCTTAATCACGTTTGATCTCAACTACGTACCAACCAACATAACACCTCAAGTTCTTACAAGACTAAATCTATCTTAAGAGTTCACAAACAAACTCAGATATATTTTCAAGCAACTATATAAGTACATGCACCCAAAGACCTTAACGCACAAGATGTGTCATATGCATTTAACACACTTTTAAGCCATTGATAAGCCATACCTCAAAACTTTGCCTTACTAGATTGTTGTTCTTAATCGTGTCTGATCTCATCCCCCATCTTGACACTTAACTTAAAACTCACCAACAAATAATGCATTTAAGATTTATACTCTCAAATTAGATCATTTGCCAATTATAAATGCTATATTCACATTTCTCCATTTTAGAACTAAATCGTCTCTAAACCGTAAGGTCTCACTAATTGATCAAATTTCCAGAGAATCAAGTATATTCATCAAAATCAACCGTAAGACCAATTTGAGATCAAGATATTGCATCTTCTCCCCGGTAAAAGAAATTCGACCTCGAATTTTATTATACTTACAACCTCCAGATAATAGATCTTGCTACTTAACTCAGACATATAGCAACCAACATAATAGCAAGGCAGTGTCTAAACTCTGCACCAATTTATCACCGACGAATATTTAATATCATAATTCTTGTCCTAACCTTAATGCTAAGCTCAAACTTGCTAGGTCATTATTCACACCCTAACACTTATAAAACTTCAAGAGATCACATAACCTTCCGAAAGTCCCTAGGTCTTTACACTTCGATCCAGCTTCAGCAACTAGAAACACATATCTCCAGTCATCCATGTCCAGCTTCACCCAACGAAGTAAGTCCTCCTAATGGTATCTATAACCTTTAAAACATATGTCATAATCACCAAGATCAACCTAAAGAAACTTCACCAATAGAATATGGTCTTAACTTATGCTCGACTTAAACCATGGCCAACTAAAATAACATACTCAACGATTTTCGTTCATTGAAACCAAGATACATGCCTGCAATACTAAATCAGAAAACACCTTTGCAAGTTTTGGAAGGAATGGAAAGCGCACCCGTAGCCATTGAATCGGATGCCTGCGAGTCCTGTTGGGTTTTTGCAAGGACTTTTGTCGTTGCTCGGAGTTTCGTTGCATCCTCGTTTGGTTGACTATGTGGTCCAATTCTGAGGCAATCCTTAATAAAATGACCCTCTTGTCCACATGAGAAGCATTCTTTCGTCTTCCAAATACAGAGTCTACCAGGATGAAAGTGGTTACACCTGCGGCATGGCAGCGTCTAACTTTACTACTTTTCCAAGGTGCTGAGTTCCTTTGGAAGTTCTTCTGTTGGCCATTCCAAGTTTTGTGCAGTTCTTTTTGCGGAAAGGGGTCATCTTCCTGAAGTCTATTTCTTGCTGATGTTCTAATTCTAGCACGCCTGCTCCCTTCTCCGCCAGATGTCGGTGTCCATATGGCCCTAGAATGTGGATTCGTTTATGTCCTTAGGTTAGACCCTTGAGGTTGCTCGGCCGACAATGTCTTCTCTGATAATGAGGAGTTTTTCTTGTCCATAGAAGGTTCGATAGGGGTTTCTTGTCTAGACATCCTACAGCTAAGGCAAAAGAGAGGTCGTTAGATGAAAGGTGGAATATGTCTCACTTATGTAAATCAATGAGTATAATTTGTTTGAAGTTCACTAACTAAAATCATGAGATCACCTAGTGGTGAATATTTCGCCCATCTATTGTTATTAGTCTGACACCAAAATCAATGTAAACCAGGCAACCTATGAAGCATACCACTTAGGCTTAGTCGATATGTTTAAATAATGTCTATATGCACTTCCACATCATAACCCCAAACTGAAAACTCTGACCCCAATGCTTTTGTTGCGCATTCTAATACCTTAAGACAATCAGTTCATATTGTTGTCAAAATTCAACATAGAGTAAAGTATTACCTTAAAAGTACCCAAAATATAGTTACACACATATCTCACGCATCCATCAAAATTTAAATCTCTAATCTACCATATCTCTCAATCACAAGGACTCACCGCAGCGATAGGCGACTCCTCCAGGACACTATCTCGCCAGGGATCTCTTTAACTCCCCTTCCGCCAGGTAGACGGCTCCTCTAGGATGCTACCTCGGCCACTCGGGTAGACGGCTCCTCCGGGATGCTACCTTGATCCGCTCTGAGTGCTCCTGCACAAGGACTAACCGCGGGGATAGGCGACTGTAATATCCCACATCGGTTGTGAGAGAGTTTGCGATTTGCCTTATAAGACCCTGCCTATGAACTCATAAGTACCTACTTGGCTAGCCCTTTTGAGGGAGGCAATGCCCTATGGTGGGGCCGTGGACCGGGTCGTTACAGATGGTATCAGAGCCAACTCTCGAAAGCTCGGGCTGGGGTATCCAGTCGGGTTGCCGATGGTTGGGGGAAACGAAGGCAAGCCCGGGATATCCCACATCAAGAGGATGGTTGGGGCAACGAAGGGTGAGCTGGTATATCCCACATTGGCTAGAGAGAAAGATTCTGGGCTATGTGTGCTCGAGCCTTAGCGAGGACGCTAAGGAATAAGGTAGGGAGATTGTAATATCCCACATCGGTTGTGAGAGAGTTTGCGATTTGCCTTATAAGACCCTGCCTATGAACTCATAAGTACCTACTTGGCTAGCCCTTTTGAGGGAGGCAATGCCCTATGGTGGGGCCGTGGACCGGGTCGTTACAGCGACTCACCCGGGACACTATATCAGCCAGGGAGCTCTTCAACTCCCCTTCCTCGAGGTAGACGGCTCCTCCGAGATGCTACCTGGCCCATCAGGTAGACGGCTCATTCGAAATGCTACCTTGACCCACTCCGAGTGCTCCGGTACAGGGTCTTACCCGCGGGATAGGCGACTCCTCCGGGACACTATCTTTGCCAGGGTGTCTTCGTGACTGGCCTATGTGCTCCGGCACTGGGGGCTTGCGTCGGCACCCCTATGGACTATGACCCCCGGGTCACTTCGAGACGAGAGCAGGTCTTTGGAGGGCATCGCGCCTAGTCCACCTGGCAGTTGGACGTCAGGTCCTCTCTACCACTGCCAGGCCTGTGGGACTCTACAAGGGCTTGGATTGGAGGCTAGATCAATGGGGTTCTCTGGCCACGTCGACGCTGTGGGAGCCAGTCTTTCCAGACAGATAGAGCAACGTTGTGCGGGACAGGATGGGTGAATATGCGATTCAACAGTCCGTGGAGCACCGACAGCTGTGGACCCCTCAGTGATGTGTCACTCCCGCGGAGCACCACGTGTCGCGTGATGACATCATCATCTCAACCTCCATAAATAGAGGTCTTGAGAATTCATTTGGAAGGTTGGACATTTTCAGAACACTTTTACTTTCTCACTCTAGAATCCTAGAGAGAGAAATATACATGACACTGACTTTGGACCTAAGCATTGGACTGTGACTGTCGTCGTGTATTCACCCTGCGCCATCGCCCTTGCAGCACTGCCACCCTCAGGCTCTGTTTGGGAAGCCTTTGGTCTCTGCCCTTGGTCCGCCCTTGTTGTGTCCCACATCATCACACTTGGCATCTGACTCGGACTGCATTCCTTGTGGCACCGCCACGTCGACTGTGAACCCACTTTCCTTGGCATCATTTTGGCGACTCCGCTGGGGGGGTGAGCATCGCAGTGCAGTTCATCTCGTGCCCGACACACCCAAGCAAACATGCCTCAGCAACGTAGGGCTACCAGGACTACCAATCACAGCCTCCACCAAGTCATCCATGAAGTCACATTTTCCAGACTTAGAAAATTTTCAAGCTACATTTCTCTTGCACAAGTCTACTGACACCACTCTTGATACCATCACCCACTACCTTGGGGGCTTCACCCTTTCCCAACCCTTCAGCCTCACATCCCATACCGACTTGGTGTGTGGTGCGCGGGGTGGCTCGAGCCACGTTACTAAGTCTCAACTCTGTCAGTTGACACCCCCCAGGTCTCGCGACCGCCCATGCCAGGTATGTATGCAACACGCTCAACAACCCTCCCCTATCTCTGTCGCTCAGTCGGTCATCGATGCCAGACCATCACCCTCAGTGGTCTCCCTCACCATCCTTGACTCAGCCAAACACTTAGAAAATTTTTCACTTTTTTCCCAACCGGTCATTCATGATCACCCTCAGCGGTCTCCCTCGGCACCCTTGTTCGAGCTCAACACTTAGAAAAATGTTCAATAAAAATTTTTCACCCCTACA
The DNA here is from genome assembly GCA_033070095.1 of Escallonia herrerae. Classification (NCBI taxonomy): domain Eukaryota; kingdom Viridiplantae; phylum Streptophyta; class Magnoliopsida; order Escalloniales; family Escalloniaceae; genus Escallonia; species Escallonia herrerae. The sequence continues at coordinate 821,953 of JAVXUP010000065.1, forward strand.
TCATATACTCTGCTTGCTCGCAGTCGGGTCACCACCCACTCACCCTCGTTCTACACTTAGAAAATTTTTCATCTCCCCCACATACTCCCAACATTCATACTCTCATCACTCTCCCTCTCACATTTTCCTCTCCTCACTCCCACCATCCTACTCCTCTCTTTCTCTTCTTGAACATTGTGAAATTTTTCTTGGGGGCTCCCTCTTTAGGGTTGCCAAAAAAAATTTAATTAATTAATTTTGAAATTCAAAAGAAAATCAAGTTGGGCAGAACCCACCCATGAGACCCGCCTGACCCATGCCCCGACCCGCGTATTTTCTTTCTCCCTGTGCCGTACCCAACCCAACCCGAAACCGACCTGCGTCCATCCCCTAACCCCAACCCTAATTTTCATCTCTTTCCCCCTCTTTTTCATGCACCGCACTGCCTTCTCCCTCTGCCTCGCCTTCCACGGCCTGTCTCCTTCACCGCCGGCGACCTCCCATCTCGTCCCTACCTCTTTCCTCTTTTGCCCCCGCCCCTCCCCCTTCCTTTCGCCCACCCGATGCACCCCGTCACAGGCCCCTTCTTCCCCTTCCCTTCCCCTTTTCCTCCATGGCCGACCCAAGCTTGGCCTCGGTCATCTCCCTTCGCCTTTCCCCCTTCCTCCCTCATCCCCATTCAGCCTCGGCCATCCCCCTCCTCCTCTCCCCTTCCCATTTCCCCTCGCCCAACACCATGCCTGCGCCATGCAGCCTCGGCCTCGGCCAAGGGGCCTTGGTCCACCGACCTTGGCATTCCCTCTCCCTCTGTCCCTTATCTCGCCCCTTGGCCTCTCGCCGTTGCCGCTGCCCACCCTTCCCTTTCGTCTCCTCTTCACATGTCCCTATTTCGGCCAACTCCACCAAAGCCGAGGCTGACACCTCCTTCCCCGCCGAGGCCGACCCTCACGCCACACCCAAGGCCGAGGCCGACCCCCCCCCCCCTCTTCAACCTTCGGCCTTCATCCTCCTCCCCTCCCTTCACCTTCGGCGACCATCAAAGCCACCCATTTTGGCCTTCCCAGAGCCATGGCCATCACCTTCAAGAACCTCTCCATCTCTTCTTTCCCTTCACCACCTTCGGCTCGCACACATTCACCCAACGACCGACAACCATCACCAACCATCATCCTCCCAACCATGCATAAAAAAAAAACTCATCACGCGACCAACGCGCGCTTCACGTCCAACCTTTCACTTAAGTCACCACACCCAAGTCCACCCCGCCACCTTCGACCTTCCCACCTTCACATCATGGCCGACATTCAAGGCCGGTACTTCAAAAAAAATTTTGGCAACATTAACCGATGTGCATTGCCCGCGCCCCTACGCCCATCGTGGACTGCCCCCGCATCGCGACGCCTAACCGCGCCTTTGTCTCGCCCCTCATCACGACGTCCCTGACATCAACGCCTTGTTAGGTGGTGAGCGAGGCAGCTCGAACCACTTACTCCTACCCATTGTTCACATGCCCGTCGCCATACCCAGGCATCGCGTTGCCCGAACATCATTCAGCGACCCCGTCACCTAGACATCACTCTGCGACCCCCATGGCATGGACATCACTCTGCAACCCTTGTCCTCAAAAGTTACTCCATGACCCCCGTCGCCCAGACGTCACTCTGCGACCCCCGTCGCTCAGACGTCACTCCGCAACCCCCGTCGCCCGAACGTCACTTTGTCGCGCCCGTGCACCGCGCCACTGATACAGTCGCGCCCTCGGGCTCACTGTCACTTTACAGTGCCCTTGGCACCTTACTCACCCTGTCGTGTCTGTCTACTTTTTCATACTTAGAATTCTTTTGCAACATTGACAGCCTTACATTGCCCGCGATCCCTGTCGCCCTCGTCCGGACGCCATCTCCACGACCCCCGTCATCCGTCATCTAGACGTCATCTCCGCGACCCCCGTCGCCCTTATGTCATCTCCGCCGACTCCATGACTACGCTCTTGCTCCCCATCATCATGCCCTTATGTCAATGTCCCAAGCATTCCCAGGTATCAATAGGTGATGCACGAGGTGGCTCGAGCTACCTACTCTTCACCTTCGTCACTCAGAGACGACGTCAACTACTCTCTAGCCAAAGAACATCAAAACTTCTTCCAAGTGTTTATGCGTGTGGCGCCCGCTTGGGTTGCCCCTTTGTGCACCCCACACAGAGGGGGCTTATGTTCCAAACCTATCCTGGTCGTACCCAAGGGCTCAGTAGGGTCCCTCGTAGCACTAACACATCGACACGGTCAACGTCAATTCTTTTCAACGCATCAAACCGGTCAAAGTGCGCATGCTCGTGTCACGTGCGTTTCATGCTTCGTACGCCTTAGCCACCAATCATTTCACGTTAGCGTGACTCATGGTACCACGTTCATCACGCCGCGATCACCTGAGCACCTTTTTTGCCAAAAACATCGACCGATGGCGCAACTGGAACGACGGGGTCAAGGGGCAAAGGCCTTAGGCAACCCCATGGTCTCATAGGGGGTTGCCTTGGCCTTCCCCCCGGTTCTTCACTTTTTGCGCAAGGTTCTTTTCGCACTTTGTTCACTTTGTGCGCTTCATTTGTGTTCATACCCTATGCCTGTTAAGGGACCCGCGTCGCGCGACACATCACCTAGTCAATGGTCAATTATTCAACGCCATAACCCGGTCAAAGTGTATCTCCTTTCAAGCATTCACAGGCATCACCAATGCAGCGACATCAACAGAGTCAAACCGTTGGAAAAAGGGATCGACCCTTCAAGGGGGTCGACCACCCCTTTCATAAGGGGGTCGGCCACCCTTTCCTAATGGGGTCGGCCACCCTTCCCTTGCAGGGGGTCGGCCACCCTTTTGCCTTGCAGTGTTCATTCCTAAACCCGCAACATCACTCATCGCGCTCTCCACTATACGCACTCAACACCAATGGTCACTTGACGCTCGTCACCAACCGTACGCAATTGTCACGACGGCAGCACACTATCACAAGTATTGCTCGGCGACAGTCGTCGCTACGCCCTTGCGCCATGCTTAAAATACGTACCCCGGGCACCAAGTATTGCTCCGCGGTAGTCGTTGCCACACCCATGCACCGCAATCATGTTACAGGTCTCTGGGCATCACACTTATTCACCACACCATGTGCCCCTCCATGGACTTGGAACATGCTTCGACCCACTCTCTGGAGTGTGCAGCATTCCGGGGGCTTCGCTCGTAGTGCTCCAGCACGAGGACCCCTCACTGCGGCATGGGCTTAGCACCATCACGAGCTTAGAGCCCACCGGCTCATTCAAACTGCGGGACGGGCTTAGAACCATCACCGGCTCAATCAAACTGTGGCATGGGCTTAGCGCTGTCACAGACTTAGCACCATCGGTGGCTCAATCAAACTGCGGGACGGGCTTCGTGCCCTCGCCAGCTCAATCAAACTGCAGCAGGGCTTAGCGCCATCACGAGCTTAGCGCCATCGCCAGTGCAATCAAACTGTGGGACGACTTTGTGCCGTCGCTGGCTCAATTAAACTGCGGCATGGGCTTAGCGCCGTCACGAGCTTTGGGCCATCGCTGACTCAATCAAACTGCGGGACGGGCTTCGTGCCGTCGCCGGCTAATTAAACTGCGGCATGGGCTTAGCGCCGTCATGGGCTTAGGCCATCGCCGGCTCAATCAAACTGCGGGACGGGCTTCGTGCCCTCGCCGGCTCAATCAAACTGCAGTAGGGCTTAGCACCATCACGGGCTTAGCACCATCGCCGGCACAATCAAACTGTGGGACGGCTTCGTGCCATCGCTGGCTCAATCAAATTGCGGTATGGGCTTAGCGCCATCACGGGCTTAGCACTATTGCCGGCTCAATCAAACTGCGGGATGGGCTTCGTGCCATCGTCGTCTCAATCAAACTGCGGCATGGGCTTAGCACCGTCACGAGCTTAGCGCCATCGTTGGCTCAATCAAACTGCAGGACGGGCTTCGTGCCGTCACCGGCTCAATCAAACTGCAGCACGGGCTTAGCACCGTCATGGGCTTAGGCCATCGTCGGCTTAATCAAACTGCAGGACGGGCACAAACTCTCTCAGCGACCGCTCAATGAACGCTGCCGACCAACCCGTCGCAGGAATACTCGCAAAGGGCAGTAGCCACTCTACGAACCTTGCATACACCTACATCTGCAAAAATGGGTTCTCTACAGTCACTCCCTCAAATGTCTGCAGGAACGCTGCCTTCAATAGCTCTAGCCAGCGTACTGTCTCAGCGGGCAACTGGAGGCTTTCCCACGATACGACCCCGGCCTGCCCACTCGACGATCCCCTACTCGCTTCACCAACCACCGCACCACTCCCCACTACCACAGGCCTCTCTCTTTCTCCACCCGCTGCCTGTGCACCGACGGTCATCGAGTGCATCGCCATCAATGTCGCCCCCGCCTCGACAGCTGACCCCGACTACGCGTCCTGCTGGCGCTCCACAATAGGCTGCGTCGGAATCTCTGACTCATGAGCACAGGGTGCCATCGCAGGCTCCAGCTCCACCGGGTCCTCCCGCTCTACCCCCATAGCCTCCGCCTCTGGGCCTGTCCACCATAAGCCACTGGCATCAAACATCAGCGACTTGTTAACCGCTCCACCATACACATCATCCACTCTCTCCTCAGCACCCGGCAGTGGGCTCACCCTATCGCTCAAACCAGCCACCGACGTATCAACCACCTCCAGCTCACCCCCATCTACCTGCTCATCTACCTCAATTGCCACCGCCTCCTTTGCCTCGGCAGTCGCGCCTGCATCACGGACTCCCTCCACCGTTTGCTCCTCATCTTCCTGTCAAAGGAACCGTCAGTACGTTAACCCTTTTTATAATGACTTAATAACCCAAATATATATATATATATATATATATATATATATATATATATATATATAATAAGTAACAGCAAGCCTTACCTCAACCACCGGCTCCTCCAATGCCTCCCGCTGCCTCTTCGACCCTGCCAGGCATGAGCCCGAAGTGCCTGTACTCGTTTAACGAGCACTCTCCATCATACTCACCCAAAGCACCGACATCAGCCCCTTGCCGGCCCCTGGCACTTGCGGTGACGGCATTGCTGGCTCTTCTCCATGCCAGCCTACCTCGCAGCTGTCACCGATATCAAGCTCAGTGCCTGGTCACATGCAAACACGTCCGCTAGTCGACGTGTGCCCGATGGCTGTGCCAACCACTCCGCCCAACTCGCACGTAATCACTCCCACCACTGGGCATACCCCAGGGTCACTACCCCCGCCACCGCTGTCCTCGGCTGCCTCCACTCTGTCACTGGTGCTGGCCACTCACGGACTCTATCATACTGCGTGTACCCAAATGAGGTGGTCACACTCCACGGGCCGCGGTTTCCGTACAGCGGCTCCAAGTCATAGCCGAACGCCAGCAACAACCGATCTGGGGCATTACCGGGCCACGGAATATAGATTCTCCGTGGGCTTCCCGCCATCGTTAGTCAGCACCGGAAGCCAACCCAGAAAATAAGCCACCAAGAGCACAACATCAGCTGGCACTAAGGACCCCCTCCTGGCCAAGTCCCTCGTCATCTCCTGTCCATGCAACCAGGGGTACTCTGTACGACGAATGCATGTCTCTGTACAGCCGTGCCAAGCACGCCTCGCGAGAGTCTATCAATCGTGATAGCGGGCAATCGGGCCTTTTGATGCCCGACCATGCGAACGCCCATGATTCGATACACCACACCGCCACCTCCTGTGACCTGCCACCATGAGCCACCATCCTCATTGTCGGTACCGGGTGCTGGCGCGGGAAGCCTATCGTACAATAATCCGGAAAGTACTCGTACAGATACCTCTGCAGGAACATCCAGTCCATGTACGTAGCCACCTGGTACCGCCCATGCAACCGCTTCACCTCATTCACCAACTGATCCAGACGTGCGTACAAGGTGCCCAGATACATAGGCGCTAGCCCGACGCGTATCCCCTGCAGCATCCAAATTGCCAGGGGGATCACCCTCGGAGAAATGCCGTCCTCTGGAGTCCCCTCAAACACAAACCTACAAGTAAGCAGCAGCTCATTATATGCGACATTAAATGAAATCACAAGCACGAATGCGATCTACGGGAAGTACTATTCTCACCTCGACAGGAACATCATCAGGAAAGCCACCATCTCGTACCGCTGGTCCTTGTGATACGGCCCCATCACAAAGTGAGCAGCAGCGCCCAATCTCTGCCCGACCTCGCCTGCGCCATACCGTAGAACAGTCAGAGCCATCCACCGTATGTCCCCTTCTGGTGCTGCCTTGTCTCCGCCAAGATATCCAACAACTGCGTCTGCAGCAAGCACTCCTCACCACTGAGCCGCGTCACACGCGCGTCCAACTCTCCCTACATCGGCAGACCCATCAGCATCATCACATCCAGCAGCGTCGGCCCGATCTCTCCGAACTCGGTCATAAAAGTATGTGTTTGAGTGCTCCACCTCGACAGTAGCAGAGTCATCCCAGGCGTATCCCTATACAACTCCAGGCCCTTCCCTGTAATGTCCACCGCTGGCAGTAACCCCAACCTCTATAATAGCGCTTGCCACCGCGGCGTCTCCACCATGTGTTGACACCAGAAGTCCCACCCAGTTGGCATCGCGCCATGCCCCTTTAACACTATGGATGCCCACGGTATATCCTCCATCTCCACCAACAACCCCGGCACATATCTCGACAACATCACAGACGCCTCCTCCTAGCTCAGAGCACGCACATATGGTGTTGGTGCCCGTGGCTCCTCTCCCATCGACGGACCGCTCCACGGCACTGTAAAAGCTCCATCAACCACTCGGATAGCAAGCTCCCTCCACAACTCACAATCAGGTACTTGCGGCACTACTCCCCTCACTCCCAGCAGTGTGTTCGTCTTGTCTGGGTCCGGATCATACGACCTCACTCCATCGTCATCAAATGTCAAAGGCACGGTAGTCTCCCCGCCCGGCACAACTATGGCCTCGTCTGTCGGCGGCACTGCCACGGGTTCTGTCGTCATGACCCGCGATGGTCGTGATGCACTAGCCGCCGCACCCCGCGGGTTCGTGAACATCTTCTGCTTAACCTTTTTTGGAACGGGCATAGGCTCAACGGGCATGGTCCTCGCTCCACCCAATGGCATCGACAACCCCCTCACGGCCGAACCCCCTGGCTGGCCGACCCCCCTGGTTGGCCGACCCACATCCCCTTCCTCCTTATCTTCCTTCCCTTCCCCCTTTCTCCTGATGAGGCCGACCCCCTGGGCTGGTCAACCCCTCGTGAGGCTGGCCCCCTCGCGGCCGACCCACTTCCCCTTTCCTCCCTCCTTCCTCTTTCCTCTCTCCTCTCCCTCTCGCCACCTGGGCCGACCCCTTGGCTTCGCCGACCCCCATCATCGGCCGACCCCTGGGCCACTTGCTTGCCTTCTCTCACCATCTCTCATTTTTCTCTCTTTTCTCTCTCTGGACTAATGAGATGTGAATGATTTTTTTTTCTCAACTCGTCCCCCCTTCACTATTTATAGTCAACAACAAAAGGGGGGAGAAGCATCTCTATTTTTCGCACACATGTGCCCTTTTGCGCAATGCGCACTGCAAGCCACCACATTTTATGCGTGAGGCACCCGCTCGGGTTACCCCTCCGCGCACGCCACATGCAGGGAGGGGGCTTATGTTCTTACCCTATCCTGGTCAGACCCCTGGGGCCCGTTAAGGGATCCACGTCATGCAACACATCACCTAGTCAACTGTCAATTATTTAATGCCATAACCCGGTCAAAGTACATCTCCTTTCAAGCATCCACATACAGCACCAATGCAGCGACATCCATAGAGTCAAACCGTTAGAAAAAGGGATCGACCCCTCAAGGGAGTAGGCCACCCCTTTCCTAAGGGGGTCGGCCACCCCTTTCCTAAAGAGGTCGGCCACCCTTTCCTAAGGGGGTCGGCCACCCCTTTCATAAAGGGGTCGGCCACCCCTTCCTTAAGGGGTCGGCCACCCCTTCTACGCAAGGGGGTCGGCCACCCCTTTCCTAAGGGGGTCGGCCACCCTTTTGCCTTGCAAAGGTCATTCCTAAACACCCGACATCACTCATCGTGCTCTCCACAAAACGCACTCAACACCAATGGTCACTTGACGTTCGTCACCGACCGTGTGCAATCGTCACGACGGCAGCACACTATCACAAGTATTGCTCGGTGACAGTCGTCACTGTGTCCTTGTGCCATGCTTATGATACGTTCCCCGGGAACCAAGTATTGCTCCGCGACAGTCGTCGCCGCACCCATGCACCAAAATCATGTTACAGGTCTCCGGGCATCACACTTATTCACCACACCATGCCCCCCTGCCGTGGAAAAGGAACATGCTTCGACCCACTCTCTGAAGTATGCAGCATTTCGGGGGTTCCGCTCATAGTGCTCCGGCACGAGGATCCCTCACTGCGGCAAGGGCTTAGCGACATCACGGGCTTTGGGCCATCTCCGGCTCAATCAAACTGCGGGACGGGCTTAGCGCCATCGCCGGCTCAATCAAACCGTGGCACGGGCTTAGCGCCGTCACGGGCTTAGCGCCGTCACGGGCTCAATCAAAGTTTGGGACGGGCTTCGTGCTGTCGCTGGCTCAATCAAACTGCGGCATGGGCTTAGCGCCGTCACGGGTTTAGCGCCATCGCCGGCTCAATCAAACTGCAGGACGGGCTTTGTGCCGTCGTCGGCTTAATCAAACTGCGGCACGGACTTAGCGCCATCGCCGGCTCAATCAAACTACGGCATGGGCTTAGCGCCATCGCCGTCTCAATCAAACTGCAGGACAAGCTTCGTTCTGTCGTCGGTTCAATCAAACTGCGGCACGGGCTTAGCGCCACTGCCGGCTTAATCAAACTGCGGGACAGGCTTCATACCGTCGTCGGCTCAATCAAACTACGGCATGGGCTTAGTGCCATTAGGGGCTTAGCGCCATCGCCGGCTCAATCAAACTACGGGACGAGCTTCGTGCCATCACCGACTCAATCAAACTATGGCTGGGCATAGGGCCATCGCCAGCTCAATCAAACTGGGGGACGGGCTTCGTACCGTCACCGGCTCAATCAAATTGTAGCATGGGCTTAGCACCGTCACGGGCTTAGCGCCATCACCGACTCAATCAAACTGTAGGACGGGATTCGTGCCGTCGCCAGCTCAATCAAATTGCGGCATGGGCTGAGCGCCGTCACGGGCTTAGCGCCATCATCGGCTCAATCAAACTATGGGAAGGGCTTCGTGCCATTGCCGGCTACGGCTCAATCAAACTGCGTCATGGGCTTAGCGCCGTCGCCGGCTCAATCAAATTGCGGGACGGGCTTCGTGACATCGTCGGCTCAATCAAACTGCGGCATGGGCTTAGCGCCGTCACGGGCTTAGCGCCGTCGCCGGCTCAATCAAACTGTGGGACGGGCTTCGTGACATCGCCGGCTCAATCAAACTGCGGCATGGGCTGAGCGCCGTCGCCGGCTCAATCAAACTGTGGGAAGGGCTTCGTGCCATCGCCGGCTCCGACTCAATCAAACTGCGTCATGGGCTTAGCGCCGTCGCGGGCTCAATCAAACTGCGGGACGGGCTTCGTGACATCGCCGGCTCAATCAAACTGCGGCATGGGCTTAGCGCCGTCACGGGCTTAGCGCCGTCGCCGGCTCAATCAAACTGTGGGACGGGCTTCATGACATCCCCGGCTCAATCAAACTGCGGCATGGGCTTAGCGCCGACACGGGCTTAGCGCCGTCGCCGGCTCAATCAAACTGCGGGACGGGCTTCGTTACATCCCCGGCTCAATCAAATTGCAGCATGGGCTTAGCGCCGTCACGGGCTTAGCACCGTCGCCGGCTCAATCAAACTGCGGGACGGGCTTCGTGTCGTCGCCGCTCAATCAAACTGCGGCAAGGGCTTAGCGCCGTCACGGGCTTAGCGCCATCGCCGGCTCAATCAAACTGTGAGACGGGCTTCGTGCCGTCGCTGCTCAATCAAACTGGGCATGGGCTTAGCGCTGTCACAGGCTTAGCGCCATCGCCGGCTCAATCAAATTGCGAGACGGGCTTCATGCCATCGCCAGCTCAATCGAACTGCAGCATGGGCTTAGCGCCGTCACGGGCTTAGTGCCATTGTCGGCTCAATCAAACTACGGGATGGACTTCGTGCTGTCGCCGGCTCAATACAATTGCAGCATGGGCTTAGCGCCGTCACGGGCTTAGCGCCATCACCGGCTCAATCAAACTGAGGCATGGGCTTAGTGTCGTCATGGGCTTTGCGCCATCGCCAGCTTAATCATACTGCGGGACGGGCTTCGTGCCGTCACCGGCTCAATCAAACTGTGGCATGGGCTTAGAGCCATCGCCGGCTCAATCAAACTGTGGGACGGGCTTCGTGCCGTCGCCGGCTCAATCAAACTACAACATGGGCTTAGCGTCATCACGGGCTTAACGCCATTGCCAGCTCATCAAACTGTGGCATGGGCTTAGAGCCATCGCCGGCTCAATCAAACTGTGGGACGGGCTTCGTGCCGTCGCCGGCTCAATCAAACTACAACATGGGCTTAGCGTCATCACGGGCTTAACGCCATTGCCAGCTCATCAAATTGAGGGACGTGCTTTGTGCCGTCGCCAACTCAATCAAATTGCGGCATGGGCTTAGCACCGTTACGGGCTTAGCGCCATCGCCGGCTCAATAAAACTGCGTCATGGACTTAGCGCCGTCACGGGCTTAGCGCCATCGTCGGCTCAATCAAACTGCGGCATGGGCTTAGTGTCGTCATGGGCTTAGTGCCATCGGCGGTCAATCAAACTGCGGCATGGGTTTAGCGCCATCGCCGGCTCAATTAAACTGCGGGACGGGCTTCATGCCGTCGCCGGCTCAATCAAACTGCAGCACGGGCTTAGCGCCGTCACGGGCTTAGCGCCATCGCTGGCTCAATCAATTTGCGGGATGGGCTTTGTGCCATCGCCGGCTCAATCAAACTGCGGCATGGGCTTAGCGCCGTCACGGGCTTAGCGCCATCGCTGACTCAATCAAACTGTGAGACGGGCATCGTGCCATCACTGGCTCAATCAAACTGTGGCATGGGCTTAGCGCCGTCACGGGCTTAGCGCCATCGCCGGCTCAATCAAACTGCGGGACGGGCTTCGTGCCGTCGCTGGCTCAATCAAACTGTGGCATGGGCTTAGCGCCGTCACGGGCTTAGCGCCATCGCTGGCTCAATCAAACTGCGGGACGGGCTTCGTGCCATCACCAGCTCAATCAAAATGCGACATGGGCTTAGCGCCGTCACGGGCTTAGCGCGGCATTTTACCGCTCCACCGGAAATTCCCTCTGCTCCCTCCTCTTCCAGGTCCATCATAAGGAAAATGAAAACCAAGATTTGCTTTATCCATCGCCGGCTCAATCAAACTGCGGGACAGACTTCATGCTGTCGACGACTCAATAAACTGTGGCATGGGCTTAGCTCCATCGCTGGCTCAATCAAACTGCGGCATGGGCTTAGTGTCGTCACGGGCTTAGTGCCATCACCGGCTCAATCAAACTGCGGGACGGGCTTCGTGCCGTCGCCGGCTCAATCAAACTGCGGCATGGGCTTAGCGCCATCGCCGGCTCAATCAAACTGTGGGACGGGCTCAGTGCCGTGGCCAGCTCAATCAAACTGCAGAATGGGCTTAGCGCCATCGCCGGCTCAATCAAATTGTGGGACGGGCTTTGTGCCGTCGCGGGCTCAATCAAACTGCGACATGGGCTTAGCGCCGTAACGGGTTAGCCCCATCGCCAGCTTAATCACCGGTGGCTCTGGCCCTCGCAACAGGATGGGCTCGTAACCCTATCATCGGCACAACCTTAAAGCCACTAACATCACACTTGCAGGGAACTCCGATGCGAAGACTTCCCCACTATAGACTCTAAGCACCAAGCGGCAACCATGGCCACTCATTCCTGTTGATCGTCGACACCACCAGGGCAATGACCCACGGTCACTTCGGGATTGGAGCAGGTCCTTGGAGGGCATCGCGCCTAGTCCGCCTGGCAGTTGGCTACAGGGGCAACCCTCACCGCTTTCAGGTTCTCTGCGCGTCTCTTGACGCTTCTTGTGGGATTCAGTAAGGGCTTGGACTTGTGGCTGGAGCAACGGGCTACTCTGACCATGCTACCGCGGCATGATCAGTCTCCTCAGACAGGCAGAAAGATGTTGCAAGGGTAGGGCTGCACGAACTTGGGGATCGACAGTCCAACGGAGAATCAGTACTTTGGACCCCCTGGCGACGTGTCGTTCCCAGGGGTGACACATGTCAACTTATGACACATGCACATTTTTGCCTATAAATAGTGGACTTTGGAGCTTATTCAAGGATCTTTTTTTCATTTGGACTTTCATTTTCTCTCTCTAAAAAGACATTCTCTCTAGTATTCTAGTGAGAGAAACATATTTGAACCTTGGTCACTAGACCCTCGACGCTACACCCTTGACACGGACTGTCGACCATCGACCTTGTTCATCGTCGCCCTACCTTCGTGGCTCTGCCAGCCCTCGTGACCTGTCTGGGGAGCCTTGGTCTCAGCCCTTACTCCGTCCTTGTTGTCTCCTACTTTGTCTACCTGGAAGCTGACTCAGACTGCATCCTTTGTGGCACCTCCACGTAGTAGCAAACTCATTTTCAGTATCAACAGTATGTGACTTTGGCACCTTGTTTGTCACGTGGGTACGATTCACGTCGACGCGCTCGTCGTAACGCAACTTCCAGATTCATCATTTCCCATCGAAACACCTACCGTCAGCGCACCCGAAGTTCACCAAGAAGAGGAATTATCCTTGGCCTCCCTTCTTGGGAGTTGGCCATTGGCCTTGGCCACCCCCTAGGGTTGGCCTCGGCCTCTCCAAGGGGTCGGCCTTGGCCTTCCCCCAATTGTTGGCCTATGGCCTCTCCTTTCGCACGTACTTGTTTTCTCTAGTCCTTGTACCTCTGAGATGTTTACGAACATTCGTACATCAACCTCGCGACGTCCGTCGTGCATCAACCTCGTGACGTCCATCGTGCATCAATCTCACAACATCCGTCGTCCATTAACCTCGCGACCTCCATCGTGCATCAACCTCACGACGTCCGTCGTCCATCAAACTCGCGACGTCCGTCGTGCATCAACCTCTTGACGTCCGTCATCCGTGACTGCATACCGCTCTCCCGATGCCCATCACCCAAAGTCACCCAAAGTCACGCACTACCACTGAATGCCCGTCACCCAAAGTCACGTCCGTCATTAATACATGTTGCATTCATCATCTTGTTATGACAGGTACACTCAGCTCACATCCCATCTTCTGGACACCCGACGCGTGCTCGTGCGCCGTCTTTGTGACGTTCGTCGCTGCGCCCGTGCACATTCTCATGATATGTGCCTCGGCACCAAGTATGGCTTCACGACGTTCGTCACCGCACCACTTTCATAACACGTGCCCCGGCACCAAGTATTGTCTCCACGACGTTCGTCGCCGCACCCATGCGCCATTCTCATGACATGTGCCCCGACACCAAGTATTGCTCTACGACGTTCGTCGTCGCGCCCATGTGCCACTTCCATGACATGTGCCCCGGCACCAAGTATTGTTCCGTGACGTTCATCACTGTGCCCTTGCGCCATTCTCATGATACGTTCCCCCGGCACCAAGTATTGCTCCCCGACGTTCGTCGTCGTGCCCATGCGCCACTTTCATGACATGTGCCCTGGCACCAAGTATTATCTCTGCACCCTTGCGCCATTCTCATGATGCGTGCCCCCGGCACCAAGTATTGTTCCGCGACGTTCGTCACTGTGCCCTTGCGCCATTCTCATGATGTGTGGCCCCGGCACCAAGTATTGCTTCGCGATGTTCGTCACAGCGCCCATGCACCACTTCCATTACATGTGCCCCGAAACCAAGTATTGTCTCCGCGACGTTCGTCGCCGTGCCCATGCGTCATTCTCATGACATGTGCCTCGGCACCAAGTATTGTTCCGTGACATTCATCGTCGCGCCCGTGTGCCATTCTCATGATACGTGCCCCCGGCACCAAGTGTTGTCTCTGTGATGCTCATCGCCGCGCCCATGCGCCATCTCCATCACATGTGCCCCCGGCACCATACGCATTCTGTCGCGCCCATGCGCTGCGCCATCTCCATGACATGTGCCCCTGGGCTCCTTGTCACACTACAGTGCTCTCAGCACCATACGCACTCTGTCGCGCCCATGCGTCGTGCCACTAACACAGACATGCCCCCTGGCACCTTACTTACTCCGTCGTGCCCCTTGGCTCTCTGTCACACTACCATTCTCCTTGCATCGGTCCATCCTTTCACCATACCATGTGCACCTTGCCTTAGTCGCGAAACATGCTTTGACCCACTCTCCGGAGTGTGCAACATTCTGCGGGGATAGGCGACTCCTCCGAGACACTATCTCCACCAGGGAGCTCTTCAACTCCCCTTCTGTCAGGTAGACGGCTCCTCCAGGATGCTACCTCGGCCAGTCGGGTAGACGGATCCTCCGGGATGCTACCTTGACGCACTTCGAGTGCTCTGGCATAAGGACTCACCGCGGGGATAGGCGACTCCTCTGGGACACTATCTCCATCAGGGAGCTCTTCAACTCCCCTTCCGCCAGGTAGATGGCTCCTCCGGGATGCTACCTGGCTTGTGGGGTAGACGGCTCCTCCGGGATGCTACCTTGACGTGCTCCTAGTGCTCCGGCACAAGGACTCACACCTCGGGATAAGCGACTCCTCCGGGACACTATCTTCGCCAAAGTGTCTTCGTGACTGGCCTACGTGCTCTGGCACTGGGGGCTTACGTCGGCACCCCTATGGACTATGACCCCCGGGTCACTTCGAGACGGGAGCAGGTCTTCGGAGGGTATCGCACCTAGTCCACCTGGCAATTGGACGTCGGGTCCTCTCTACCACTGCCAGGCCTGTGGGACTCTACAAGGGCTTGGATTGGAGGCTAGATCAAGGGGATTCTCTTACCACGCCGACGTCGTGGGAGTGGGTCTTTCCAGACAGACAGAGCGACGCTGTGCGGGGCAAGCCGAGTGAATATACTATTCAACAGTCTGTGGAGCACCGGCAGCTGTGGACCCCTCAGTGACGTGTCACTCCCGGGGAGCGCCACGTGTCGTGTGATGACATCATCATTTCAACCTCTATAAATAAAGGTCTTGAGAATTCATTTGGAAGGTTGGACATTTTTAGAACACTTTCACTTTCTCACTCTAGAATCCTAGAGAGAGAGTATACAGGACCCTGACTTTGGACCTAAGCATCGGACTGTGACTGTCGTCGTGTATTCACCTTGCGCCATTGCCCTCACAGCACTGCCACCCTCAGGCTTTGTTTGGGAAGCCCTTGATCTCTGCCCTTGGTCTGCCCTTGCTCTGTCCCACATCATCGCACTTGGTATCTGACTCGGACTGCATTCCTTGTGGCACCTCCACGTCGACTGCAAATCCACTTTCAAGTCTAGTCCTCTAGTTTTTAGTGTCCTCAGCGGGCGCATACGTAACCAACCGCCTCGAAAAAGTCTTAGAGTCTGGAAAGATCTAAAATTAAGAGTCTCCAAAATAAGAAAAGCCTAAAAAGACTCTAAAATGTCCAAAGACTACTAATTTATTGAAAACAAAAAAATGGGTTTGGGGACTTAGTTACATGGTGGAAATGTGTTAAGCACCTGCATACCATTTCGGTATCTACTTCATTTTAATTGATTTTTAGACTTAAACACATAAATATGCTCTAAAATAAATCCTAACTTTATTTCTAGATTATTGATTGAATTCAACAGTAGGAGTCAAATGGCCTACGTATCTGGTCGGACAAACCAGAATAAGAATCATCATAGTTCTAGCGGTCCTACGAGATGCGATCTATATTTTGGTCTGAGACACGAACTAAGAAATGAAATAGAAGAGTCGAACTAAGAAATGAAAATGTGATCGCGGGGATGGCAGGCGCTTTAGACCATTATAATCTAAGTTAGTCTAGAGAGTAATCGATGTATCTCGAGAATGTGTTTGCCTAGAAGATATGAGAATGCTTTATGACAGAACCATGATGCAAGTGACTTGAATATATATATATATATATATATATATATATATATATATATATATATATATATATATGAAAAGCTAATGTTACCTTAGAGATGATCTACCACTTTTACGAGAGAAATAATATAAAAGTTCTAAAGGGAGAAAGTTGGTCCCTAGAAACGTAGCCTAAAGACCCTTTTTATAGAGGTTTGGGGTGCCAGAAATGATGAACATAATCATCTCAAACTGTAATCTGGTGATAAAACAGAATATTTGATAGAAATGGCAAACTGAAAAGAAAAAAAGTCAACGAACCGGCCGTTTTCGGTAAACTGACCTGTTGACCCCTTAAAATTTTAAGATTTTATTTGAATTTCGGGACATTATCTGTCCTTATTTTGTTAATTATCTTTTAAAAAAAATATAAGGGTTGTACAAGATTCGAGAATTAACTCAAAGATAAATCACGAGATAATACTAAACCATCTAACCCATCACAATCTCTAAATTGAACCTGAACTAAACCTAATTAACTAACTTGTTTAACCAACTGAACTGAACGAACTTTAATTTGACTTGACTCTAACTGAACTGGACTTAACTAAATAAATGAGACTCATTATATTATTAAGCCAAAATTTCATAATAATAATAATATTAAACTTAATTATCAACAAAGTCCAACAAAAAAAAAATAAGAAGGATAAAATAAAACTATAAAATGGGGTATCTACACTAGTATAACTATATAAAAAATGTGTTTTATGAAGTACATTGATTAAGAACTAGAAACAACAAATTCTGGGGAGGGATGTTTTAGAAGATGAGATATTGTAAAACCTTGTCCCACATATGCTACTGTGTAAGATGAACCTTAATAAATCTGAGCAAGATTTGCTAGTTAATAAATACTTTTGAAGAAGGCCCTTGCAATGAGATCGGTGGACGCATTACAGCCGATGTGTTGGTGAGAACACCGGAGGTTTTATACTTCTAAGTTTCCCACCAACTCCTCCAAGTTAGGTCCCTTTCCAACTTTCAGATTGTCCTTTATTTTGGTGATATGGGTGTCGTTTTGATCCCTGGGTGTGGTTGAATTGGGTGGTGGTGGTGGGAGATGCGGTTTGTGTGGTGGTGCTAAGAGGCGAGGGTCACTCCATGACGTAAAACGAAACCGTGGGAAGTAATAGGATTCACTAGCACACGCGACGTAGAGGAGCGTGAAGTACATAGGATATGCTGTTGTTGGAGTAAACAGATGCCTTGATTCCGAGTGACCAAATTTCACCACGTGTGACACTACCTGGCAGCCAGCCATCCCCCACACAAGGGGACGAAACGAACGAATCACCTCCTTCAGAAACAAACAAAGAAAAGAAACCCCAACGCTCCCCCCCTCTCTCTCTCCCCACTTCATATCTCTAACTTCTGTGTCGATTTCTATCTTTTGAATCAATGCGTAAACATACAAACCCTTTGTCTGCTTATATATCATGTAATACATATATTATAAATATATATATAAATAAATATATGCTGATCAAGAAGTTAGATAGAGAATTCACCATAGTAAGGTAACTCCTTTCGTCTTTACGATTCTTTCTGTAGCAATTGGTTAATCTTGGTGTCGAATTTCGATCTTTATTGAGCGAGTTAAGGTTTTTGTTTATTTGGTTTAAGATTGAGCTCAATCTAATTTATTGGTCATGGGTATTCTTGGAGGTTTCGTGAAGAGCTATATATTTTTAGAGTGTTATGAAGTTTGGAGTGTTTGATGAGTTATTCTACCTTCTTGGCCTAGGTTTTAGTACGGTTTGTCGGGTATGATTGATGTGAACTGCTGAAAATTTAGGGTGAATGTATTACTCATGTGTAATACAAGAATAGAAGAGTGTTTGAGGCAACTATCATTGCGATCAGAGGAAGAAAGTGATCAGTATCAGGGTGTGTACTTGATGGACAGCCCTATTATGACACCTGGATCAGTCCGGAGTTCGAACGACGAAAACCCCCGTGTTAAGTTTTTGTGTAGCTTCAATGGTAGTATATTGCCTCGGCCGCAAGACGGGAAGCTTAGGTATGTAGGAGGAGAGACAAGAATTGTGAGCGTACCCAGGGAGATTGGTTATGAGGAGTTGATGGGTAGGATGCGGGAATTGTTTGAAGGTGCGACCCTTTTGAAGTATCAGCAGCCCGATGAGGATCTTGATGCGCTTGTTTCAGTTGTGAACGATGACGATGTGACCAATATGATGGAGGAGTATGATAAGTCAGGTTCTGGAGACGGGTTTACTAGGCTCAGGATTTTTCTGTTTCCGCATGGTGAACAGGATGGATCGGTTCACTTTGTTGATGGGGATGAAAAGGATAATGAGAGGAGGTATGTTGATGCGTTGAACAGCCTTAATGAGTCCCCTGATTTAAGGAAACAGCAGCCTGGCGAGTCGCAAGTAGATGACATCCATACGGCAGCAGAGTGTTTTAATCAGATGAGTCTGGATAGTGGAGTTCATAACCAGAGGAATCTTGAGATTCCCATGCCACCAAATAACTTGCGTCACCTCACAATCCCTCATATGGGTTCTGGACAGAACCAACAATCTGTTACACAGAGGTATAATGAAATAGAGGCTTCGTGGAGTCCTGTATATTGCTCCCCAAGGCATCCAGGGCATCATGATCCAAGGCCAGCGGCAGAGTTTTCTACTTCCCCTTCTTCCGCCCATTATTGTATGGTGTATGCAGAGTTCTCAGAAAAAAATTCTGATAGGGTTTCAGAGGAATATAGCCGGCAGCAACTGAATAACCAATTCCCATATGATCAACAGCCCCAGTTAACAGACAATGTAATATGGGTTCCAACTGGATCTGTATCAGGAGACAAGGCTGGTTTTCCAGGCAACATACTTCATGGCTCCAATCTTTTTGAAGGAAATAGTTCCTGCGAGCACTGCCGCGTAGCATATCATAGGAATCAAGCTTATCCCGATTCCCCTTGGAGGCGTTGCGAACAGCCACACTTGGAGTTGCCCAATATGGGGAATGGGTTGCATCATGTCAATCATTGTGTTGAGTGTCCTCCGAGTAGGGAAACTTTCATGTTGCCTACAGATGCAAGAATACCCCATCCATTCTACCCCAGAGAACAGAATGATCCTCGGCTCCTATATGCTGAAGTCCAGAATCAGGAACGGGGATGGGTTCTGCAACATCAGTCGAATCCACGAGCTGACGAACCAAGACCGCGTATTTCTGGAGCTGGAAGGTTGAATGATCACTACATAATAGATGGTAACGGTATGAATTATGCTCTTGGGCATGGTAGCTTGCCAGATGGGCATCAGATGTCCTTGCCTTATGCTCACCATGAGGACCACACACGGTATGTCCGAGCGGGATCTGAATTGGGAAATGAAGTGTATCATGATCCAGCTGTGGCCACTGGATCTTCTCACATCCACATTCCTCTTGAAGAGCGTGGAGTTCGGTATGGAAATATTCCTTATGCTTATGGAGGGGAAAATCTTTTCCAAGTGGCACACGGACATGTACCTGCACATGTGTTTTGGAGAAATGTTCATAACCCAATTCCTGGGGCGGCTCCTTATGAAGCATCCAGTTCGCCTCAGCTAGCAAATGGTACATGTAGTCCAGGATATATCAGGGGTACATTGGATGGTAGTCCTAGGATTCAAGTTGGGTTGGTAAATAACAATCCTTGGGTTGAGTCATCTCGGAAAATGTCGGGCTTAGATGGGTCTGCTACTCCAGAATTTTGTCTAGGCCAAACTCTAAAAGCGATGCCAGACAATTACAATTTGAAAAACCAGCACTTGGTTTCTCCAGACCCTATCCAAGCCCCTCGTGACATTCTTAACAATGCCACTCCTATTGATTCAGTCTCACGAATGACCACTTCAGGTGCAGAATCAACAAACTGTGTTACTGTAACTGAATCAGTCCGGATGGAGGAAAAACATGACCTCAGGAGAGCAGAAGAAACCAACTATGAAGTGAAGGTTGATGCATCCAACATGATCTGTATGTCTGTTCCGGAGCAAATTGCAAATCCTTGTAACCTGGCATTTTCTGAGGCTATCAATGAAATAAGTGAAATTGATAAAGCAGCCAAAGACAAGGCTCCAACTACTCCTGGGAATAAGGAGCTCCAAGTTGATCGCTTTAGTTTCTTACCTGAGTTGCTTGAATCTGTAAAGAAGGCTGCAATAGAGGGATTTCATGTGGTGAAGGGTGAAGGTCAAGAAGTTCCTGACCCTGCCAGTATCCATGATGACACTGTAAACGAAACAACTCTGAATGTATCAGAGGTGCTGGTGAGAGTTGTGTTCTTATTCTGTGGGACTCGCACTGTCCTGTAATTCTCTTTGGAATAATCATGTTTCTTTACAGGATGCACCTGGAGATTTAGAGCTGGATTCTGAAAATGACAATCGAAGCAATTCCAAGATTGAGCCCACAAAGGCCGAGGCAGAAGCTATTGCCAGGGGATTGCAGGTTTCTTTTTGCTCTCTCTTCATTTAGTACTATGTTAATAATGAGTCTGTGATGTGTTTAGAATCTCCGGCTCATTTTTGCATTTATCCTTAAGTAATTAGGACTTAAGTATTTGCTAACATTCTCCTTGCTGTTCATTTTTCACTTAGACAATAAAGAATGATGATCTGGAGGAGATCCGAGAGTTGGGCTCTGGCACGTATGGTGCTGTTTTTCATGGGAAGTGGAAGGGCTCGGATGTGGCGATAAAGAGAATTAAAGCGAGCTGCTTTGCAGGGAGGCCGTCCGAAAGAGCACGTTTGGTATTATTCCTGTCCTTCTACGCTTAGCTCTCCATTGAAACTATTGCCGCTTAATTACGTTAGCAAGCTGAGTCTTGTAATACTTTTGTTAGTTCGATCATCGTTCATTTCTATGCGTCACCATATGTTACTTTGTGTGTCCTATCTCAGTGATTGGTCTGTATATGATCCGTGTCTTCCTTTGTAAAACCCTGTTATTTAGGGACCGAGGATGACTCTACAATCCATGAAGCAAAAATTTAGATAAATTTGGCACCTCTGATATTCTTGAAAGGTTATCAGATGCTTTCCCGCCAGCGGAAAGAGGTAGCAGAGGACACCGTAGCTTAAAATCTTCACTGGCGGATGTCTAGCCTGGACTGACATTTTGTGTGTTTTGTTCTAGATAGATAGAACCGAGCAGTAAAATTATTCTGTAGGAATGTAATTACACTTGATTATCAGTAGGCGGTAGAGAGCCGGACTTTCCTTTTTCTCAGTTGAGCTTAAAAGGGGATGCTGTCTTCCAATCTTGCAGAGCTTCTTCTCTTCTATATGTTTGAAAAAGGGAAAAAGTGCAACGACAAGCTCTCTAATCCTGCTCTTCTCCATCTCTCAATGGTGTTCTTCACTCCCTTCTCGCTGTTGCAAGTTGTATGTGATCTATTCAACCCCGACGCGTCCCAGGCCAGAGTCTTCCATCTTTTCTTAACCTCTCTCGCTCTCTCTACCCTCCCCCCACCCCCACCCCCCCCTTCTCTCCCTCCTTCACTCTTCCCTTTTTCTTCAATCACTATTCTGTTTTAGTGTGGCACAAGCCGTTTATATCGAGCTCTCTCCTTCTGCAATTCATATTTTCTCTCCTTGTTTGTTGGCATCGTTCTCTGATTAAGCAGGTTGTGTACTATTATTGTTGCTTGGCACATTTGGGTGAGAACTATGTATCTTAATCTTATCACTATTCCAATATGCGAGGTTGACATGGTGTCAGAGCTTCGGTTCAACTTTGTATCTTAGTTTGACACCATGTCAAATACTTTTGTACTTCGGTAAAGCATGATTTATGTTATTTGTTGTAATATTGAAACTTGAGCTTTGCAGTAAGTTGTAACTTACATGGTATCAGATTTTTGGTGTTGTGAGGTCCTGTGTTAAATTCCAGAGGCTTCACTGCGGGTTCCACTCCATTATAGTTGTGAAGTCGGTTCATGTGGACTTGCCTCTCGCTTAAATTTTCTCTGATTGATATGCCTCTCTTCGAATGGGGCTTGGACGTGGGGATAGGGTGTTGGGGAAGAGATTTTTTTTTTTTTGAAGGGGGGGGGGGACCATATACATTGTTCATCCTATTCTCTATTAGCTTAAGCATTTGGAGCAAGTGTTTGGTTTACACATGGACACACACACGCGAGAGAGAGGGTCCAGTTTATGGACATGTCCTGTATGAACAGAAAAAATAGATATGGTCTCCTGTATGGGGTTTATAACTAGGATTGTGACCTTAATATATTCAAACACTTTGGAGCTTATGTACTAATTCATTACCTGCCAACTTCATGAAGTGTAGACAGAATTGTATATGATAGGAGAGGGAGATTCCTTAGTTCGTATGAGTTGGATGTTAGGATGTTGCAGATGCTTTTTAAAGTAAGGCCCTGTTTGTTTCACGGAAAATGCTTCATGGAAAATACTTTTCTGAAAATGCTTTCCCGAAAATCGAAGGCTCCTGAAAACATTTTCCATTGTTTGGATAACACACGGAAAAATGGTAAAACTACCTATGATCTTATGCCAAAAATTAAAAGTAGAAAGAAATAGTACATATATGATAAAATCATAAACGCTAGTAAACATAACAACGACCTTGTCCAAGTTACATGCATATTCTTATCGAAAAACAAGTAGAACAAAAATGTTCTTATATAACAACAAGATTAGTTCATGTACATTAAATTAAACCCCAAAATTACTTTCCCGCTAAATGTTTTGCCATGAAATTTGCCATCCATATCTTTCGAAGGTTGTCACTTTTCACCATAAATGCTTTTGCTTGCTTTTCATTTTGCACCAAATAGTCGAAAACCGTTGCCAAAAAGGTTTCATCAAAACCTTCTGTCTTCATCACTTCATCATATAGATCACTAATCACAAGCTCATTTTTAGTGAGTTGTTTGATTGCTAATGCAACCTGCCCAATCTCTCCTGCTAACTTATCATACCGCTCATTCTCATCTCCACGCTTTCTCTTTCGATGTTGCCTTCCATGTGACGATGTTGCTGTAGATGAACCATTTGCCTTTTTCCGCCACTTCGATGCCATCATCTAACGGTGTCAAATCAGCCTGTGTTTCTTCTAACTCTAGATCACGATATGACTTTGAAAAACCACCTGTTGCAATGTCTTTGCCAGCAACCAAAGCCATCTCTTCGTACATGTCAATCTTTTTGTTCAAATATTTCTCATTTGTAGGACATCTCTGTTCAAGAATCAAGTGTAAATGTGTAATCGGTTAATAACAAACGACACAGAAATTTTATATAATAACAAACGACACAGCAATTCTTTGGAAACTCACTGCTCCACAAAGAGATTAAACCTTCTCTAGCCATTTTATATAATAGCAAACGACAACAATTCTTTCATGTAAACACACTCATGCTGGGCATCATTCTCTGGAAACTCACTGCTCCACAAAAAAATTGGACAATGAAGCTTCCTAATGTGTTATGAGCAACAAATCGGTGTATGAACCCAATAGTTCAACTGCCTAGTAGATGCTGGTAATACGAGGCAACAAAAGATATTTAAGAGTATCTAAGGATATTCCACCTTTTCTCCAACACGACTCGGTAGCATTGAAGCACAGTGGACAAAAACTAGTGTCTTCACTGTAGCACCATCAAACACATGAGCTTATACTTCATTTCCTACTACATATCCCGTACTTCTCCCATCAGACTACCCACTACATTTATAGTACTTTGTACTTTACTGGGGTTCATGCCATAACCATCGACTCCCCTATATAATTACTAATAACCAAACCAAGAGGCTTCTTAGAAACGCAGTCTCTATCCTCAGAGAAAATTAAGGGTTACATTCTTTGTTTTGCTGCGGGCTCGCTTAGGTAACAAATGTCCTTCAAATATTAAAAACCCCAAAGAAGGGGGTTTCTTTCGTGTGCAGCAGTGTGTCGGTGAATCAGCCATCAACAACATAAGTATTACACATACATAATCAAAAACTGATTTAATCATTTTGACAAATACTACCTCCATACAGTAGTAGTTCATTCAAATAGAATATATCTAAAACCACAACTGAGTTCCCTTACATGTCCTAAACCTATATAATGTTTGGCACATACTTCAAACACACAAGTGGCCTGCATAACACCTCTAACAAAGCCTTCATTCCTACTTCAGTACACGTGTTAAAGGCACCAAGATCTTTAAACCAAGTCATCTCCAAGTAAGATACTTGCACCTATGCGTTCCTATATTTTCTAGGTGACTAGCTGGGTAACAAGCTTATGTGAAGATAAATATGCTCACATCATCTGAGAAGTTGGCAACCCTGGAGAAAAAGGTCGCCAACCTGAAAAGGATATGAGATGGTTCTGTAACAAAACTTGAAAATTAAAAATAAGAACATAAAAAATAAGCAAACAGTGATGCTGAACTAATTCTGTCTCTCAAACTAAGTAAAGGTTGGCAACAAGAGCCCTTTACCTCCTGCAGCCACTTTTAATTCACAAGATGCTCGAGACAGTCAAAAGAAAACAAGAGATTGATGCATATTAACTCAACACGTACCGTCACTTCTTCATCGTATTGCTGCTTGTCGCAAACAATCATGTTCAAGTTCGCATCCCAACCATATCCACTTCTGCCCCGAAGGAGTGATATTTTGCTCCATGTCTTTTTCACAGTCCTAAGATGATTTTCTACATGGAGTGGTGAACATTCACATCCAAACTTCTGATTGATTGCTTGTGCAACTCGAACAAATGATGTGGGCTTAAAATGAGGGTTTATTTCCTTTAGTGGCTTCATTAGCAAGAATTTCAAGGAATAAGCGGTCCATAGGTATTGACCACCTAAAATTTGTGCTCTTATCACTTGTCTCTCCCTCTTTTCTCGTTTTCTTACCCATTTATCGTTCTCTCCTTCTCCTTAGTGAGATCTGAAGAAAACCCACCATTGAAATCATCAAGAACACAAAAAACCCAAAAGGACAAACAAAATTCCAACCACAATTTATCCCAGTGCAGAGCAGTCAGCGATTAACTTTGCAACTAATTATACTTCATAATCATCTCTACTGATGCCGTAAAATGTCGCAGCACAGAGCAAAAAACCCAAAATGAAAGTCGTCGTTAAAAGTCAGATCCTACGCAAATACATGACAAATCTACCTTTCTAGTGACGATTTAAGGTTTTTAGCAACAATGTTCTACTGACGCCGAAAATATGATTTGTTGGCAATTGAAGAAGAAGAAGAAGAAAGCCAAAGAGAAAGAAGAAGGAGATTGTATAGAGGGGAAGAGAGAGGGAGCAGACAAACCTGGAATATTGCGGAGGTAATGCCAGCGGAGGCGGACAAGGCACCAAATGCGGAGGCAAAGAAGGCAGGGGAGGCAGTGGTGGAGTAAGCAGTGCTGTCGTGCGAGAGAGAAAGAGTGAGGCAGATGTGAAAAAAGTGAAGGGTTCGTCATAGGAAAATGACTTCCTCTTTTCTTCTCCGTAAGTCATTTTTCCAAAATTTTGCCTTCTTTTCACAGGAATGGAAAATGTTTTCCGTAAACACTTTTCCACTAAACGCACCAAGCACCAGAAAATACAGAAAATGTTTTCCGTAAAACATTTTCCATGAAACAAACAGGGCCTAAAAATGCTATCCAAGACATTGTTGTGATTTTTACAAGTTCAGATGAGCTCCACATCACTGAACTTGGAGTCTTTTTCCTTCCAAATTGATATGCATCACTTTCGTCCATTTCAAGGTCACTACTAGCTTTTCATTCCCACCCCAAAACTCCAAATTGTTTCTTTGTGGTCATATGAGTTGGTTTTATTTTCCCTTTTTCAATAAGGTTTACGCTATGTATTCAGAATGAAAATATTTTTCCTTATTCTGAGTACTGCACATTATGACACAAGGCATGAGTAAGAATGCTCATGAGGACAATGAGGGAAGGGGGGAGGGTGGTAGGATACAAAGTATCCACACTGTTAGCTCTTTTATCGTGTTTCATTTTCATGTTCGTTTCTCAGAAATAAATGCGAGACAGTCGTAGTGACTTTTTTTTTTTATGAATTTGATCTGTTTCTCAGGACTACAATGGTCGTAGTGACTATCTTTTTTAGCATAAGTTGACCTCTATTTATTTGTCTTCTTTACAGATTGCAGATTTCTGGAAGGAGGCTTTAATATTAAGTTCATTGCACCATCCAAATGTTGTTTCTTTCTATGGTATAGTTCGTGATGGCCCCGATGGATCCTTAGCAACTGTGACGGAGTTCATGGTCAATGGATCTTTGAAACAATTTATACAGAAAAAAGACAGGTAGCATATTTGACGGCTCTATTGTGAGTTAGAGCTTTTGGAATGTCTTTTGACTATTCGTTTTTAAGAATGCATGCTGTTTTTGGACGTGGTGGTTGTTCATCTAAGCATGTACGTGAAAACTGTGCGTATTCGTGCAGTGACATTATTGTTTTAATGGACAGAACAATTGATCGACGTAAGAGACTCATTATAGCTATGGATGCTGCATTTGGGATGGAGTATCTACATGGAAAGAATATTGTGCATTTTGATCTAAAATGCGAAAACCTGCTTGTAAATATGAGGGATCCACATCGACCGGTGTGCAAGGCATGTCAAAACAAATATCTTTGTGATTTTTTCACTTTCCTCTTAGACATTTTGTAGTATGGTAGATGCTGTATTCTGCATTCTTTTTCGGTTCCTTATAAAGTTTTTCTTTTCGGGAAGGTGCAAATCCTGTGCTTGCTTTAACCTGTAGAGATTAACGGACTTGTTCTTTTGTTTGTGAATCTATCGTTCTCAACTTACTCATTATATTCATAATATCTGGGGCTGGACCTGCTAGCTCATGTTCATTATTTCCTTTCAGATTGGGGATCTTGGGTTATCAAAGGTAAAACAACACACTTTAGTCTCTGGAGGTGTTCGTGGAACTTTACCGTGGATGGCACCTGAGCTCCTTAGTGGAAAAAGCAACATGGTAACGGAAAAGGTATACTACTTTTTGCATGACTTTAAATTTCTCAGCTTCAGTTTGTTAGTCCTGATGATGAGATTTTTTGAGCACGTATTGCACTGATTTTCCTTGTAGTTTACTGATCAAACTTTCCCCTCTGGCATTCTAGATTGACGTTTACTCATTTGGGATTGTTATGTGGGAGTTGCTCACGGGCGACGAACCTTATGCCGATATGCATTGTGCTTCGATAATTGGTATCTTCCATTTCTTCAGTACTCTTTTGCTTAACATGCTGTTTATCTTGTTTTTTTTGTGCTACGGTAGTATCACAGAACAGCTTAATTTCTATAAAAAGGATAGTTAAAATAGAGGAGATTCAGGTTAGGTATTGGAGATGAGTTGCATTCAGTGCGCTATTATATGTTTGCAGTAGCTATTTATTTCCATGTAAGCTTTCTTGCAGATGTTAGTATTTGCTTAATATGAGGAGTGCGCTATTATATGTTTGCAGTAGCTATTTATTTCTATATAAGCTTTCTTGCGATGTTAAGCTGATATAATATTAAGTATTTGCATAATATGAGGAGGTTGAGATCTTGCTTAGTTTCTTCTTGGCCTATGTAGAAAGTTTGGATCTTGGAACCTTCTTTTTACATCAGCCAAACCCAGCCCTTTTCTTTCAAGGCAATTTTAGCAACCTTGCTTGTTATAAAGACCTTCTTTGTGGTGCCTCCCGCATGATCTTTTACATAGCTACTTGCAAGCCTGAAAACGTGGTATATAGTGAAGGTTCAGAATATGCTCCAAGGGGCAAACCAATGTATTAGAAGGCCCTTTCAATGAGTTCAATCGGACCATCTAGCTTCCTTTGTTTTGAAATTATTGTTTTTTAGTAGTTTGCATATGATACTACTGGTCAACGAGCCAAAACAAAAAAGTTCACAACTAGGTAGCGTTTCAAATCTATTCCGTTTCCAGTTTTTACTCCTGTTTTGTAAACTGGAGAAAAAAAAAACGCGTTTGACACAGTTTGTGTTTTCTTTTTTTCCTTCAGTTTTGAAAACAAGTTTTTAAAACTAGCCCCGTTTTTGAAAACTCCCATTTTGGAGTTTTGGGTTTCCATTTTTGTTTTTTATTTTGAGACCCCCGGCCTCCAACCGCCACCGCCGCCGTCGACCACTGCCACCCACCGGCACCGCCACCGGCCACTGCCGCCCGTCGGCCACCGCTGCCGGCCACCGCCACCGCAACCACCAGCAAAGAAAAAATTTAAAATAAAAACTGGGTAATCAAACACCAAAAAAAAAATAACTCAAAATTAAAATTGGGTAATCGAAAACCCATTTGTTTTTGTAAAAAGTAACAACTAAATTGGTTTTGGTTTTTGTTTTTTTGGAAACAGAAAACCAAAACTGGAAGTGATTTCAAACAGACCCAATTACTCCATGTTCTTAATGTGAGAATTTAGCAACAAGCAATTACAACCAATTTCAACATAGGTAGTTAGCTGAGACTTGACATCCTTATGCTAGTAGATATTTCAAATAATCTGGTCTATTTGCTAGAAGTAGTCAACCTATCACGATAACATGACATCATTGGGCTTTGAACAAATTCGCTCCAAAATAGGTAATGGAAGTTAATTTTAAAACTTGTCTGTTAAACCCTATGTTATATGGACTCGGTGTCGGTGTCCGGATTGGATACGTGTCCGAGTGTCGGACTCGCCTATTTTCGAAATTCTAGGATACGTGGACACCGTCCAAAAGTTGGACACGGGTACGGGGACACGTACGTAATATTTATATTACATTTATATTCCTACTGTAGTGCGTTACTAAACACCATCTATAACTAATTACAGTACATAAATATTCTGAATAGAATGCTAGGAATCTGAGGTAGAGCATCAAGATATGTATTAAATTGGACTATTGGAGAGGGTGTCAAAGTACCTGTTGGCTGTTGCTGAATTGTTGTTGTCACTTGTCAGTTGGTTTCTGATAATTGATCAAACGATAACACAACCAGCGATCCTCATCTTGAGATGAATGTTTTCATTTTGAAATAAATCAAATAATGATGTTAGATCATAGATGGCGTGGTGACACTTCATAATATGATTAGAATTAGATACTTTAAGCTACTAAACTGAAGAGGACAAGACTTACAGTCATATGCACCTTCTTGCACCATAGAATTGACTTGACCAGTTTTAACTCTCAAGTTTTTTAAGTTGGAGCTTGCTGAGCAATGAGCATTACCAATTACCAAATCAAAGATAAAGTGATAAACCCAATAATACTAGAGATAGAATAATAGATCAGCACTCATCAGCTTATGCTGAGTTATTTTAGAAATTAGAATGCCTGAGTTTATTAAAAGATAAACTCATAAACATCAAAGCATATATTAAATATCATCATTTCAAAGTTACAAAAGTTTAAGTGAAAGATCAGATATGGACCATATGGTTAATTGTTTAAAACTCATATGGACACAAAAGGTATTATTAGACTTGCAGCAGTGAGCAGCCTACTCCATTTCGTCCCCACTGTGATCGACATCCAGATTTTGAGCTTGAAGTTCATCAACTTCTACCGGTAGTTTCTCCACATTGTCATTAAAGGCGACAGCTTCAATCTCTGGTTCATCTAGGGATAGTTCTGCTAGCTCAGTCAACGCATGTCCATCAATATTGAACTTGTCTCCACCTA
Source organism: Escallonia herrerae (assembly GCA_033070095.1). Lineage (NCBI taxonomy): Eukaryota > Viridiplantae > Streptophyta > Magnoliopsida > Escalloniales > Escalloniaceae > Escallonia > Escallonia herrerae. The sequence goes on from JAVXUP010000065.1 coordinate 851,787, forward strand.
CAAAGGATTTCAACCATGTAAAATTTCAGTATACTCTTAACAAATGCTTGATCAATGTTGAGTCTTCTAAATAGATAAAAGAATTTAACCAAAGAACTTACATCCCAATACTTTGTGGCTCCCTCAGTGTATGCCTTCTTTTTCCTAGCCATAAGTCAAAAATTGCAGTGAACAAACACCAAATCCTTGTTGCCAGTTTGTTCCTTTTGATACTTTGAATCACAGAATATGTGCTCCAATTTCTCTCACAGCAGGACGATTTACGACTTTGCGGAGACCTGTGTTTTTGGTATGCGGGCTGTGAGAGTAGCTTGAACGCCAAATCTCGCAACAATGGTGTGGAAGAACCATGATTAGCCCATCACGATATCCGTTCTTCGTACATTCTTGCCTCAATGACATGAGCTTGGTTGAAATAGCCAGAGCCACTTGAAAATGCACCATACTCGACACAAACTTTCCGAATATCTTCTTGATTTGGGAAAAGCCGCTTGAAGCATTTCATCCTATTCATTGACACCTCTTGGTCTTCGTGGGGGGATAATCTCTCAGTTCCGTTAGTACCTCCTTCAAGCCACACGACACTGTAGAACTTTGGAACCAAGGAATGTGCCATACAGTGCAGCAGAGTGTTGCTTTTGTTCCATCTAGCCTCCAAAACATTGTGGATGACATCAAAAAAAGCTGATTTACCTGTGATTATTCATTCGTGTTCAAAGATTATCAACTTCACATTCTCGATCATTGTATCCCACATGTCATAGATTAGATTTAGCACTGGCGCATCGATATCGGCAACCCTTAACATGTCCATTAATGGCTCTGTAAAGCTCAAGAAGAACTCCAGCATATCCCACCAAGTATCATTGACAATGCATTGCTGTACTTCTTGAGCTTTGATTTCTGTTGGGCTCCTTCCATCGCCTCGGTAGGTCTTCCAACTAGAATCCATAACCATCTTCTCTAATGCTAGCTTCACATCTCTCAAACGCCTTGCCATGACAATACTTGAAGCAAACCTCGTTTCAGCAACCTTTAGCTAACTTAAATCTGAGTAGCGATTGAAAATTAATAGTGCCATACCGTGGTTAACAATAAAGTTTCTTATGCTTTGGACATCAGTAACTAGCTCAGCTATCCATTTACACTCAGAATATTGAGGCGATTTTTTTGAAGGATCACACATGCTCTTAATCGCTAAATTCAGACTATGGACTACGCATGGTGTCCAAAAAATGCGAGGATACATCTCCTCGATCATCTGCCCAGCGGCTTTGAAGTTGCTTCCATTATCAGTGAGAATTTGAACAATATTCACTTCTCCAATATCCTCTATCACAGGAAGAAATAAGTTTAGTACATAGTTTGCATCCTTAATATTTCCACTTGAATCAACTGCACTATGAAACATAGCTCCTCCAGCATTCGCAAGCCGTCATATTTATGAGAGGCCTCCTTTGTCTATCCGACCAACCATCAGAGCACAATGATGTTCCCTTCCTCTTCCATGTATCTTTTATGGGCTGCAACTTGCGAAGAACGTGTAATTTTTCTTGTGCAAGCAAAGTAGTGCGAAGCCTGTCATAAGATGGTGGAGAGTAGCCTGCTATGTTACTGTTAGCAAGTGTTTGAGAATATTTTCTGGAATAAGGGCATCTAGCTAAGTTGAATGACAAAGCAGAAGCATAAAACATGTCGGCTGCTCTTTTATCGGCAATATTTCTTTCCACCACGTTAAAGGCTTTCTCTAGAGGGCCACTTGCCTTGTGTTTTTTTGTTTTGTAACAAATCTGATCCATCAGGTAACGTGAGGTAATCGGCCTGTTTTCTTGCTTCCAATGTACGTATGTTCTTCCTTCTTTCGGCGTCATCATGCTCTTTCTTTATGGCTTTCATGATCTCCGCGCTCAAGTTTTTGCATGCAGTAACTCCACAAAGAGGGATGGCCAACAGATGACCCTTCACCTTTGAGTATGAACCAGTTACCTTCTTGTTGCAGTAGTTGCACATCCAGTGCCTATTGCCACCTCCACTAGCGGCACCACCAGTGACTTTCACATGGTTCCATAGTAGTTATTCATCAAAACCCCCAAGTTGAATCTGTGAGGGACGCAAGACAGCCTTGCCTTTACCCTTCACAGCTCATCGAGATGAAGACATACTGTGCCCTTAAAGAGAAAATACTATGAGTTTCTTATAGAAATATATGCTTGAATGTAGAAAAGAAGATGAAGACGTATTGTCTATCCTTAAGAGAGAAAATATTATGAGTTTCTTATGGAAATATACACTTGAATGTAGAAAATGAAGATGAAGACATACTGTATATCCTAAGAGAAGATGAGCAGCTTATGGAAATATATGCTTGAGTGTAGAAAAGGAAAAATCAAAACCAATATTACCTTTGTGTTGTGATTTTCTTGTAGTATTGCTTTCACCAGTTCCTCTGTGTGTGTGTGTGTGTGTGTGTGTGTGTGTGTGCGTTCCCTAGATTTTCCTCTGTGTATGCTGTTTTGGATGGGAGTTGGATACAGAGACGTAGAGTGAAAGCAGACTAGATTTTCCTCTGTGAAGAAGAAAGCAGACTAGTGGCTTTATGGTGTGATTTGGGCGGCATGGGAAAGGCTTGGTTTGTATGAGTCCATCATTGTTTTCCTGTTTTCCTGTTGGGAACCTAAGTCTGCTGACTTAGACAACTCTGTTTTTTCCTACTAGATTTCTATTATTACTTGTATGATGATAATTCATCTATAGATCAAATAGTGAGGTCAAGTCTTGATCTACTCTAGTAGGTAGTACTATTTGGCCACCGAATTTTTTGCTAAGAATTCTAGGGTCGGGTGAGGTGCATAGCTGAGAAAAGTAGGCTTCATAATATAATTGCACCCAAAAAAGTTTTTTTTCAAGGCAAATTAAATTTAATGATTATATCCAAGATCATGTAATTTAATTTTAATATGACTCTAGTTAATCATGAAATTCTTTGTTCCAAAATCTAGTCCCTAATAAAACTTCAATAATTTTAGTAAACTATACTACTACAATGACACAATCTCCTTGTGTAATGTCATAGTTGCATTTATAGTTCTTATTATTCTTTTATGATTAAATTCCATCAGTAAAAATGATAGTGTTAATGAGATGGTAGTATAATATGAGTATATATCCGTTTTATCTATGGACGCGCATTGGCAACGACGTGCGAGTTATAATCAATGTGTAAATTATGGTATAGCGGCACTTTGGTGAAAGTGATGAGCATGGAGTGACATTAAGTTGTGGGGTAGCAAACTGCAATGTTAGCGATCATCGTGTTATTAAGGCATCATTAATAGTGGTGGCAGTGACAGTAGTGATGGTGGCGGTAACAGTGACAGTGGTGGTGGTGGTGGTGGGCTGTCTAATGATAGTAACATGGTGGTGGTGATTTGTTATTCAAATTCAAGTGTCGCTAGTGTTGGTGACAGTGGTGATGGTGGCATCAGTGTCGTTAGCGGTGGGGTGGTGATGGTGTCGCATCAATAGTGGTGGTGTTAGGTGGTCTGGTGATGGCAACTGTGCTTATGGTATTCGAACATCGCTGGTGATAGTGTTGGTGACAATGGTGATGAAATGGTGGTAGTGGTGGGCAGTCTAGCGATGGATAAGGTGGTGGCGGCGGCGGTGGTATTAAAGATTCATTGGTGAAAGCATTAGTGACAGTAGTAGGTACTCAGTAGTGTTAGTGCTGGCAGTAGCTACGGTGGTGAGAACATGGTGTGGAGGCGGCAACGACAATGGCAATCGAGGGTTGGTGACAATGACGGTAAGGGTGGCCGTGCTGGTAATGTAACATACTATAGTGATAGTTGTGGTGACTATGGTGATGTTGGTGGCACCAGTGTGGTGAAGGTGGTTGTGTGGTGCTGACAGTAGTGTGGCGATGGTGGCGGTGTAGCGGTATAATGGTGGTAGGTCCGAGGACTGAGGGTAACAGTAGTTAAAGTGGTGTGAACTGTGAAGTGATGAAGATAGCAGTGAACAATATTCGCTTTCCGCACCACTCAATTGATATAACTTATGGGATTGTATAACTTATAATTGCATATTAATCTACAAAGTTCTATGATGAAAATGATATTACTATCAACAAAATGATCTCATAATGTTAAAATTCTTAATTAGTTGGCAATTTCTTGGATAACATGATTGTAGCAAGAGTTTTTGCAATTCCACTGTGGGTAATCCTTACTTTTAAGTTGATAAATAGTGGAACTTCTTGTTCTCTCACTATTTTATCAAAGTTAATCAATTTTTTTCGCTATATTGCGGTTAATCTATTCTATATAATGTATGGAACTTTTATTGTTTTATTTAGCTTTAACTTCATTTAAATACGACAAGAGCTTTTGGAAAGTGAGATTTGTCATAAATTTGAGTTTACAATCTAATTTTTCAAAAAAAAAAAAAAAACTATACATATTAATATGGATACCTAAACACAAGCACACACATCCATACACATATACACACAGAGTATACACATCTATAACATAAGAAGTTGTTTGTCACAAAATATTTTTCATAATTATCAAAAGTTTAAATGATAAGGCACGTAATTATTTGATGTTAAGTCATTTGTATATCAAGGTATATTTTAGATTTTTCATTGGTAGTATATTCCACTATGTTTAGAAATAACATTTATGTTTCATATTTAAACTAATTGTTTGAACCAACAAAGGCATATATCGTTAACGCTAAGTATATCAATAGTTGTCTGATAAAACATTATTGTTGTTGTTTGACTACATACTATATAAAGCAATATTTTTTTGGTAGCTATGTCATAGAAAAATTAATCATGGGAATGAGACTGTCTCAATAATTCTTTAATACTAATGTACAATATTATAATGAGTTTGTCAAAATTTTCTCTTTCTAAGAATCTAAGTACATTAGTCAAACATTCTGGTAAAAGATTTATAGTTTCACTCTTTTTTTATCATTTCTATTATGGTTGTCACTTAAAAAATTGCTCGTAAAACTTATGAATAGCGTGAATTAAAAAGAGCGACTGAGTTATAGTGCAAAACTGCAAAAGTGAAGTGTAATACAACGTAAAAAATAAAATGCAATTTTATACGCAGTGCGAATGTTGAATTACATTTTCCCCGAGTTTTACATTAACGATTATATTTTTAAAAAGATTTATGAATTTAAAAATTGAGTTACTATTGTCAAAAGTAAAATATTTTAGATTTTTATTGGAGATATTGTACAATGTTTCCAACTCTGCCAACAAATAAAAAAACGTTTTCAACTATTAGCCCCTAGATCTCCTATAGTTAAAAGGCTGAAAGAACAATTAAGAGGCTATGCTGCCACGCTTTGCATCCCATCACAGGGATGGTGTCACATGAGGAAAACTTGCATGTGTGGTTCTGAGCCTCTGGCAGAGACGGCCAAAAGAAATGGTCTGGCAGATTGAAAAGTGAAAACTCATCCTCCGTCCTCATTTCAACTTGCAAGACAAGTTTCTTCGTCTCTCGAGGTAAAGTTACAGAGAAATCCTCTCTCTCTTCTGCTCCTCCTCCTCCATCTTCTGCTTCTCCTTCTCTTCCGTCTCCAGCCACTTTCCTCCTCTCCCGTCTCCATCCACTCTCCTCCGCTTCCGTCTCCAGCCACTTTTCTTCTTCTTTATTCTGCAACGCGAATGACAAACAAATGAAACCAGTACACAATGACAAAGATCAATCAATTAAAGGATTTCATTCATTAGTTTGATGAAAAACAAAGAAGAAAAAATTGGTAAGTTTGATCTGCAGATTCATCTTTTCCTTCTTCATTTCGTCTAGACTAAATAAACGTTGTCCAAGAATCTTCTTTATCCTCTTAACTAGCGACAGAGACATCAGCCGTGTCCATTCTTAATCCAAAGGGTCCAACACGGATCCCGTACCCGTGTCAGGGTCGTGTCGTTTGGACACCACCCCTTCACCCCAAAGTGAAGGTTCCATGTAACATAGGTTAAACCAACTCTGGCTAGCCTAATCCTGGCTGTGTACTAGGGAGTTCCTATAGGCTGTCATAAAATAGTAATCGAAAACTCGTTCCGAGCTTTAAGTGGGAGAGTTATGATTTGCTTTGTTGCCATTTCGAGGGAGTTATTCCCAGTGGCTGGTATGAGAGTTTTGGTTTGGCAAGGTCTTTGGTTCATGTCTCCCTGCTTGCATTTCGTATCTGTCCGTTGAACTTTGCAGTTGATGGGGGTTCATTTTGATTTTCTATGTGTTTATGTCTTTCAATGCGTAACCGGGGGCCTGCACGTGATGGGAAGTGTGAAGCATGAAATATGTTGTTTGAAGAGCTTAAGCTTCTGGGGCAGATGCCTCTACAGGGTTTACTGATTTTTTTGGAAAAGCATTATCATGTTCAACATGATATTTAATGGTTCTGGGGTTCTTCATTACAAATATAATGCAATATTTGCCTGTTCTGTAAGAACAAAATGTGTTGATCTTCCAGTCTGTAGTTGAATTCAAGTTCCTTGGCAGAAGTTTTGGGACCTTGAAAGTGAGAACTGACAAGGTGTATGTTTTCCCCTAAGCTTCTCTAGTTTCTTTTCCGTTCAAGTGTCTGAATTGTAAATCGTGCATAGAGCATGGAACCATGATTTTGACTATTGCAGTTGGCTATTCTCTGTGGGCAGGTTGCTACTTGTCTACCAGAAGATAATTGAATTACCTATGTTGCTGTCTGTCTTGGTTCATCTGTTCTCTCTGTTCATTTAGAACCCTCCAACTAAAACTATATTAATTAACAACTTGTTACTCAAGAATCTAGTAGGGCCTGTTTGGCAACGTTTTGGTATTACACTTTTAAGTTTAAGAAATGGAAAGCAAAACAGAAATCTAAACGGAATTTTCTTTTCATTTTGAAAAAAAATTACTGGTTGGCTTGATTCTACTTTTTTGTTTCTCTTAATTTTGATCCTTTTCCAATTTTTTCCTTTTTGATTTCTTTCTTGTCTTCTATTCATGTATCCTTATATTATACTTCTACTACCACCTAGACCCGTCAAACGGTATATCTGATGGGGTGTCTATAACCTGCTATTCAGCACCACAACCTAATACCAGCAACTACCTAGTCATAATAGTGAGAAATCGGGCATTACGATTTGTACGTGATCTCTACTTTGGCTTCTTTGACATGCAAATGCACCACACCCCCCAATATTTGATCCCTACTTTGGCCTCTTCGATATGCAAACGCACCACACACCCCACATGTTGATATATTCGCATGTTTGTGGCATGCTGGTTTCACGTTTCAAGACAACATAATATATTCTTGGTGTTTCACTTCCCTGCAAAAACGATTGGCGATCTTCATAGACCGAAGAATAAACAAAAACCCAGATACCCAAAAGTGTTGTTACCTTTACCTTCTTTTTCTCAGCAACCTAGGATGAGCGACTGAACACTATGGGAACGTTGATAAGACAACATAACAATTCGACCAGGTTTTCAACTTAATCTGTCGCATCCTTCCTGAATTTACTCATCCTTCCTTAATCTGGTTTTCTGACAATGATTCCTGGAGGCTCGAGAGGTATTGGTAGTGGTGATTTTAGTTATTGGTGGTTCAGACCGTGGTTGTCATGGTTGATTCTCTATTTTTAAGGCAGGATAGGTTCTCAGAAACCTAGTTATTGGTGGTAGACCGTGGTTATCTTGGTTGATTCTTTATTTTGAAGACAGGATAGGTTCTCAGAAACCTACCAAATAGTGTGTAATCATAACCATATAAGTGGCTTCCAACCTCATTCTTTTGCAGTTTCCTGGAAACCTCTGGTTGAAATTTGCGCGAATAGTAGTAAGTTGGTGAGAAGGGGGTGAGTTTCAGTATGCCTTGTGCCTGCATGATGGATCAAAATTCTGTTTTGCAAGGTTGGTTCAGAACTCAGAAGATTAGGAACATATGCGTTTCAATAGAAGTTTGATTTTTTCTGTTGATTTTGATTATTTTGGAAAAGTTTTATCGTTTTAGCTTTCTAAACAGAAAATGAAAACCATGAACTGAGAAATAAAGATTGGCAACCGGCACCTTAATTGCGCCTGTTTATACAGAGTCTGAGTTAAAGTTGATATCTGGGTCTTTTTTTTAATCTAGGTGCTTTCAGACACTCAGAATAATTAGCTTCGAGAAATATTTGTGTATATATTACCATGCAGATGGGTATGCGTATGCGCATATGTGCAAATGCGTGTATATGTGTCTCGCAAGCACATTAATAACTCTCCTTTTGTTGTCTTGTATGTCTGCTGTTTTCAGTTTATACATTATTTGTATTTCACAAGCCTTAGTTTTGCTTAGTGCTGGTCATTATCAATTTTTTCTTGCTAATTTGTAGGAGGAATCGTCAACAACACACTACGTCCACAAATTCCAACTTGGTGCGATCCTGAATGGAAATCTTTGATGGAAAGTTGTTGGGCCTCTGATCCTGGTCAGAGATCATCATTCTCAGAGATCTCTCAGAGGTTGAGAAATATGGCTGCAGCAATTAATGTGAAATGAATTATACTTGACTAATCAAGCATCTCCACTTCTTGCCTGCGAGTGTATAGCAAAAAAAAGAATGAACTAAGGGAAGCTAAATTCGCAGTTTTGGGGTCATTTTAACGAACTTCCAGTATGCACAGGCTAATGATGAGTTACTATGCCTTCGTCTTCCATGGACCTTTATACTGTATGTGGTCTAAACTCGGTAGTAGAAAGGAATTCCGAGTCACAGACTGGAGAGAACGAGGTTGATCAAATGTATCTCTTCTCTCTACTCTAGCGAGTTCCCCTTCGTTTGGAAATGGTCTTTGTGAGTTTGAAAGGCTCTTAATGTCCGCTTGCAGGCTATGACAGTTTCAATTTAAAAGGCTGCTTCTTTCAATTATCCATGCCTTGGAGGGGTATATATGATGCGTCATGTGTATAAGCAATAGTATTAATGTTCTCAACAGGAATTGTATTCTGATATTCCATGTTAGAGTGCATCGTATTTTGTGGTGTTAACTTTGATTTGGCGTTACGAATATTACCGTCGGAGGACATGAACGCGATAGACACTAAATATAAGATGTAAAACGAAGTTATTGGCCACTGCAGGAAACTTTCTATCGGGGGCAATGCAGATTGGTTCCTATTTATCTTTAACTACTTAAGACGTCCTTGCTAACACCGGATGGCTTCTTAGCTTCATTTCGTTAATAGGCTTGGGCATCTATATCTCGTCACCTTTTGCCACATCTAATGTTGTAGACATGCTACTCCAGTGCAATATGTGCGCTGTGGTGGACTCCTTTTTGAAACTTGGTTTCAGGCTACCCTTTGGCCTGGTACAAGAGGGAAATGCTTTTTGGCGATGCTATAGTGGCACATGGCGAGATTAGATTCAACAAAGAAGAAAATAAAAGAACATGTAGTGCTTCATGGGGGAGACTCTCCAAAGCTTTTGGGTTGGGTGCATTTAGATGGATATATTGCTGGGACCGATAATCAGAGTTTTTTTTTCTAATTAATACGGTTTTGAAACTTAATTACTAATATATTCTATTTTGAAACATATTTACCCGAATATCACACTATTGGAAATCGTTGTTTGAAACCACGATTTTAAAGTACAAATCGTTGTTTTAAACAGCGATTTTTACTTTATTTCTAGTTTAAAGTATAAATCGCTGTTTGAAACCACGATTTCAAGGTAAAAATTGCTGTTTGAAACAGCAATTTCTACCTTGAAATCGTGGTTTCAAACAACGATTTTTAAAAGTATGGTATGCGACTAGATAAGTTTCAAAAAGATGTAAATTGATAATTAAGTTTTAAAATAATATTAATTAGGGCAATAAACTCCTGACTGCTTTTTAAGTACTTGAAATTCACTTTTTCTTTCTACGAAAGGCCTTTGAAAAGTGAAGACGAGTTATTCATTTATTCTCTGGAGTTTTCCTCGTAAAACACCCATACCGCAACTCTTTTGTTAGTGGGCGGTAGATAAATCCCAAAACTTCTTTCCATGATATGTTTTTGTGCGTTAACAATGACATGAATGTTGAAGTTCTGTTTTCCACTAGGTGCTTTTGCATAGCAACCTACCTCTGAGAGAGAGAGAGAGAGAGAGAGAGAGAAGTCAGAGCATTAATGAGAGAAAGGAGAGAAAAAATATAAGAAAACTAATCCGCTACATAATGTAGCAGATGAGAGAGAGAGAGAAAAAAAAAAGTCAGAGCATCAATGAGAGAAAGGAGAGAAAAATATAAGAAAACTAATCCGCTACATAATGTAGCAGATGAGAGAGAGAGAGAAAAAAAAAGTCAGAGCATTAATGAGAGAAAGGAGAGAGAAAGATAAAAAAAAATCAGAAAAACTAGTCCACTACATAATATAACGGATGGACTCTTTTTAAGTTAAAGGGTATTTTTGTTAAAAAATCGTCCGTTACATAATATAGCGAATGGACTTAAAAAAAACGTAAAAAACAATCTGGACCGTCTACAGATCGCGCGTGGACTGTCAGATCACATTGGCAACTTCTCTTATTTTGCTAACGCTAGCAATGGATCAGCTCCCATATATATATATAGGGAGCTGATTCGTTGACAGTCCTGACAAAATGTGATAAGTTGTTAGCGCGATTTGGCCGTCCATCCTCTAAAGATGGACGGCCGTCCATCCGCTACATAGTGTAGCGGACGACCCCCCCCCCCCCCCCCCCCCCTTTTTTTTTTTATCAAAATGCTCCTTGTGTGTAGCGGACGACTTTTTGACCCTGACAATTCTCAGTCAAAAAGTTGTCTACTATATTGTGTAGCGGACCACTTTTGTCTGTTAATTGTCACATCATGTCCCCCAAGAGTAGCTTCGTTGTCCTTATTCATAGCAGACGGCGTGGCAGATAGATATTAGCTCTTTTTTCATTTTCGTCTTCTTGAGATCCACTTGTTTTCATTTTCAGCTCCCTTCAAGTTCAAAGCTTTAGGTGACACTTGCTTCAAGCTTCACTCAAGTAAGATAAGTTTGTGAATTGTGAAATTTTCTTTATAGGTTGAATGATGAAGTTTCTTTTTTTTGAAAGAATATATAATTTTTTTGGGTTTATGTTTGTTGTATTTATTATTCTATTTATCAAAGTAATTCTAATTTGTAATGTTCAAGATATGAATTAAGTTAAATTCGAATTTTTTGAGATTATAACTCCAAAAAATTTATTATAGTTAAATTCGAATTTTCTGAGATTATGTTTGTTGTATTTTGACATGCTAAATTTGTTATGTTGAAGAAATTAATAATTTTTAAATTGAAGATACTTTTGAGATTATGTTGGTTATATTTGTCATGCTGAATGGGAGAATTGGGTCAAAATGAGGGGGATGAAAAGCTTGATCCATTAGAAACAGGCGGCTCCGCTCCTTGCATTTCTTAATAGGGATAGTCCGGTGAGCGCCCTTGATGCGGACGTGTTCCTAATACCATTTTGCTGTTATAGGAATCACTGGTACTTGGTTTGCTATGAACCAACTCAGATAGTCGTATCAGTCCTCGACAGTCTCCGCGACGATGCCAGAAAGATGTATGTGAAGGAGCTTTTTAAATACCAATTGGATGCAATGGTAATCTTGCGATTGTTTTTTTATGCTTATTGTAATTGTTAATTAGTAGCTCACACCGTTTTTTATTTTTCTATAGGATCTATTTTGTGCCATGATCCACTCTCTTCGTAGACTAAGAGTACTGGGGAAGCCGAAGCTCGAAGTTCAATTGAAGAAATGGAGGCCCAAGCAAGCTAATTATTCGGACTGCGGTGTCTTCGTCTGCATGTACATAGACTACATTTGTCGGCATGAGAGCCTTAAGAAGTCCATCTGGAGCAAAGCAGACGAAGAAGCCTTTAGATATAGAATAGTTTGGCAAATTCATAACGGCCGGCCTAGAGCAGTTAGGTTTATTGTACATCTGGCTCAAGATGAGGCCCGTTGATGACATTGTAAACGATAATTTTTATGACATAGAATTTTTTCTATTTGAAGCATTTTTGCCCTCATTAAGGCAGGTTGATGGTGGGAAAGAAAATGAGGATAATGTCTTATTACCTATACTGGTACACCATCCGCTACATAGTGTAGCGGACTGTCTAAAACATAAAAAAATTCCAAGTGTCGAAGCTTAATGTTTCTATTAGGCTGTCCACTACACTATACAGCGAACGCTCTACACACCAAAAATATTCTTATTGTCGAAGACCAATGTTTCTGTTATGCCGTCCGCTACACTGTGTAGCGAACGACCTAATTTGAAACTAAGTGTTAAAGCTAAGTGTTGAAGTCTAATGTTTCGTTTAGGCCGTCCGCTACACTATGTAGCGGACGGTCTAAATACCAAAAAAATTCTAAGTGTCGAAGTCCAATGTTTCTATTAGGCCATCCGCTGAGCATATTTGTTGAGGGTTGGTTTTGACATTAGAATAAAGACTACAAGAACAAGGAGCATAACAAATATGCTCTCACTTATACGAGTGTCATAGGAGCAGACTCCCACTGCAAAATGAGACACACATCGGTAATGATGATAGTAATGACGAAATAGGATATGCGCGGAGAAGATGGGACTGCTTTACGCGCACGAATTGCAAGGTCAAGATGTTCGTAAGCCATAAACCCAAGCAAGATCATTAGCTTATTACTAGCTTGGAATTGGCACACAATCACCTGTTAGTAATCCCTTCTAAGGTGAGTCAGATGCATCAGCACAAGAAGATGGGTAATGTTGCAAGGAGCGTGATTCACATAATGAATAATGCGCGGATATGACCTACTGACATTGTTAATGCTCTTGCTGAACAGGCTAGGAGAATTCAGAATCTATACTTTAACACGACAGACGTTCGTAACGTGGTCCGAACCCAAAGACGAGCCGCGTATAACCTCAATGATGCTCAATCCACAATGAGCCTGTTGAAGCGGATGCAGATGGAAGACCCGCAGTTTACCTACGATTATAAACTTGACGATGAGCACTGAGTTACCACAATTTTTGGGTCGACGATCATTCGAGACTTGCTTATAAGCATTTTGGAGATGTTGTGACTTTCGACACCACATACCGTACCAAGTACTCGATGCCCTTCGCTCCTTTCATAGGCGTCAATCACCATTATCACTCCATCCTGTTTTGGGTTTGCTTTGTTGAGGGACGAGAGCGAGAGTTCTTTTGTATGGTTGTTTAGGGCGTGGCTGAAAGCAATGAACTTCAAAGTGTTTTAGGTCGTCCGCTACAAAGTCCAGCGGACGGCCTAGCAGAAACATTATACTTCGACACTTAGATTTTTTTTTTGGTGTTTAAGACCATCCATTTTTTTTTTTTTTTGTGTGTTTTAGGTTGTCTGCTAGACTATATAGCGGACGGCCTTACAGAAACATAAGTAGCTGACGACCTAAGACACCAAGAAAAAACTAAGTGTTGAAACTAATTTCAAACTAAGTGTTGAAATCTAATATTTCTTTTAGGCCGTCCGCTACACTATGTAGCGGATGGTCTCAAACAACAAAAAATTCTAAATGTCAAAGTATAATATTTCTGCTAGGCTGTCCGCTAGACTATGTAGCGGACCACCTAAAACACTGAAAAAACCAAGTGTTGAAATTAAGTGTTAAAGTCTAATGTTTCTGTTAGGCCGTCCACTACATAGTCTAGTGGACAACTTGAAGCACCAATTAAAAAAAGTGTTGAAGGGTAAAGTTTCTATTAGGCCGTCCGCTACATAGTGTAACGGACGGTGAAATTCTTCTAAGTGTCGAAGTATAATATTTGTGCTAGGCTGTCTGCAAGACTATGTACTGGACCAACCAATACCCATCAAAAAAATACGGGGAAACGCATTCCGCCTATCATGATCCCTTAGCCTCAAAATTTCAACGTAGGCAGAGATCACAGTGTCACCCAACTAAGCCCCCGGAGATTGGGTGGACATTTCGTCCCACGAGATATTGTAATCCATGTCGTTTGGGCATTCCACACCACATGACGGTTTTTCTCCCTGGGGGCCCCCGCTAAAGTAACGCTCGTGGATTCGGCAGCAATTTGCTGGCTGTAGAGGCTTCAGTGGATGCCTTTTGTGATAAGGGGATGGGGGGGTCGACGGGTTGATATTGCTCGGCGGCTGGGTCGACTAGGGGATAATTATCCGACAGGGGGGTCGACCAAGGGATATTGCCCCGCGCGGGGGGAGGGGGGGCGACTGGCTCATATTGCCCTCTGGGGGGTGGGGGTCAACTGGCTGTATTGCCCTCGAGAGAGGTTGACTGGCTCATATCCCCTCTAGGGGGCTAGAATGTCCCACCCAAGGGACGAGTTGCAGTGACTCGGGGAGATTGAAGTTTGCATAGTTGAAGTCTTGTGTGACTTGACTCTAAGAGAGGGGTAGTACTTCCGAGTCCTGAAGTAAAGAAAATGAGGGGACACTAAAATCATCCCAATGAGGTATTCCCATGCCCGATGGCTGCCCCCAAGCACCACTCATTCCCGCTACAGAGGGACCACCAACTCCCTCGCTCACCCCCCAAGTCTGTCCCGAGGGATCACCAGATCCCTCGCTCACATGGGGAGGCTGCCACCCCAGATAATCCATTCCCGGGCTGGCACTTGAAGGCTGTCTTGTATACTGGTGCAAAAATTCCCCGAAGCCAAATGCCAAGGTATTAGCATGGGCGCGAAGTTTCGCTCGCATGGCATCCACCACTTCCTTCTGCTCATTCAACTTCTTAAAGAAGGCGAGTGAGGCATTAACCTACATCCAAAGAGATAATTAGTAACGTCATTAAATCCAATTAAAAGTATTGGTTGGGCAACTTACGAGATCGTATGCCCTACGCTCATTGATCTGACCCTTAGGATGGTACTTTTGCCCTCTTGGGGCTATTCTCTTCCGCGTGATGCGGTAATACCACTTGTTATACTGCTCGATGCTGATCACGGGGTCAGGCTCTGACACAATGGTGGCCAGCGTGTTCTACCAAGAACTTCAAAGCTCAATTTCGTCTGCGCACAATTCGTGCGCATTCACCTTGCCAAACTGTTGGATGGCCGATGGGTTCCTGTTAGCCCTTATGTCTGGGCATGGGCTGGCAACCCCTGTAGGCAGTCAAAATAGAGCATTGTGCAATTCGATAGCTGCCACTCCGCAATCTCAAAGTGGATCAGTGGTGTGCGTTGCAACCCGGAGAGCGTGAAGATGAATGACTCTGCCACCCGTCGCTCCAAATGTTTGTTCGGTGCCCAATGCATTTGGCCCGAAGATAGCCAGTCAAACTCCCCGTGATAGAGTATAATGTTGTGATGGGGATCATCTCTCCTCCGGTAGTGGCTCACCTACTGGCTGTACTCCCAAGCGCACAACCGAGGCCACGCATTATCAGTTCCGTTCCTACTGTTGGGTGCACCGGTACTAAATAGTGTTCATAAGACCACACCTGAGAACAAAGACAAATTTGGCTCGTATCGTCAAAATTTATTGTGCACCGACTAATAAAAAATATCAAAAACATAATTACAAAGAGTGATATGATATACCTGCAACAGTGAGAGACATGCACATATAGCTTTGGCGTCGGGCCTCGTTGCCTTGTGCAATGCTTGATACAAGTACGAAAGAATTGCTGCACCCCAGGCATACTCCCCAACCTCTAGCAGGTTACCCAATAATGGTAAATATTTTTAGCTGACCGTATTCTTCGACGTCGTTGGGAATAGAATTGCCCCTATCACCCACAGCATGAAAGTCTTCGTGTACAGCACAAGCATTTCCTCCATGTAATTTTTCGGCAGAACCTTGTAGGTATCTAGCAACCACCTAAACTTTATCTCACCAGTGCTAAATTCACTCTTGGGTATCGACCTAAAGAAGTCCCTAGTGGCTCTCTTATTTGATACTTCCGACCGAGGAGCAATTACTGGCCTCCCCATCACCGGTAACCCTAAAATGAACCCTACATCATCTAGGGTAATTGTCATCTCTCCAAGAGGGAAGTAAAACGTATTCGTTTCACTTCTCCACCTTTCAACAAGGGCACCAATTAAGGTCAGGTCAATTTGTTAAAAGATATTGCCATGCGTAAAAATCTCAAACCCAATTCCACGCAGCAATTTTTTTTTGGTATTTGTTTAATTTTTAGGCTCTAAATTCTTCGGATACTTCTACTATGTTGAAAGGTGCTCTTTCCTATGAATTAATAAGTACAATTTAAGCAAAGCAAACGGTACAATGTTTGTGAGAATAAGAAAATAAATAAAAAATAAGTATCTTACTTGTCCATTCCAGATTGATGTACTGATATGATTTTCTTGATCGTATAATACAGAGAGATCTTCTGGTCTAGCGTCAAAATCCATTTTTTGCGACTGAAACGACTGAAATTATGAAAAAGTCAAGTTTGGAAGCTTTTATCAAACGCTAGCACGTGCATAATACGTATATAAATACATATAGGATATATATATATATATATATATATATATATATATATATAAATTATCAACACTAACACATGCTCAATATATATGTATGTATGTGTGTATATATGTATATATATATATATATATATATATATATATATATATATATATACCAACGCTAGCACATGCTCAATACATAATCAAAATCATGTATAATACGCAATACTCATCATAAACTCTAGATTATAATCAAATAAAGGATTGGTTTGTGAACTTACATAATTAATTAGACAATTAAAGGACATCTGGAGAAGAAATTGTGCAGATTCTTTTGCCAACGCCACTAGGAAGATTGGGAAGAAGAAAGAAGAGAGCAGAGTTTCGAAATTATGTTTTTTATGTATATATATAAACCATCCGCTACATGATATGGCGGATGGAGAAAACCGTCCGCTACATAATATAGCGGACGTGTAGCGCATGACATGGATAAGGACAAAGTAACAGTCATGGGGGGGGGGGCAGGATGTGACAGTTGGCAGGCAAAAGTAGTCCACTACACAGTATAACGGACGACTAACAAGGGGCATTTTGGTAAAAAAGGCCGTCGCTACACTATGTAGCGGACGGTCCATTTTTTTTTTTTAAATCTGGGTCGTTTAAGGATGGACGACCAGATCACGTTGGCAACTTGTTCCATTTTGCCAGCGTTGTCAACAGATCAGCTCATATATATATATATATATATATATATATATATATGGAGCTGATCCATTACTTGCGAAGGCAAAATGAGATAAGTTGTCCGCGTCCACGCGCGAGATGTGGACGGTCCAGATTTATTTTTTGTGCTTTTTTTTCATCATCCGCTACATAGTGTAGTAGATGGAATGATACCATCCGCTACATAATATAGCGGACGACGAAAAAGTTTTAAAAAAAATTAGATCTAACCCAAATAGACGGTCAGGTCGCGCGGGTAACTTAGCAGAAGTTGCCCGCGCGAACAATGGATCAGCTCCCGTGTGTGTGTGTGTGTGTGATAAAATGCTAGTGCTAGCAAGTTGCCAACTCTCTGGTTCATATCCTTTTTAACCCCTCAACTTGTAAGTAGTTCACTTAAAACACCTCATACTTCTCAGAAGACTAAAATTGACCCCTCTCAAGATTAGAACATGTCATTCCTGACCAAAGGAGAATTTGGCCATACAAAATAGGTATTAGAGCCTAATCAAAGGCGAGATTCAACCAAAAAACTCATAAAAATTCCTTGTTCATTAAATCATATGACATGAATTATACACTTAGACTATGGAGTTGAAAAAACTGAGATAACAAGATTATTTTATCAAATAATAGACATATCTCATGAAAGTTTAAATATATGTAGAACTATAAACAAGATAACATCTCAGTTATTAACTGAATTACACAATTCAGTTAAAGGGTTAGGAAGTGAAAACCACGTCCTAACTCAGATAACTTCTTATCAAATTTTAGAAGTTATGACACTACCAATAAGTACTATAGTAACGAAACTTCATAATGTATTTGAAGAAGTTATAACATACAGTGGTAGCGAAGGAAAACCCTCTTCGAGTGGCCCAAAAGACACCAAAGATCCCATAAAAGGAATGGGTGTAGAAGAAATAGAAAAAATAATAAACAACTACTTAGACAAAGTAGAAAAATAAAAATCATTTAAAAAAAATCAATGATGGATGAAATAGATCCAGCAGTTCTAAAAGAACAACAATATAAACAAGAAGAAAAAAGAGTCATATCAGAAGTAAATAAAGTATTTTCTGATATGAATTTATGGAACAAATAAACCGATTCAAACTATGTAGGAGCGTGAAATCCAGAATTAAATTTAGAAATAAATTTCAAATTCAATAGCGCCCCAATAAGGACAAATTTAAAACAAGAATTTGTTCCTAAAAATGGAAGACATGAGCACGTAAATCAATACAGCATATATCTTGATATCGATTGTATTTCAAATACTGAAGAAACAATCGATAATTGGGCACAAGCCTTGAGAATTGCCATAATAGGTGGTAATTTGACGAAAGGCATGTTATAAAACATTTTATTAGAGCAACCCTGTGAGGAAACGCAGCTAGGTTCTAGAATAACATAGCAGATAACGAAATGATAATTGAAGTCCAAAGCAAGCTTAACAATTCTGAAGAATGGATAATGTTTTATGCACATAACTTCAAACGAGAGTTCTGCGGAATATCTATAAATAACATATGTATTCAAGAAAAAAGTGCTCTCATAAATTTGACAAAACTACAAATATGTGATATGTGTTATTTTAAAATTTACACTTGCGAATTTAAAAAAATATTTTTACAAGTTAGAACTTAGAGACAGCCTCATTGGCAAAAACAATTTATTGCCAAACTTCCTAAACCATGGGACGAGT
Source organism: Escallonia herrerae (assembly GCA_033070095.1). Classification (NCBI taxonomy): domain Eukaryota; kingdom Viridiplantae; phylum Streptophyta; class Magnoliopsida; order Escalloniales; family Escalloniaceae; genus Escallonia; species Escallonia herrerae. The sequence goes on from JAVXUP010000065.1 coordinate 870,709, forward strand.
TAGCAGAAAAAGAATTTACTAAACTCCTAAACAAAGGAATGCTTTGCGATTCCTTAGGAAGGAAGATTGCAGCTACAGAAGAAAACTTAGGTGTAGGCACGATCTTCATGATGTCAAAAACTTACGACCATGAAGAAGAGATGATTCTTTTATCTAATAACATAATTAGTTAGAGTGAATCAATCGAGGAAGAAACTCCCGGTTCTACTATAAACCATTAGGAGATGCCTAAAATCAAGGTTGAAGAAATATATTAGAACTCCATATTCAAATTCAAGAGTAAAATGAATGTAGAGATCTCCGAAGGAGAAACCTCAGTAGGTCAAACTGAAGAAAGAATACTAGACATTCTTCTCTTTAAGGCAAATAAGGCAAAACAATACCTTCGAGAATGACGTCCATATTGGTATGATACAAGTTAGTCTTTGTCCATTATTCATAGATGACAGAGATACACCACTCATCTGTTGTTTAACAGACAATAGGTGGAAAACTTTTGAAAAAAGCCCTAATAGGAGGTATCCAAAGTAACTTGTATAACGGACCAGTTTGGTTTGAAACTACACCAAATTACTTCATGTCTTTAAAAGATCTTTATTTTAATAAAGTATTAGGACTGAGAATTCAGACTCAAGGCATGATCGAGCTACGAGAAGTCTGCAAAAATATTGCAGTACAATATCGTCTAGTCTACAGAGTGGTAAATACCACAAATCCACTAAGTAAAATGCTAAACATCAAAGTGAAACTATTTGAACAAACAAGTAGTAATGTCCAACCCATAAAAGCACGGAAGATAAATCCAAAGCAACTATCATGGCTTAAAAATGGGTGATAGGAGAAGGACTCGCTAGTAAACAACTAGAACAAATGCAAATTTGAGAAAATAAAGATGTTGTTATTCTTGAAGAACCAAGAAGACATTCTGTCTCTTCGATACCTTCCACGTCTACAAATCCAAAAGTCAAAGGAAAGGAAAAAAATGGTAGAAGAAGCTATCAAAGAAGAAGACAGTACTGATGAAGACATCATAGGGTACAAAACAGTTACTATTCCAATCAGACGAAATATGTCATGACGTGTAGAGACCATACATGTAATGACCACAACATCAGTAAATGACACTGTCAAGAAGAAGCTTAAAGAAAAAGGGCTTGACAGGAAATGAGTTTGAGAAGGGTATTCAAGACATTATGAGTATTATCAAAAAGAAAAGAAGGTCCAAAAAAATGAATAATAAACGAATGGCGGTAAGTCCAAACAATTCTTACATAAAATTAAGTTTCAACGTCCAGGGTTATCATCCTTTTAAAATAGATGCTTTAGTAGATACTGGAGCATCCTATTGTCTAGCACGAGCAGGAATTTTACCCTCTGAAAAATAGATCAAAACAGATCAACTCATGAGCATGCAAATCGTTAATGGCGATAAGTTCGAACCAGATTATGAAGCATATCCCATTCTGGTCATAATAAATTGAAAAAAATTCATTAGAGAGCGATTAATCCAATTCGACGACTTAGACGACGATTTTCGAATAGGAAATACTTTCCTCAAAATAGCTGCAAATCGACAATTTATTCAAGAATAGTTTCATATTGAAATACAACGTCAAAAAATTTCGTTGTTAAAATATGCTGCTCAAAAATGTAAATTTGGTTTTCGTCCAGAAAAAACTAGGAGAAATCCAAAAACATATCCAGAGTGAGTCTCTCTACATAGCCCAGCGTGGTGAAGAGAACAAAAAAAACTCATGTAAAAGGTTACTTGAACAAGAAGTAACCAAGGAAGAATTACTTAACGAAGAAGTAATCAAAGAAAATGATAGTTGGGTTAAAGAAATAAACCAACATTATCAATACAAATAAGGAAAATAAATTCCTAGTCATGATAGTATAAAAAAGATGTTAGAAAATAATTTTAGTGAATACCCGCTAAAATTATGGGAAAAGGATAAACCTTAGGCGACATTGACCCTCAAGGATAAAGATTATGTGGTTAACGTAAAATCAATGCAGCATAGTTTTGAAATGGTTCGGAAATATGAACAGCAGATTCCTGAAATACTAAAACAAAAGTTAATAAGACCGAGCGAGAGTCCTCATTCAAGTCCAGCTTTCATGGTAAAAAAATTACGCAGAACAGGTTTGAGGAAAAGTCAGATTTGTCATAGACTATAGAGCTTTGAACACAGCAATTGTCAAAGATGGCTATAAAATTCCAAACAAGGATATGCTGATAAACAAAATCCAACTAGCCAACTTTTCTCGAAGTTTGACTTAAAAAGTAGATATTGACAAATCAAAATGAAAGAATCATCAATTCCATTAACTACCTTTAGTGCGCCACAAGGGCACTATGAAATGGATGGTGTTACCATTCGGATTAAAAAATATTTCACCTTTATTCCAAAGAAAGATGGATTATATTTTTAGAAAGCACGAAGATTATTGTGTGGTGTACATAATTGACATGTTAGTATTCTCAAAAACCAGAGAAGAACATAAAAATCATCTAAAAAAGATAACACAAGAATTCATTGACCATGGATTAGTACTATTACAAAAGAAATATGAATGGGGACAAACCACCATTAACTTTCCAGGAGCATGGAGCTGACGATGGCCAAATACCCTAGCCTTTTCTTGGATGAAATCGTGGTGCCTACCTTTGAGTCGTCATCGGGGGAGACTGCTGCACCTCCTGAAGCAGAAGATGCTACTTCTCTTGGGAATGCTCCCCCATCTTAGGACCATTTATATGTTATCCTTGTTTTGTAATCACTACTTGATGTGCCCCCAGTACTCTTATTGCCCCAGAGGCTTACAATTTGATATGCATTAGTTTACCCTTTGATGGGTTTTATCTTCAATGTGTTGAATTTCTTCTCGTCTTACATTGTCTTGAGACACACATCAAATTTGTTAGGGATTCTTCATCCGCTTTTAAAGGGAATCATATTTCGCTACTCCATGTGCTGTGACCTAAGCTCTTGAGCTTCAGCCTTGGAACTTTGGGAAGATGAATTATGGGGTCTTGGGATCCCTTTGTGGCTGTGCCCCATGTTAGCTTCTCTAGAGAGAGGACACAGAGCTGTTATGCAAGCTGTTGCATTTGCTAAGTGTTTTTTCTTGTGCAAGTGTGTGTTCTTTGGCTTGAGCTGACCACATCATGCTTGCATTTTACTTTGACGCGAACCCTTATCGTCAGCTAAGGGCTGGCAAAGAAGCCTCGCACTCTCGCTCGGTCAATCTTTGAATTAACAAAACAGGGTAGGGCGACGAATTCCCACTTGGTTTTGCCGTTTCTCGGGCTAGAACTAAAGCTAGACCGTGTCAGGTAAGACTTATGTCTAACCCTATCACATTGGGTGATACTTTGCTTTCGTGGTTTTACCTGTTCGAGCAACCTGCTCGGGCAGTCTGCTTGGGTATTGAAGGCACAATGTCCTTGGGAACATGAATATCGTTACCTGAACGAGAATCAATGCTGTTGTGCGGTCGTGGAAAATAACTCTTTCGAACAAGCTTAAAGATTTTAAGCTTGGATAAACGAAATGATATATTTCATACGGAAGAGGTTCTCATTACAAAGGAAATAACTCAACTTTATTATCCACAAGAAAGGAAATGTCTTGTGACAGATATAAAACTCTACTGGTAATATTGTCGCAAGTTTTCAGCATTCCACGTTCGCGGGATTACTTCGCCTGAGAGTGTTTCCAGTGAATAAGATCCTGGCCTAAGCACCTTTGATACCTTGTATGGTCCTTCCCAGTTTGGCGACAACTTCTCGACAGCAGCCTTTGGATTCGAAACCTCTAACTTTCTGAGGACTAGGTCGCCAACTCTAAATATCCTCATTCAAACCCTTCGATTATAATATCGCGCGACTCGTTGTTTAGTTGAAATCATTCGATCTAGAGCTTGGGCTCGCACATCATCTAATAGATCCAGATTTCCTCTAAGATTCTCCTCATTTTCTGCCTGCGCAAACTACAACACTCGAACTGTGGGGAGGCCCACTTCTACGGGCAACAGTGCCTCTGTCCCGAAGCACAGCAAAAATGGTGTCTCGCCCGTCACAGAATGGGGTGTGGTGCGGTATGCCCAAAGTACCTTAGGGAGCTCATCAACCCATGCCCCCTTAGCATCGTCCAGCTTTCTTTTCAATCCTTGAAGGATGGAGCGATTCATGTTCTCTGTCTGTCCATTGGATTGGAGCAATTCTTTTCAATCCTTCAATCCTTGAAGGATGGAGCGATTCTTTTCAATCCTTGACACTGGACACATTTTTTTGCAAATTTAATCGCGTCTTTCTGCATTCCTGGCCAGTAATAGCCCTGCCTCAAGATTTTATGTGCGAGGTGTTGTTCGCCCAGGTGTTGTACCTTCATGAACCTCTTACAATGCATAGTCTGCCTCTTTAGGGCTTAGGCACTTAAGGTACGGCAAACTAAAGGACTTCTTGTATAGCATCCCATCCACCAGAGCAAACCGAGCAGCTTTAGCTCGTAAATTGCGTGCTTTGCTTCGCTCTAAAGGTAACTTGCCCGAGACGAGGTACTGAATAATTGGATCCATCCAGCAAGGTTCGTATTCTACTACTTCAACTTCCTTTGAGAGTTGAATACTTCTTTCTTGGAGGAACTCGATATATATCGCCCGGGAAAACTCCGAAATATCTGCGGAAGTTAGTCTAGAGAGTGAATCTGCTTGGGCATTTTGTTCTCTCGGTATGTGGAGGATGGTGAAGTTTTTAAATCTTGCGGCCTCTGTCTTCACGGCTTGGAGGTACTGGGCCATTCTGTCATTTTTCGCTCCATACTCTCCCAAAATATGATTCACAATCAACTGAGAATCACTGTGGACAGATAGAGAGTCAACTTTTAGAGAGTGTGCCAACCTTATTCCTGCTAACAGTGCTTCGTACTCAGCTTCATTGTTTGATGCCTGGAAGTTGAAGCGGAGGGCATATTCGTTCATGAAACTCTCGGGGCTGATAAGTATAAGCCCAGCTCCACTACTCCCTACTTTAGAAGAGCCGTCGATATAAAGGAGCCAAGGATCCAAAACTTCTGAAAGAATTAACTGCGGGGTGTCATCCGGTATTGTGCACTCAACAACAAAATCTGATAAGGCTTGAGCCTTAATCGCTGTGCGGGGTTTGTACTTAATATCAAACTCTCCTAGTTCCACTGACCAGTTAACCAATCTTCCCGACGCGTCAGGACTTTGGAGAACTTTCCCCAGAGGTTGATCAGTCAATACGACGACGGTGTGTGATTGGAAGTATGGTCTCAGTTTTCTCGCTGAGATGACAAGGGCGAGGGCCACTTTGTCTATTCGGGGGTATCTCGTCTCTATATCTTGTAAGACATTGCTTATGTGATAAACAGGTCTTTGCTTGCCTTCCTCTTCCCAGATCAGAACCGTGCTAACTGCTACTTCACTGATCGACAAATATAGTAATAAGTCTTCCCCAGTAACTGGTTTTGTGAGGAGCGGTGGAGACGATAGGTAAAGCTTCAATTCCTCGAACGACTTTTGGCATTCCTCTGTCCATTCAAAATCTTTCGCCTTCCTGATAGCCTTAAAAAAGGGGAGGCATCTTTCTACTGATTTGGACATGAATCTTCCTAAATAAGCCACTCTTCCCGTCAGCTCCTGAACTTGCTTGATCGTCTTAGGCGATTTCATGGCATGAATAGCGCCTATCTTCTCTGGGTTGGCTTCGATACCCCGCTGAGACACCATAAAACCTAGGAATTTTCCTGATGTTACACCAAACGCACACTTGAGTGGGTTTAGCTTCATGTTGTAACTCCTCAGGATGTCAAAGGTTTCTTTGAGGTCTTTCACATGAGCCCCGGCTTCTACACTCTTTACTAGCATGTCGTCCACGTATACTTCCATACTTTTCCCAATTGAGTCGCAGAAGATCATGTTAATGAGGCGTTGATAAGTTGCGCCTACGTTCTTGAGTCCGAAGGCATGACTTTGTAGCAATACAACCCTCTTTCTGTAATAAAAGAAGTCTTGGGAATATCGTCTACGCACATCTTGATCTGGTTGTAACCGGAGTACGCATCCATGAAACTCAACATCTCATGACCCGAAGTTGCATCGATTAAGATATCGATTTCGTGGCAGTGGGTAACTGTCCTTTAGGCAGGCCTTGTTGAGGTCGGTGAAGTCGATGCATATGCTCCAACGGTCGCTCGACTTGGGTACCATCACCACATTGGCGATCCACTCGGGTACGTTATCTCCTCAATGAATCCGGCTGTCAACAACTTGTCCACTTCTTCTTCAATCTTTACTTGTCGTTCTGGAGCGAACGTCCTCTTCTTTTGTTTCACCGGCTTCCTGAGCGGGTCAACATTCAGTCGATGGGTGATCACTTCTGGATCAATATCGGGCATGTCGGATGCTGTCCAAGCGAAGATGTCTGAGTAGCTTCGTAATAAGTCTACAAGCTTGAGCTTGAGGTCGTCGGACAAACATGTTCCCACCCTTACCGTCTTTTCTTGGTTTCCTAGATAAAGCTCGATATCAATAAGATCTTCGACGGGCTTTCCTCTCTCGACCTTGGTTTCGTCCCTCAAGTCTTCAATTATGAGAGTTTCATTGGCTCTGTTTCGGCACGATGCCATGTAACACTGCTGAGCCACCACCTGGTCTCTCTTTACTTCCCCAACTCCATTCTCCGTGGGGAATTTCATTTTCATGTGGTATGTTGATACCACCGCCCTAATTGGTTTAACGCTGTTCAGCCTAGAATTGCATTGTAGGCCGAAGGAACGCGTACCACCACGAAATCCAGCATTAGCTTGGCTTGGGTTGGAGGGGCACCCACGGTTACTAGTAGCGCAATAATTCCCTCGCAGACAATAGGGTTGTTAGAAAAGCCGTATAGAGGCGTATCTATCTTCCGTAAGCGGTCGGGTGGAATGTTCATTTTTTGGAATGCCTCATAAAAAAGCACCTCCGCTGAGCTCCCATTATCCACGAGGATTCTCTTAATGTCGAAGTTTCCCACTCGAAGAGTAACCACTAGGGGGTCGTCATGAGGTATTCTTGTGTCTCCCACCTAGTCGTCAGAGAAGGATATTGTCGAGGTCAGTTCTATCTTCTACTTTTTAGTCGACGGGCCTACAGTTGTGAAGACTTCTCTTGCGTAAGCTTTTCGTCCTTGCCCAGACTAACCTCCTGCGGCGATTCCCCCAGAGATTGTATTGATGACGCCCGCATTTTCCTGCACTTCTTCCCTTTCTGCTAAGGGAGTGGCTTCCCTCTTTTCATTTCTTCGATTGATATACCCTCGCAAGTGTCCGCGTTTGATGAGGGCCTCTATTTCACGCTTGAGCGATTCGCAATTATCGGTAGTATAGCCGTGGTCGTTGTGGTAACAGAACCACAAATTTTTATCTCTCTTACTAGGCGCCGACCTCATCTTCTCTAGTTTTTCCAAGATTTGTTTATCCTTTATCTCATGGAGAATCTGAGATGGCCTGGCAGTCAATGGCGTTAGATTCTTCATGTCTAACATCTATTTGGGCATGTCTAACATCTATTTGGGGTGCCTCTCGTCTCTTCTCAAACACTTGGAAACCCGTGCACCCCTTGGACTATCCTCTCGAGCTCTCTTTTCTTGTCCTTGCCCATTGTCCCCTCGATGTTCTTTGTGGGTTTCTAAGTATTCTTCAGCCTGGATGTACTTGTTGGCTTTATCCAACAAGGCACTCATATTTTCAGGGGGCTCTTATTTACCGCAAATGAGAACTTGGATGTAGGACGAAGTCCGCGCATGAAAGCCGTGTACTTTATTGACTCATCCAGGTTATGTATTTCCAATGTCGCTGCATTAAAGCGTCCCAAATATCGCGACAAGGATTCGTTCATTTCTTGGACCACGTTGAGGAGACTTGCTGAATTCTTCCTCCGAGTTCGGCTACTCACAAAATGTTTCTGGAACAGGTCGGACAGCTAGGCGAAGGAATGGATGGACCTGGGCCGTAGAGACTTAAACCACGCGTGTGCTGCCTTCCTCAAAGTGGTTGGGAAAGCTCGGCACATGACGGCATTTGAGACTTGGAGGAGTATCATATTCGTTTGAAATTGGTAGACGTGTTCTCCAGGGTCTCCCCTCCCATCATACAGATTGCACTGGGGCATCCAAAAGTTAGGAGGAAGCTTTGCTTTCTCAATTGCTTTGGACAGGGGGTATCCAGAGTCTTTCCTTGGGGGAGTAAATTCCTCCGGACGGGGCACAGAGGTGGTCTTGTGAGAAGTTCGCCCTTGGGGACGCACTTTTCGTTTGAAGGCATGAGCTCGTCCTTGGGGACAATGCCTTTGGTCCGTGCCGCGTCGATCTCGGATTTCTCCACCCGTGACACCGGGTGAATTCGTGCTGTCCTCTATTGACGTCTCGCGTCGGAAGCATGAACCACTTCTGGTGACATGTTTTTCAGTTTCTTGTTCTGGCTGATAGTTAGGATCAGTCTCTGATTCGTGCCTTCGACTGTAGTCCGACCTTGAGGTCAGTCTAAGACGAAGGTCGCTGGGATCTAGGCGTGTCTAATTAGTTGAAACCGTCGGGGCTACCTCTTCAAGCTTTTTCTGTAAGGTAGTGACCATGCCCCTAAGTTTGTGGACTTCTCTGGTCAGATCTGCGTTCGGAGTGTTAAAAAGCTTCCGGGTCAGGCGATGGCGCAAGTCCCCTCTTTTTAAAAGAGGGGTTGGGGAATGAGTTCCCTGGGAGCTATCAGTCGTATTCGGGGTGACTGAGGTCACATTAATCCGGTCGTTACTGGAATGGTGTTGGGACGGTGTTGGTTGTCGCCCTCTTCGGCGGGAGCCACTTGATCTTACTCGCCTATTTTGGACGGAGCGGATGGCTGCAGGAGTGTCTGAAGATGATTTCCTTGCCATTTTCCCTGTCGGTCCCACGGATGGCGCCAAAATATTGCTGCTAGAATATTGATCGGGAACCGCGACTGGGAAATGGACCTGCAAAATAGAACACGGAGTGACCACCAGGGATGTTCCAGTGGAGGATGCTCCGATGCTAAAGTCAGAACGTTGCTACTAGGGTAAAGCTCTGAATAGCAAGAAATGCACTGGGTGCTTGTGTGTGTGAACTTGTCTGTGTACCTGAGGCCTTTCTCTTCATATAGACTGCTCTCAGACTCCTCCCTTTTCCAGGACTCTCTCCCGATATGCCTTTGATTTATTAGAACTGCGTCAGGACTTTCCTTCCAGTAGTAGAGTCCTATACCCCAAAGTGATTCGGGGTCAACCACGCAACGTGTCACCATTTAGTAAGGTGGATACATTTAGCCATATCAACCCTGATTTTATCTTTTCCGTTATTCTTGATTTTGTTAGAATCGTGATAGCCAGCCGTTGATGCCGTTAACGGTGAAGCAAATAAGGGAAGCGTTTCAGTCAAGTGACGATAAGTCTAATTTTCTTATCGATGATGTGGATGTGAACAATGTACTGTATGCCATGCTTGTAATTGATCGATGTTTTTGAGTCAGTTCATTGTTCTATGGGCTTATATTGAGTTTTTGGATTGAATTTCTTAGGTTAAGCTGGTCGGGATGGTGTCTAGCAAAGCTGAAAGGGGTACTGATGTTTCGTTTGTGATCGATGATGGGACGGGTCGTATTGACTGCAACAGATGGTGAAATTTATTTGGTTTTGTCAAACATAAATATAAATTACACTAATTAGAGCTGTGAAGCTTTAGTTGAACTCGTTCATGCGACGTGTGTCCCGCAATATTTTTGGTGGAGATTTCTTAAACTATGTAAGCCAAAATGGACATGATATATAGGTGAATTCCTCGTGAATTTTCTCAATCTGTCGCAGTTAAAGCTTCCGAGTTGAAGTTTAACTTGATAAGTCTAGTCGTTTATGCTATCTTATTTTGGGGTGGGTTAACAGATTTTATTGCTTGTTTTTGTCTGACCATAGGGTTAATGAAGCTGTGGATACAAAGGAAATGGAGGGAATATTGTAAGTTCTTTAATTTTGAGTTTGTTTCTCCACACTGCCTTCCCTTCAGCAAATCAGATCCGTATGCATTGATTTGGTTTTATGCAGTTGATAGCATACTTATCCTCTTCTTTTGATTTTTGGCTGTATTTCTTCTTTAAATTAGAAATGGAATGTATGTTCGAGTCCATGGACACTTGAAAGGTTTTCAGGGGAAAAAACAGTTAGTGGTGTTTTCTATCAGGTATGAGTTCTGTTGAACTTGTATACAGAACTTGACCTCTATGTTTTGTAAGTTTCAATTAACTTTTCCTTTCTTTTGGTATCTTTATTAATGTTCTTACATCCACAGTCTTTTATTATTTCCGTGATTGGCGTCAGTAAGGCATTGAAAGTAAAGGATGATGTGTACTCTTAATGAAGCTTAACTATTCTAAGAATCACCACCAACACCTGAGTGTTATATCTTAGTTTTACTATAGTTATGAATAACGAACCCATCTGTTATTAGAATGAGACGTATCCAACTACTGGCACTATCAAGGTATAGGTACTAGGTTGGTTGCATATACAGACATGTAGATACAAACATATTTATGGATCTAGTAACATATCTATATAAAATCTTTTATGTTTTATATTTTTTTGTAAGTAAGTCTGGTGCTATCAGCAAGACAAACATAAAAAATTAATGCAAGTGCTGATAGTTGCTCAAATCATGAATGATAGATTGATTGTGATGCAGTATTTTCTCCTTTGGATAGACAAACAAGGACATAAGGGGTTCCTAGTGAGAGAAGTTTTACCTTTTCACTAGAGTGCCCAACACTGCCATGGATTCCTTCCCATATATTTTCTTCTGATTACTCCTATTTTCATGTTTGGATTCTATCATCTTTACTTCTTTTTCTCAGTGAAACTACATTTACCCATCATCTATTTGGTGAATTTAGTCCTAGCAGTACTAAATAGCCGCAACAAAGTTTTTGCTAGCTTCTCGGGTGATGTAATCTGCATGGTTCAAAAACTTGGCTGATACAACAAAAAATCGGTGACCCCATTCGGTTTTGGAAGCCACAGAACCGTGTCCGTGACCTGAGTCATTCCCATAGCAAAATGAGACATCTTGGTGCGATCTCGCTGAAATCTCGATACCAGCGAGAAATCAGCATATTGGGAAAATAGACAATGAGTCAGCCGAGTATCGCCCTGATAACGTTATACGGATGAATTTCATCCTTCATGAAACCTTCCAAGATTTTCAGTGGAATTTGAAGATCCTCAAAATTGCCTTTATGGCTGAAATTTTACTCCGATTCTGATCTACGACTTCCTTTCAGCGATTTCCCTTCCACCGAGGTGGTAATGGCGGGTGACAGTTCTGCTCTTAGCTCTCTGTTGCACTCTCTCTCCCTCGTAAGAAGACTATGCATTTGATTTATTATTATGCTGATAACGTAACTGCTGTTGTTAAGTGTGTATTGAATACTAATGACTACCAAAAGGTTTATTTTTTGATTCTCTCTCTTTTCTTTTTTGTTTTTTTCTTAGCAAGATACTTGGACGGTAGTACAACTTTCTGGATGTTTTACCACTATGTCAAACTTGGGGCATCACGCAGTGAATATTTCATGTTTAAGTTGTTCTTATACATCTCGAGTAACTTTTCCGGAGTTAACCTATCTTTGCAAACAAATGTGAGAGCCATCCACCTTACAATGAAGTTGTGAGAGGGTGGTTGTCTTGCTGCCTCGTATCAAGCAATTCAGATATTCGAACTTATCTCTGAGTATTACAGAACTTCGTAAGATTTTCTTTTATCATTGACGCCCAATTCGGAATTGAGCCTTCAGAGAGTGGCGTACATGTACATGCTGGCCCATTATAGGTTTGCGTCGAGACAAGAAGCTACATGTTGTCCCGTGTCTCCTACTTCGGTGAACATCTTGAAGTCTGGTTGAGAAAAAAATCGAGGAAAGGCTACAACGTCTATCAACGGTAGGTATGGTTTGGCAATCATTCGGAAGCGCTCATATTCCGTTTCTTTAATATTCTTGAATGTCCTCGAAACCATAACATGAATCATTGCCATTAATGTTGGGTTCGTGGTACGTTTAGTGGGTTCATGAAGTTAGATATATTATCGTCCTGCTTTTGAATAGGAAGCCGGAATTCCTTTGTGCACGTATGGTTTGTTAAGGGCTTTCTCTACTCCTTTCGTTCTTTCTCAACAAGTTGTGAGATATTATCCATAACTAGCTCTTGATGGCAAGCAGTAACTATTCCCACCAGGTGCTAGTTTTCTCCCTGATGTCCGGAGCTTTGGTGGTACCTTGTGCTCTTTTTGTTTCATTGGTGGTCTGAAAGTACAAATGTTCCCCTAACATGTTGCTTCATTTGTTAGCTGAACTCGAAGATCTTGTATTTTCTGACATAGCAGCCATTTTGACGTTCCTTTGTTTCTAACTATGTTGAAAATATCAACATCTTTTCTTATGTTGCCTGGGAGTTCGCCTTTCCCTTGCCATCATTACTGAGATAACCTTGCTTCTTTCATCCGTCATGGAGGTAGAAGATGAAGACATCACAGATGAGTTTAATTCCGAAAAGTCGTCTTCTACGAAATGAAATTGCCAGCCTGGTACAACGAATGCTGTGCAAAACTGTGTCTTTGTCCATGGAAGTACTTTGACTCAAAGATCTTGTTACAGGACCTGAGATTACTTGTCGGGCAGATGCATTCTGACAACTTGTGTCTTGCTTTTAGTCGTTTTAGAGGCATAGGCATCTGGGAGTTGGCCTCTACCCTGCATTTCATCCCCTTTCTCTCTCACACCTTGGAATTTTGACTTAAACCCAGATCCACTGGGCGTAAATACTGGAGATTCTCTTGGAGCGGTTTGTTCTTTGCTTCCGAGTATATTTTTAATCTCTGGTATGACGTTCGCTCCAGCAGAGTTTTTGGAAGCACTCTTTCTAGCTTTCTTTTTCCTCTGCTTTCTCTTCAGAATTACTTAGTTCTGGTGGCATTGCTAGCTGGCATTGCATGGCTAGCCAGATGGCATTAGAGCCTCAACAGTCAAAGAAGGCAATACTCTCATATCATTCAAATGCAGAGAAGATAATAGCGAGCAATCTTGGTTTTCAACTGGACCCTAAGGGGTTTATCAAGTAAGGGTATTGGACATGCTTATCTCGTTTATGTAAACAAAACATATGGTCCCTTCAGATTATTGGACACACTAATTTCGCCTATGTAGACTAGACATATGCTCCCCGTGAGAGTATATACCCTCTCTAAATAAGCTGATGATTACACATGATTCCTTGGCCACAATCTCACGTGACCACCCCTTATATAACAATCTTCTTGAGTCATGCTAAGATACTAGGATGAGGATTCAAGTCTTAGCGCGAGTTCAAATTTTGGTGAAGTTTTGAACCTTAGCATACATGGTGGAAGTTCGAACTTGGATGCACTAGCTACAAACTCGGAACTTGGTGAATGTTTGAGACTCGATGTAAGATCGATATCTCATTAATGAGCGAAACCTGGCATGCAGATTCTACATTTCGACCGAGCTAGTGTTCGCATGGGAGGAACATGCATTTCAATGGCCTACGTGTGATCAAGTTGTCTTTGTCTTTTATTCAGGGTCATAAATCGCCTTTTTTACCAGTATGGTGGCATGGTAGGACTAAAGTAGTGTCTGAGGTATCTAACTAGTTATTTCTGGGGCTCTGATCGGCTGCTTCCCTCGGGCCGTGTTTTTTGAGAGAGTGATATATATAGCTGCCGTTTTACTTTAACAAGCCTTTTTGGCCGCTTCACCATTCAAACGACGGTGTGTTCGTAATGTTTGCCGCGGCTGCCATTTTGTTCGCTTCTTACGCGGTAACAAGGGAGCTTACCTTTTTTTTTTTTTTTTCTGAACTTCCTTGTGGAAGCACATTTCTTGTTGATTAGACTAATCCTGGCCAAAGTCGGGATGGCAGTCAAAATTTTGGAACAATATTGGTGTCGATTTTGGTTAACTCCGGTCTCTGTTGCGAGGGGGCGATAAGCAACTTTAAGCTTAGTTAGAAGCTCCAAATTAATTTTTTTCTGAGAATGGGGAGATTTTTTAGTTGATAGGAACTAGTAAATGGGTCAATTAGATTAACAAAAGCGTATTTGTGAATTTTGATACTCCCTCCGTTCCAAACAAATTAATCATATTTACTTTTTGGACCATCCCAAAAAATTGATCACTTCCCGAGTTAAGAAAGATTTCCTTGGTGGTTTTTTTTTTCTCTGTGTTTACCCTTTTTGCACCTTTTTTATTCTGTTTCTCTCTCTACATTTAATCATCCACCAACCCATTTTCTTTCTTCGAGCCCACTCTCTCTCTCTTTCTCTCTCTCGGGGTAGAATAAGAAACTCATAACATGTGACTCATATCTTAAATAAGTGTGCAAGTCAAACCTAATCAAATAATTTGGGACAGGGGGAGTATTTTGACATTTGTTGAGTTATTTTATACTATCTTGTAAAATAATCCCCTCTGTTAAACTCAATGTTGCACTACTGCAACTTAGGGTCTTTTTCGACCACCACTGCAATTCTCAAACTCTCTTTAATCCAAAACCATTTTCTACCAACAGTTATGAAATTCTAACCTTGCCTACCTCAGTTCTATCCACGACAACTGAAGCTCTGGATTTAGATTTCTTTCGATTTTGAATCGAATCTGAATGTCGAAGCCAAATGTACGATGGTGCTGGTGGGTGTTCGGGCTTGAAGGTAAGGGTGTGGTATGGGGTGGGTGACAGCGAGTGGGAGTGATGGAGGCTGAAAAGTGGTGGGTGGTGGTGGTTAGGGTTAAGCCAAAAAGTATAAGGGCATTATTGGCATTTTAAAAATACAAAGTGATGACATCAGTCCAAATGAACACTTTTTCGTGGAGTCAATGACAGATGGACACGGCTTAGACAATGTTTGATGTTTCTGGCCACAGAGGGTTCACTTTCCAATGTTTATGCACGTAGACTGTCATTATATTTTAACCTCAGGAACATATTGTAATAGCCTTAACATTTATAACCGACTAGTGGCCAAAACCCATACCTGTAAGCTATGAAGCACGAGTCCAGCATTTTGGGTGAAGGACACGGTGCGTGTGCGCACGGGGTGCTTGTCCAGTTAATTGTTATTTGTTCCTGTACATTTCTGAATTTTGGGTGTGTTTAGGACACAAATGAGTTACACACTTGATACTTGAGGTACTTTAGTAGAACTTTTGGGAGTCAAAACATGAATTTCACAAAAATATTTTACTTGCGCCTCAAAAGTAAAATGACACAACAAACTTAATCTGGGGCTTTTGGGGAGAGAGAAGAGAGATGTCCAGTTGCTACGATTGCTGATGGGCAGTGACAAGTGACGAGAAGCACCAAGTCTTAGAATAAGAAGTAACGAGAGAGATGGGATGCAATAAGCAACTGCAAGCGACGAAGATAACTAGTAGTAGAAGGAGAAGTAATGAGAGAAAAGATCAGTAGTAGAAGAAGAAGTAACGAATTGATGGCTAGTTGCTACGATCGTGGATGGGCGACGATAAGTAACGGAAAAAATAAGTATTAGAAGAAGAAATAACGATGAGATTGGCAGCGACAAGCGATAAAGATAAATAGTTGGAGAAGAAGTAACGAGAGAAAAGATCAGTAGAAGAAATAGTAATAATGATTTGTGACAACAGATCCGCATCCACCAAGCATTTCCCAACCTGCCATTGTTCACCACATGTCTATCGAAATTTTCTTTCTAGTTCATAGTTTGTGTGCCATGCCTTGCCTTTGACCACATGCTTTCTTCTTTAGCATATGTTATCATGGGCTTGTTACTGGTGGCCTTTGATAGTCAGCGTTGCATAGTCCTATTAGCAAACTGGTTAACGCCGACCTTTTTTGCCTTATTTCTGTATATGAAACTTGCCTCGCAATTTCAGTAAGTTGATAAAAAGACCCCATTAAACTTTTCTTAGTTCTGGATTCACTGTGATAGTTAATTTAACATATTTTAGGTGCACATATTTGTTACTTCTGTCAACACAAAATCAATTAATTAATTTACAATATTCTTCGTATCCTAGCCATACCTATATCCTGGTTCTCGAAAAAATGACATATCAGCGTATCCGCACCAGTGTTGTAGCTATACCCATACCGAGTCCGTATCTTAGCATGTAAGCTATGCCACTTAAAGCTTTAGGGTTTACATTGCTCTAAAGTCATCTTGATTCCATTTTCTCTCTCGCACTTCTTTTTTTGTTTGGCAAACATCACTAATTAATGAACAATTACAACCTAGAGGCGATATCCGAGCGAAAGCACCTAGAGGAACAAAGACACAACGCACTCAAACGGGTGGCCCCAGAAAATTGCCACATGTCCTTGAAGGTAAACTGGGTGGATGTAGAGGATGCCCATTTTTGGGAGTACCAGATTAAGGGGTAACCGAGACGGGAATATGCATCAAATTCCCTGTTCCTACTAGTGCACTAGTGAGAGCCAAGAACCACGTACGAGAGAAGCTTATTCTATGTAGCGGTTTGCATGGATGTGACACGGATGGTGGACTTTCCATGGCCATATCTGAAGGATTCAAAGCTCAAATGGTGAAGCTTAGTAACAGGAAACTCCTTATATACTGACGTTTCTCTCTCAGAAATATGGATGACAACCACCCCATAACCGGTGGATATCCGCCTTACCCCGCTCCTGTAGGGGCGGATTTTTTTTACAATAACCGGGTCATGGCGCGGGTTTGGTATTTAATTTTATAACCCGCAGCGGATTCGGGGCGGGTATCGTTTTAAGTGTATCTGCCCTTCTCGACCAGCTCTACTTTATATCATAATCAAGATTTAATCTCAGCCCTCCGTATCTCTTTTTATATAAACTCTAGTAAACCCTAGCCCTTTTTATCTTTCTCCTCATTCTCCTCTTCTCCTTAAGCCACCACACCCCTATCTCCATGCAATTCTGTTGCCGTTTGTCGGCTACCTTTTGGTGTTTCTGGCCGCCTTCTGTCGTCGCCTTCTGCCGTGTCCTTGAGACTAGGCTTTCAGGTAAGCAGTGTCGTGCTCCTGAGATGAAGCTTCTCGGGAAGAAACTCCATAAACAGAGCCGTAGTGTTGGAGATTAGATCAATCACTGTCCACCAACGCCGGTTGTGGATCGCGGGTCCATCCACCAGTGCCGGGAGCGCCGGGGTCGCCGTGGTCACAGATCCATCGTTGGTATATTTTCTAGTGCTGTACTTTCAAACATCCTAATCGGTGTGATTACTAAATTCGTGTAACAGATTCAAATCCTAACATGAAGAATCACGATTTAATGGATGGCAATTAAGAGTAAAAATATGGCCTGGACTCTGTTATGTGATTCACTTAAATCCAAAGTAAAGGTACAGAATATATATCCATAAAAACCTACGAGGTACATGGTTTACACAAACTCCTGCCTTTTAGACCATTAACATAGGTTGACTACTATTAATTGAACAAACAAAAGATCCAAGTCTTTCTTTTTTGCATAAAAACAGCAGAACAAGCAAAGAGGAATTGAAAGAATCGACAGAACGGAACGGGGCGGGATCGGATTACCAAAAAGCTCATAAGGTTTGGAGATGATGGGGCGGGATCGGATTACCAAAAAGCTCATCGGATCGGAGATGGTATCATCATCTCCAAACCTGATGGCAAGGCGAGTTGGGGCGGGGTGGAGTCACACGTTTGGCATGGCAGGGCGGGTGAGGATCTTATGAAACCCGCATTCGACCCTCCCCATTGCCAACCCTACTCGGAAACTCGCTTTTGCGATCCCAAGTTAGGAGCTCCATGGGTTCCTGTCCCAAGCTAAGATGGGAACTCGATCCCGTCAGCTGGACAGATAAGCATGGAACAAGTGAGAGATTACCTGAAAATCAAGTCTTTTTTTACTTAATTCCTTATTTTTCCTCTTCCTTAAGACCTTAAAGCCTTCTTGTCCTGTCCTTTGTTGATTACCTTATTACCCTCATCGAGAGAACAAAGCTTGTCAATTAGTGCTCTCTCTCTCTCTCTCTTCAATTAATATTTGGCCCTGTGTCGAATACTAGTGTATAAGAGATGTGCCGCCTAGAAATGTCTTGAGAAGTGAGTAGCTACAGCAGAACTCTGATAGCCAATTTGATGTGTTGAGTACAAGGTAACAATTTTCAAGGAAAAAAGAGTATACACCATAATTGAGCATATATATTAAACAACAATAATACCCTTGAAGCATTTATTTATTTAAGCCGCTTCCAACCTTATTCTTCTAGGTGCTTATGTTCCCTAGTTCCCGCCCTCGCCCCCCGCTTTGTGCAACTTAGTCCGAGACAACTGAACAAAATGAGGAAAAAGAAAAGAGGAAGAATGATATGCCATTGGTTGCCTTCTGGCTGGGCACTGAATTGGGCAAAGCGACGGCTGGGGGTGCAAATCATTACCTTATCTGAAGCTTTGTTGATAACCCAAGCACAAGTTCTTGATTGATCATACCTCGAGTGTAAAGTATTGATTTATTTCTCAGGAGCAAGGATCTAGGGTTAATCCCAATCAATAAATTGGAACAACTTCGTAAGTACATCTTTGATATAGAAATTGCAAGGATCCTCTAGAGCTAACCATCTCTGCCGAAGATCCATGCCAAGCTTCTCGATGGACCAATAAGGCCTATGAAATCTGATTTTGTTAGGGAAAAAACGAAAGCAATTGGAGTAAAGGGCCTCCTCTCACATCGTATAGCTAGGAGTGAGCACCAAACCGTTCAAACCGATTAAACCGAACAAATACAATCCGAACCGTCCAAAAATCTCAACGTTTGATTTTAAATTTCTCAAACTGGCATTGGTTCGGTTTAGTTCACGATTCACATTTTTCAAATCGATTCGAAACCGAACCGAATCGACCTATGACATATTAATCTATTTTTAGTAACATTCGCATACATGATGACCAATATCTCTTCTATATTTGCTCATTCTTTCTCATACATCAATGAGCACGTAGATATTGAATGTAACCAGATTGCATGCAATTTAGAAGAATGAAACTTCAATTTTTAATTATTGTTAGATCCATTAGTAGGGGGCAAAGAAACAACTTATTTAAGTGAGTGCAAACCTATCCAAACCGATCCAAACCGATGGTATTTAATTCGGTTTGGTTCACAAATTTTCAAACCCAGGGATAACGTTTCGGTTTGGGGTTTGACCCCCAGACCGTACTAACCCAAACCATGCTCACCTCTACCTATAGCCATGGAGGCTTAAGAGGATGGAGGAGGGGAGAGGGGTACCTAGGGTTTTTTTCCTAGAGAGAAGGGGGAGAAAAATAGTTTAGAGGGAGAAAGTTTAGTGATTGAAGCAGATTTTCTCCTCTCTCTCTCTCTCACTTATTTTTTGTCTTAGATCCTCTGAAAGTGTCCTAACCTCAATCCCCTTTCACGTTGGATTTGCCTTTTCTTCTCTAGGGATCATTTAGGCTACTTATTTGTTTCTTCTCGTAAGTACTACTTCCATTTGGCTTATTCTCGACAAAGCTTATTATAACCACGTTACGTGTATCCTATATTTCCGGTTGGGCTTCTAAACAAACTTAAGTTTCAAAACCTCATTTATTCCATTGGTTTACCCGGTCAAATTTTCAGTCGAAATGGTATGACCTCGCACTTTGATGAAGTTCAAAACCTCGTCTCTCCCATACAGCCCATGTTAACTTTCAAGTTGAAAATTTGTGGGTTCGAACTTTGGTAGAATTAAAACCTTCTTGGCCGCTGTGAACCGTTCGCTATGATTCTAGAACAGATGAACATATGCATACTTTTGGGTTGAAACCTTAGCGCCAACAGAAAGTAAATCAGCTAATGACTAGATTTGGGGTTTGCCCCCAAAACAAACACAATCTAATGTTTTGCGGTGTTGGGGTAATATATTGGAAGTAGACAGATTGATTTGGTACGCTTAAATCAGGCAGTGATATATGTACTTGACCTTAATTCTAGAGCTTAGATCCGTTCTCCATTTCTGGTGACACGTCCGCCCCGAAGTTCAGCTATATAATGTTACTGAATGTTGATGCAATATATTGGAAACAGAGGGATTGCTTTGATACGCTTAAATCAGGCAGTGCTATATTTACTTGACCTTAATTCTAAAGCTTAAACCGTTCTCTGTTTCTGGTGACACGCCTGCCCTGAACTTCAGCTCCTGCTTACAATGAGTCTCTGTGTTTATGTAGTTGACCTTAATTCTAGTGCTTGGATGTCGCGCACTCCTGCCGCAGACATCAGCTCCTCCTCCCATTTGCAAAAACCTTCTATATTAGTGACGCTCCATGCAATTTTATCTGTTTCAACTCCTGCCTATCCTTTGTGCAATCAAGATCTAGAGTAACTAGACAGGAGGCACTTCTCCAAAGTCGGAATGTAGAACACGTCCGTGATAGTTTTTTAAACTCGAAACACGTGTCTTGCATTTCTTAGTCTAATGCTTAGCTACATGAAGCATGGGTGGGAGCGAGAGGTGTTTCTGGAGTGGGGGCATCACTAGTATAGAAGGTTTTTGGGTGGGAGCCAGCAGCGGGTGCAGGAGAACGACTGGAATAGGAGAATCCTGAATCTAAGTGATATTCGGCAAGATATGAACTTGTTGACCTTTGAATGCTTAAAGTTGTTAAATGATTAAACTAAATCATTTTATTGTCTGATCCCAATCTGATAAGGCAGCTGACACAATTGTATATGTACAATAATTTCAGTGCTTTGGCCCAAATGTTTTGTTTTGTAATATAGGTTGAAAATGGCTATAAAATAGGTCTACTGTAATTTAGAACATTTGATGGGTTTTTTGTGCTGCCCACATTGAAGTTATGTATAAGAGGCTTGTCTTGCGAGGAGAGTTGATCGTGGGAAGCATTTTACATATACGCAGAGTAAGCATGATACTTACATCGTGACAACTGAATTGTACATACACGCAAAGTAAGCATCAGGCACCACATTTCACATTTATGCAAAATGTTAAGCCTTTTGGAAGCCTACCAGGCCTGCAAACCTGAGAATAACTTGTGCATGCTGGAAACGAGGTTTGGCATCTGTAAAACTTGTGTCCATTTTTGCTGGAAAGTTTTCCGGATGTTTATTCCTTACAGAAATATAAATCACTATGCTTTCGATTAAAAAAAAAGGGAGAGAAAGAATCATAAATTTGCCCCCCTGATGCTTAAAGTTTGCCTTTCAGATTATTTATTAATGACCCCGTTGCCTCTCAGGCTTTTGAAGCAACTTAGGAGCGCTATGACACTCACCCACACAAGCCGCCACGCTGGGGTGAAAAGGAAAGGGAAGATTGGTGGAAGGAAAAAGGGAAACTGTGTTCTTTTTTGAGCAAATTTAAAGAACATTGGATGCTTTAAAATGAATTGAGTGATGAAGCTGAATGTTTATTGTTTTAGAAGTTTTAGCTTAAGTTTCTGTAGCAGCGCTTTTATATGTTAGTAAGTGTGCCCCTTATCCTACGTAAAGAAAGTTAATGATTCATGTTTTTTGTGCAGCTTCTTTCATTTTTCTTACTTGATTATTAAGCGTTATTATGACTTGCAGGCCAGTGATTGATTACAATGAGATCGCAAACCATTTTGTCGAGTCTATTTTTGTTCATGTCGATAACACCAGATTAAGGGTAATTGTTGTACATTTTATTCAAATGGTATGACAAGTAGATATGCTATTGATATATAGTTTGTTCTATTTCATGATGGGGGTTCTATTTTCTACTGATAGACACTACAAGGCAGCATTTCAACTCCCACCCGTATTCCAAATTCAGCTGCTGGCACTCCTTCAAAGGGACAGCAAGCCTCATCATATCAAGTGAGCCTATAAACATTAGGAATTTTTTTCCTGATCAATCTAGATAACTGCATTTGCGATGGTCATTTTTGCTTTTCAGTTCTCTGGGCAGCACAACTTTGACGGACTCAAGGGTGTTGCTGAATGGTATTGGACTATATGCAGCAACCTTCATGCCTGTAAGTTATCAAGTTCCTATTGGTTCTAGAATAAAAGTTCCAGGGCCAATGAGGCGCCTGTTTGCTAGGTTGCCAGATTGTCAATACCACCCTAAATGGCTACTAACATACAAGGAGGTAATAGGGAGGGGTTGGATATCCCAACGATCTAGCAGAGACTGATTAATGCAGTTCCCAAAACCTCTCCATGAAGGAATTGTTGTAAGTTGTAACCACTGTATTAGCTTGTCGTGATGATATTATCCAAGTTGATTTTCTATCCTTAGGAGTTGGACACCCTGTTAGCAAGTGACCACCTTAGGCAGTAGGTGCAAAGCTACGTTTAATTTTAAAGCATGATCTCCTCTTTTCTGTAGCATAAGACCCATGTTGCCTTGATCATCTTAAAATGATTATTCTATTCCTAGTTGAACTAGTCCATTTGCCGCATTAACACCTTTGTATCTTCCGATGTTTCAGTGCACGAGAACAGGGGGTACACCTGAATGAACTTGCTCAAAAACTAAATGCTCCAATGGAAAAGATCATGTCTCTGTGTGTGTGTGTGTGTGCGCACGAAATCTTCATTGCCTTCATTTGTTAGTGTTATATTGTTGTTGGGTCCTTTACAGGGAAGCTATCAAATATCTGGAAACAGAAGGAGTGGCTTACTCAACAGTTGATGAATGTCACTATCGGTCAGCCGTCAATCGTTGATGTTCCAACATCTAAATGAATTACGACCGGGGTCATGATTGTGGAGTAGTAAGAAAGTATGCAACTACGGTATTCTCTTTTTTTTATTAAGTGAAAGATTTTATAACATTCCCGGGGAACTTTGTGCGCCTAATTTTGAGAGAAAATAGCTAATAGTGAATTAATGACATCCTACGTGTTTTTAGGACACTGGAGAAATGTTGTGCCCCTAAATTTCTAGCTTGTAGAGGAGTTGATACAATTATTAAAAGAGCCAAGTTAATGCTCTGTCGCTCTGCACTCTTAACATGTTAGCAACATATATTCTCTATATATGACGAACACTATCGGGTTTATGGTTGGAAGGAATGTAGTTTGGACTTGTTTGGCTGTTGGTCATAGTTGATTTTTTTGCAATCTCCCAGCAAAGACCAGCTTTCTCAACCTGATTTTGAAACATTACATGGTCTAGTGAGGCCACATACATTTCTGTTTCTCTTAGCTTGCAGGTAAGTCTGCTGCAGATTGGTTGTTCTTGTTTTTTACCCGCTTAATTACACTTCAAACCCCGTTGTTTTCCAAAAATTACACTGCAAACTCCAAGGTGTAGCCAATTAGCTCTTGAATGCTCGGGGTTTATCTTTTGTTGCAATTGTGAGGAAAAGGTAAACCTGTCTTTTTTGTCTGAACACTTTCTACTTCTTCTATTTCTTTCTTTCCAACAGAACCTGACTCCACCGTCTTCTCTCTTCTCCACAGCCTTCATCACCTCCCACCTGCCACCTCCCACCTTGCTCCTCTGGTCTCCACCCCCCCCCCCCCTCTCCCAGCCCCACCACTTCCACATTGAATGGATCTGGGCCATTGAGGCCCCATCCAGCTTTTGTTGCTGTTGATGGGTCTTTTTTGGAATTGTTTTGGGACTATTCATGGGATTAAGAAGATTGTTTAATGATGTTCTTCGGTTGTTGTTCCTTGGCTTTGGACAATAGCATCAAGTTTCTTGAATTGATCTGGAAAAGAATGTAAGTTCATTGAAGGAGTTTGCTTATGCAAATTGGAATAAACTATTCTTAGGGTGATGACCCGTTTTTTTTTTTTTTTGAGAGAACTTAAAATATATACTAGAAAGAGAGCTAGAATTTACAATATTCGCACAGCATATAAAAAGGGGGATGACAACTCCATCCCTGAAGGTAAAGGATCACCGAGACAACGAAACAAACACTAGATTACACAGAGTAAGAGCATAAACATCAAAACACCACAAGGACGTTAACCTGATCCAAAACTCCAATCAGGAAGGTAAGCAGCATGAGGGTTCACACCATCGCTGTTGAACTCGAAGATTAGATCTAGCAGCAAAAAAGGCCAGGGCTGAAGAGAGGGACAGCACATCCTCCTTTCCTTGAGCAATATGCAGCAAGTGTAGAGTCCTGCAGTTAGAAGATAATGTACACAAAAAAGGCTGCAAAGTCCAGAGTCCGTCGTCCTCTAATTCCCATCTGCCTAGTGAATTCAGAGTGAGGAAGGAGAACAGTGACATGTAGACAATGTAGTTTACTTAACCAAACAATAGCATGGCCTAAAGCAATTTGAAACGCTGAAAGGTTATTCTCAGTTTCAAGACCTTCAATCATAGCCCCAAGAGGATGCTAGCTACTATTTAATAAAATCAAACCAATCCCAAACAATCGAGCAGAGGAAGAACCAGCCACTGAAAATAGTACAGAAACGGGTGGCAAAGAAGGCAAACAACTGCAAAGAAAAGAAAGGAAGATAGGGCGTAGAGGTGGGTGAAAATGAGCAAAACAGTCTAGCTGCCGAGCCCTAGCATGGCTTAAACCAATGTTGCATTGAGCCTTCCGGAAACAGTACCGGAATACCTTGGTTTTAAGGACTAGGCCTAGAAGCATGCGACATTTAATCAGAACTGCGATGAAGAAAAGTCTTTACAGTTGAAGATTAAAGCGTTTCAACCAAGCCAAATGGACCGAAGAACAATTGCAACAGTAACTATCTCCGTTACATCATGACTATTCTCGAAAGTAGGTTTATCTAACCACGTTAGGAACCAGGTACTAGCCGAGGAAATAGGGATACTAGAAGGAAAATATCTGGGAAGATAGCAGTCCCAAAGCTGACGAACTTTTGAACAATCAACAAAAAGGTGTCCGTGAGTCTCCGGAACAGATATGCATAACGGACAATGGTCGATTACAGGGCAGTGACGTTTCAAAAGTAGAGATGACAGGGGTAATCTATGGTGAAGAACTGCCAAAGGAAAATTTTAATTTTCTCAGGAAGAGGAAGTTTCCATAGTTTCTTCCAAAGGCAAGAAGTCATCAAAGGGGTAACCTAGGAATTTGAGAAGTGCTTAACAGATAACAGTATGTACACAGATTTCACCGAGAAGGCATTGCCCTTAACAAAGGAGAAAAATGATTCATCTAGGGAGCCAGGAGTCAGGAGCGGGAGGTGAAGAATTTGCAAGACGATTTCAACTGGAAAAGTATGAAAAAGCACTTTTAAATTCCAAATAAGCGAGTCGGAAAGAAGAAGATCTGAGATCTTCCAATTAGCATTATCAGAAGTACGGAAACCCTGAAGGTGAACATGAGAAACAAAAGGTAACCACCAATCCATCCAAACCGAAATCGGTCGACCATCACCAATATGCCACTGTAATCCCTGTTTGAGAACACGCTGCCAAACCAAAACACTACGCCGAATCCAAGAGCTAGAGCAAGGCGGATGACTTTGAAGAAAATTACGACGCTCAAAGTACCGACCTTTAAGAAACTGACTTAAGAGACTACGGGGGTTGGGCCAAATTTTCCAAGCTTGTTTAGTAAGAAGAGATTGATTAAACTTAGAAAGTCTTGGAAGCCAAGGCCACCAAGAGATTTTGGAAGACACAGCGTAGGCCATGCAATTCAGTGAGTGGATTTACGGGTCGCCTCCCCAGACCACCAAAACCTAATTAGAATTTGGTCCAGTTGATTACAAATGGAGATACGGAATTTGTACACTGACATATAATTCACCAAAATGGAAGAGAGGACAGACTGAATAAGCGTAGCTCGCCCCGCTTAATTTAATAGAAGCCCCAGTCAATAAGCACATCTATCTTGAACATGTTGTGTAATGCCTCGAAAAATGACCTTCTTCTGAGAAACCACGTCTAATTGAATGCCTAAGTATTTACCGAACTTCTGGGTGGAAGAAAATTCAAAACCAGCTTTAATTAGTCGATGGGTCTCAGGTGAAGTATTGGGACTGATCACCAGACTAGACTTCAACCAATTAATTAGTTGTCCTGATAAAAGGCAATGACTAGGCTTCGACCAGTTAATCCGTTGTCCTAATAAAGGGCAATATTCCCCCAAAACCTATTTATCTGCCTCTATATCAGTGGAGACATCTTTCCCTAGCCTAAGAAATAAATATATATCATTAGCATACATAAGGTGCGAAACAGACGGGGAATATTGATCTGCCTTAATGCCTAAAAATTTCCCGTTCCGTTGAGCTTGACATAACTCAACGAAAGAGTTTCAGCACCAAGGATGAAGAGGAAAGGAGATAAGGGGTCTCCTTGTCGTAAACCATTGGAAGGAGAAAAGAAAGGAGTTCATTGACCAAAACAGAGTAGGTGACTGTTGAAAAACATTGAGTCAACAGAGTTACCCAATGAGAAGGGAATCCAAACTTTTCAAGGCCTTACTCAAATCCAATTTGAGAGCCACTAAAACAATCCCCCCTTTTGTACGATGACGAACACAGTCAGTGAGTTCTTGAGCAAGCATAACATTGTCAGAAAACATCTACTCTTAATAAAAGCATTCGGAAAGGGGGAACCTAGATTGCTCATAATAGGCGTCATCCGATTGACGAGGACTTTGGAAATAATTTTATAAACAATATTGCACAGACTAATTGGCCTGAAGTCCCCCGTCGTCTCAGGGACATTAACTTTCGGAATTAGGGAGAGAAAAGTTGGGTTCACTTTGTGAAGCATCTGGCTAGATAGGGTAGCAGTGGTCACTAAAGGCCCCATAATGTTCCAACAATGCTTAAAGACAAGGGCAGGAAAACCATCTGGCCACGGGGCTTTCAAAACCTTTATCTGAAACACAATCAGACGTAAA
This sequence comes from Escallonia herrerae, assembly GCA_033070095.1. Classification (NCBI taxonomy): domain Eukaryota; kingdom Viridiplantae; phylum Streptophyta; class Magnoliopsida; order Escalloniales; family Escalloniaceae; genus Escallonia; species Escallonia herrerae. The sequence goes on from JAVXUP010000065.1 coordinate 897,635, forward strand.
AGGTTGAACAAGATGAAGGTGGAGTTCTGAGGAAGCAGGTTGAATAGAGAGAGAGGCAAGATACTCTGAAACCCGAAGACCAAGATTATCAACTAAACCAGAAGGAGAATACAAATCCTACAAATAGTGAATTAAATAGGTTTGAATATTATTCTAATCCAAAATAAGCAACCCTTGTCGGTCCTTGAGAGAGGATTTGATTTTTTCTGCGCCTAATGACAGTCGAGGCATGTGTCGCGTTTGGTATTACGATCGTCCAAATTTAACCAAGTGATTTGGAGTGTTGGCTCCAAAGCACTTCCTCACAGGTTAAGAGGAAATTCAGGCGACATCGATTATTGTAATCATCAATTTGGGCTTGCTCAGAAACAGACACTAATGGTTGAGAGCGTAACAAAGATTTTGCAGATCATGAATCTAAGCTTCCAGATTCCCAAAGCAACCTTACTCCAAGCTCGTAAAGAGACAGATAATGTACTCGATCTTCTCATCACTTGAAAAAGAGGGGACCCAGAGACAGGAGTGGACTAAACCTCCCGTATGTGGCTAAAGCACCGCAGACATGAAGACAACATTGCCTCAAAGCGAAAGGGGAAGGGATAAGTTTCAGCGGAGGTGAAGTGTTACAAAGAAGAGGAGCATGATCCAAATGATGAATTGCTAAATTTCGAACAAGCGCATTAGGATTCGAGACGATCCAAGAGGCTGAGGCCATCATGCGATCAAGTTTTTCAAAAACAAAACCACTTTCTGGAGAGCCTCGAAAATAAAACTAAACCAACCGAACAAAGATCGGATAGCCCAAAAGATTCTAAAAAATTCCGAAAGCATAAAATATCTGGTATCATCGAAGTATTATGACCTAATTTTTCAGAGGGATCTAGAACCTAATTAAAATCTCCACCTAGCCAAATCGGTCCAGAGAAGGAATGCAAAAAGTGGGCGATTAAACACCAAGTGTTCTCATGCTGAGAAATCGAGGGATGCCCGTAAATAAACCCAAAAAGTTCTCTACTCCCCTTAGAGCCCACGTAAGTAGATAAAATACAGTTTTTATGAACACGAGAGACATCTAGTAAAAACCGGAGATCGCTGACCTAATCATGAACCTCCACTTAACCCCACCGGATCAACCCCCACAAAAGAGATAAAACCAAATTCCCAAAACAAAGAAGCAACCTTCAGGTAACTCGCTTTGGTTTCTGCAAGAAAAACGATATCAGGATTGTGATCCTTAATCAATTTATTAGCTGTCCGAGTTGTAAAGGCTTGACCAATACCGCCACAGTTCCAGCTGAGAATTATCATTTAATCACCCGCGGTTGGTAAGGCCCAACCACCAAAGCCAACCAATTACCAACAGAGGCTATTAACCAGGAATTAACAACTCGCAGAAACACGAACAATAAAACATGATGAACGGTAACCCAAGAAACTACGGAACATTTGGTAATAACTAACCGAATAGCCAAATCACCCAGAATACACAAAATGGAACTAATAGCCAAACAAGCATGCAAAAACACAGGTATTAGTGAATACGAGAAAGGGATGTAAACCGAACCTGGGGGGTGATATGTGGGAGGAACGGCACTAGCACGAAGCTTTTTCTCTTCAGAATCCACAGCATCAACCAGAGTATTTTCCCTTTCCCGCTTATGTGAACTTGAACGAGATGAAGAAGAAGAGTTATCTGAATTCTGAATTTCAACCACATCAGTTGCCATAAGCTGAGGAAAAGCATGCCCAGTAGGTACTGGGACTGTAAAAATAATTTCGGCCTCCAGCATCACAACCTATAGCGCAACATCAATATCTCTGCAAGACTAGGTCCAACATCCATTTGACAGTAGTTGGCGCAGGACTCCACCCGAATATGAAGCACTGGTGAAAAACTAGAAGTTTCAAAAAGAGGTTCAAGGGTGTCGTCCTTTGGCAAATGCCCACATCCGGATAGACCTGCTTCACTATCATGGGCCGCATGGAATTTGACCCATATTGATTAAAAGGGGACAGAGGAAGATAGGGGTCCATTGCTGAGATGGGCTTAAAAAGCCGAGAGAGATATCAGGCGTAGGTAGGGACTGGGGAGAGGACTCCAATACTTGTTCTTTCCCTTTTTCGGTCTTGAGTGGCTCCTCTAACGAAGCCCTAGACAAACAACTACCTAACTCCTTGGCCCTTGGGCCAAAAATAAATTCAGCCCAACGTGTCCGTAAGCGTCAAGATCCCCCTCAAAAACCCGAGCCATTTTGTCCTGAAAGACTTCAAAAGCCACCTGGGATGCCAGCTGGTCATAAGGAGCCCAGGTATCAGGAGGAGTGGAGTAATGAGTTAAGGTGTCATTTGACTCGGCGCCCAGGAGGCCTCGGGAATTGCATCACCGACAGAGAGAGCATGGTCGCTGAGAACCGCTTGTGGTAACCCAGATTCCGGCGTCACAGTCATCGAAGGAACCAAACCATCACCAGCTTCAGAGAAAGAGCTGGAAACTGAGGAGTAACAAGTAACCGACGAATTACATTGAACCATAGAACCCCTAACGGACGGAAGATGGACCAGGAGAGTGAGGGATAAAATTATGACTAATAATCTCCATAGGAATAGGGTCCAATTGAGCGTCGACGCAATCACCTTGAACTCCATTCAAAGAGATCCAACTGGTACCATTCCAATGAGAATTCGCAAAAGCTTGAAGACGATGGGAAAATAGAGTTATGTTAGCCTGGTAAAACAAACGAGAGTTGTCGGGCTGTGTGTATAACGGTCCAAAACGAAAACGCGCACCACCTGCTGCCTTGCTTGTCAAAGATAAGAGGGACATTCTGAATTTACGTGACCAATCACCCCACAATTGTAACAGATTCTAAACACCTTTTCATAAGAGTTGCCTGGCTTTTGTAGCTTGAGGAAAATGTCTTTCTGATTTTTACACGTTTTAGCATTGAAACAATCCGAACAGAGTTATATGCAATTGCAGTAATGTCGGTAGCATCCAGACATTGTAAGGAAGTGCTGCTGCACACATGAAATCGAATCGAGATTTGTGTTTACTGAAGATGTTATTTTTCCCTTACTAGTCTGTTAGGTACGAAGCGCAACAACCGAATAAGCAAAAACAACTCATTTGTTTTATCATAAATAAAATTCTTCAATTACGGATGGTCAAACCATCTCACCACATTTCGTGCTTTTCAAAACAATTCAATCCACAATAATGTCAAGTCGAAAAACATCTCGCACCAAGTATTTCTAGTTCAAATTCCATTACAATTTCTAGTAAAAGATTGTTTACATGCTGATCCGGTTTCGATGAGAAATAAGTGTCACTAATTTTTTTTTTGGCAAACAATTCTTTCTTCTGGCCAAAAGGCAATAAATGTAACCAACACAGTTCATTGATGATAAATGAGTGCTTCTAAAAAATAGATAACATATATGTTTTATAAAAAAATCCTGTTTGAATCAAAAGTCACTTACCTTAACACTGACATCAAAATCCGGTCCGACAATTATGCTTTTAAATCTAATGAAAAGATTCGTCAAGCCATTCTTTTAGGAAATAAATTAGCTGCTACTCAAGTTAAAGGAATCTTCCTCTTACTCTTCATATAGTGACTATTACTGGTCGTTAAATGTTTCTAATGACTTTAATTTAATGATGCTAAAAAATGCTGATAAGAATTATCGCTGAAAGTGTTAGCTGAAAAGTCACTAAAGCCTTTAGTGCCTATTAATTTTAACTATATACGTGATTGGAGGAAAATGCTTACAACCTGGGTAGTAGCCAAAATTTATTCCATCATTTTTAACTGCATATCTTCGGCTTAGTTATATAACCCGAAACGTCATATATCAAGATACAAGATTTCTGCTAGACATATCCTCGAATAACTTCACTGTTGCATCTAAGTGTCCAGCCTTTACACATCCGTCCAATGTTGTGCTCTAACCAGGTCTCTTTGGTATCAAATAGTTGGCGAGCTTTTTGGCACTCACCCGATTTCACTAACTCACTAAGAAAATCTTACGCTAAATAATACCCAGTCAAACTCTAGAGCTCACATTATGTAGGGGTATACCTACACAAGCACATGTATCACCTGCACAAGCACTGGATAACCTACACATGGTACCACACTATTCATAGACACATACTAAAGCTGTAAACACACCAACATCCTGTTACACACACACACAACAACGACGACAATGAAGACGACGACGACAACAACAACAACTAACTAACTAACTAACTATACACTCAATTTACACACATTAGGCACACACGTTGTAACACCCCAGAAATCCGGAGCTCCGCTGTCCCGAACTCCCGAGTCGTTAACCTACCAGATCACATCAAACCTGTCAAATATGTTCACTAACACATACTTCAAAACATTTAATCTGACACCATCTTAAATTCTTCAAATACAAGCTTACAAGACTGCTTAAACTTAAATTATTAAAACCTAAGTTCTTTACAAACTCGAGTCCTTTTGAAACAAGGTGACGGTACCGACCCACGGAGGGGTCTCATTACACAGAAGTGGCGGGCTCATCGGAAGCTCACACAGACTCTAACCTATTCCCGAATCTGCTACAACTTATTATCACCTGCAGAAAGGAATCAAATGAAGGGTGAGTTTTTAAGAATTACAAATGATTCCAAGAATCCAACTGACGAAGATTTCCAGGAAACTTCAAACAGTCAAAAACTCAATGATTTCCAAAAGGATCAAATTTCATTAGAAATAAATACCAAAATAGAAAAATATCATCACAATGAGTTCCAAAACGATTAATAAAAGATTATTTCCAAAGTCATCATTTCAAATACAATGATGGTTTTCTAAAAAGATTTCAAAACACATACGAATCATCTGAAACAATCCTTTCCGAAAATACAATGATGACTTGTTAAGGAATTTCAACCCAAGTACAAATCGTGGTACATATGGCGAGAATAAAATCAAAAATAAAAAATCAACGTTGACCCTGGGCAGTTACAATGCCACTCAGGCAAAGTTAGTAGTGTACACATGCATGATGTACGATAATAAATACTAGTCCTCTTGGGTACTAGCCTGCTTTTCCATGCAGGATTCAAATTAGCCTTATAACGCCCTCCCACAAAACGGAAACCTAGGTCAACATAAAAAAAGTCAACAATTTCAATGAGCGTTAACATAAGCTCAAATCTCCAAAATTAATTCAAATTCTAATAACAATAATCGTACAGACATAAGTCAGAATTCAAAAATTTCAGGAGAAATCGGAATTTTCAGCAGAAAAATCACAAATAAATTACAAAAATGATTGCGAATAATTGTCGAGTTTAAGCACAACAATTTGGAAGAACGAATACAAATAATTGTTAAATTTTCTCAACATGCAATAACAAGCGAGCATCACAGGATTTTCAAATAATGGATTCAGGTTCAATATTGGGATTTTCTAGTAATAACATGTTAATATCAGTTTACAATTCAGAGTTTGGCATTAACCATAAGTAATCAAATGAGTACTTACGAGTGCGAGGTATCAAAATAAGGGTTCGAACGAAAGTCCTTACCAAGGTTCAGACGAAAGTCCTTACCAAGGTTCAGACGAAAGTCCTTACCCAAGGTTCAAACGAAAGTCCTTACCCAGGGTTCAGATAGAATTCCTTATCTGGATCCGTAGCTAAACTATCTAACCAGAAGTCTTAAACATTAACCTAAACGGAATAACCGAAGAATTAGAACACAGACTATAGAAAAATATTATAACTTAATACAGACTCATGCATACTCCCAAAATGAACCTCCCCTTACCGGGTATGTAAAATTGCCGAAACACCCCTAGGATGTAAAATTACCAAAACGCTCATAGGGTGTAAAAATATTATAACTTAAATCACGAAAATTGTCTTCTTATAAGTAGAATCACTATAATAACCTTACCGTATGCAATGTTACCCAAAAATACCTTTTTTAGGTCAACTTACCAAAATATCCCCTTAGGGTGACAAATTACCAAAATACCCCTGAAGGTTTCTATCACCAGAAAAAGCACAAAATATCTTAAAATGCTATTTTAAGCATCCTGATATCATTTTTAAACTAAAAAGTATTTTAAAAAATCTTTGCCCGAAAATTCCGAACTGGTGTCCGGATCGAGCACTGCAAGGCCAGTTTCGTGAAAAATACCTATCGGCCTCAGAATAGCCCGAAAATTTAGAATAGGGCAAATTACACTTATATCCCTGAGGTTAGGGTATAATTACAGCCAAGGATAATAGTTTGGATAAATTACACATATGTCTGTTGACCAGACGGAATACAAAAATTCATAACGGTTCCGACAAAAAAACATAATTGCCCTTAAATAAAAGTTGAAATCCTGATTTGCCCTTGGGAGGCAAAAGGCAGAAAAGTGGAAGCTCGTGCGACATTTTATTATATCTCTTTTCTCTCTCCTCGCTTCCCATCTGTTCATCTCGCAGACACTAAAAAAACCCTAGTTCGTGGAAGATTGAAGTCGTGGTCGGCGTGAGAAGGCTGTGCTAGAAACAATTTAAGGTTAGTAATCGCGAACCCCTTTGTTAGCCATTTACGCTGTTTTGTATGAACGTGAATACACTATGTTTGGGTTTTTTTCTGCAAAATGTAGCCATTTTAAAACTCATTTTCTCGTAGATCAACACCCAGTAGACGACTGCATGTTATGATCTTCATCTGCTCAGTTTGAATTTTATAGTTTAGCATTCTCTTTTTCGATTTAAACGTATGTCTGTGCTATCATGCAAATGTAAGGATATCTAGGGTTTTTGCACTTGAGATATCCCTTGAATTGAAAGTGTAGTGGGTTGTATGTTGTGTAGCATAGTTTCTCCTCATGCATTTGTTGTATCTATTTAGGTTAAGTAGTTTGCGGGAATGAAAAATTGGGGCTTTTTTTTTTGAAAAAAGCTTAATTAGTGACAAATGATGCCGTAATATTGTTATGTATGCAGTCTTTTGTCCTTACATGGTATTCTTTACCCTTTACATATGTATTTAAAGTTAGGCGTATTTTCTTTTCATCTTATACCAGGTTCAGATATGGCTTCTCTTTACCATGATCTTAGGGTGCATTATGACAACAAGTTTGAGTTCAATATACCCAACATTGATCCAGATAGGTACAGTTACATAGACTTGCTAGAGGACATATGTAATCTGGGACTTAGTGATGTTATGAGCAATGTTAGTGTAATGTTTGCTATGAGTGCTTTAGTTGGTGGGACTAAAATGTGTATTGACATTATAGATGATAAGAGTTTGATGGAGATGTTTAGGTTAAACAAGAGTGTGAAACTGATAGATGTGTATGTGTCTGCTGTGGAGGCAGTACCAGAAATAGTATATGAGACCCTAGAACTTGAGGTTGCTCTTGAATGTGAAGCTGAGGAAGCAGACGATGATGTAATTGTAATTGAAAGGGTCAAATACACGTTAGTACCCTGAAACTACCACAACGTCTCACTTGAGGGTCTTAAAGTTTAATTTTTACACATAAGGGCCTGTAAATCCAAAATTGCAACAAGTAAGGGCTTCCGTCCAAATTCCTAACGATTCAGCCCTTTCCGTTAGGGGTAATTTTGGGATTCCATATTTGAAAAATAATAATAATAAAATTCAAGAGAAAACACAGGGCTGAACCCCCCAACGGGAACCCACCCGCTCTGCCCGACCCCGCGTGACCCGCCCGCACATCTCTTCCTTTAATGAAGCCAGTATCCATCCTTAACCCGTAATCCGACCCATCCACCCGACCCGCACACTGCCCTCTCTCCCTGTCTCAACCCTAATCCAAAAAAGCCCTAATATCTCTTCTCTGCACTGCACCCCTTGGCGCCGCCACCGTCGCCTTACAGCCTCACTGCCGCGCCTCCCCATCGCCAGCCCCAAGCCCAGTCACCCTTCACCGGTTGCCGCTCTCTTCACCGAAAGCTCCCCACACATAACACCCAAACCAGCCCCTCTTAAACCTGCCAATCGTCGCCCATTCCCCCGCCACCATTAGCTTTGGCCACCGCCTTCTTCCCTGGGCACCATCAATCGACGCCACACACACACACTCGCACACACTCAAACCGTCCCATATTCCCACATCGCCCACCACACACACCAACCACTGCCATTTCTATCCACCACCCTTTTCTCGGTCACCGCCTTCTTCCACCCCAAATTTCTTTCGCCGCCACCATCGCAACCTAAACCCGCTACTGCCCCACCATCCTTCACTCCTCCGAACACCTCCAACAGGCAGATCCAGTGACGGTAGTGATTAGTAGAGATCCGATGACGGTAGTGATTAGTAGGGATGGTGATGACAGTATAAATTTGTTCGGACAAAATTACCCCTAACGGAAAGGGCTGAATCATTAGGAATTTGGACGGATGCCCTTACTTGTTGCAATTTTGGATTTACAGGCCCTTATGTGTAAAAATTAAACTTTAAGACCCTCAAGTGAGACTTTGTGGTAGTTTCAGGGTACTAACGTGTATTTGACCCTAATTGAAACATTGCCCAGGGTTAGCAGTTATGAGGATAGGGTTGGAACAGGGAACATGGCAAGTAGGGAGGAAGAAATAACTAAAATAGCAAGTAAGGAGGAAAAAATAACTGAAATAGATAACAGGGAAGAAGGAATAACTGAAACAGATAAAAGGGAAGAGGGAATAACTGAAACAGAAAATAAGGCAGAGGATACAAATGAAACGATATCAGAGAGGAAGATATAACTGAAATAGGGAATAGGGAGGAGGATATAACTAAAACATTTACTAGGGAAGAGGATATAACTGAAACATGGAACAGAAAGAGCAGTGAAGAGGATGTAAATGAAACAAGGGATGGAGTGAGTAGTGAGGAAGAAAGGGATAAAACAAGGGACAGGGTGAGTAGTGAGGAGGAAAGGGATGAGACAAGAGACAAGGAGAGCAGTGAAGAAGATACTAATGAAACATGTGCAAGGTTGAGCAGTGAAGAGGATAGGGTAGAAACAAATGCAAGTGAGGGTAGTGATGAGGATAGTGATGATGAGTCTGTTAGCCTGGGGGAAAGTGATGATGATGAGGTGGGTTTGTATGAGGATTATATGCCTGATTATGAAAGGAGTGATGACTGTGAACCAAAATATGGCAGTGACTCAAGTGTTGATGTTGTGAAGGATAGAACTGAACAACTAAGGGGAAAGGTATTTGAAAAGACAACTGCTTTGCCTATTTCTTTTGAGGTAGGCCTGATATTTGAGGATGTGCATTCTTTTAGAAGTGCATTGAAGGACTATGTGATACAAGAGGGGTTTAAATTGGTCAAGATAAGAGTGATTTGGTAAGAGTAAGTGGACATTGTGCAAGAGATAACTGCCCTTGGAAAATTCATGCATCTGTATGCCCTGATAGAACAACTTTCAAGATTAAGTCTATTGGACCAACCCACACTTGTGTTAGAGAAGGTAGAATCCCAGAAGCTACATCACCTTGGATTGCTAACAAGCTCATAGATCTCATTAGATCAAATCCAGATATCAAAATTGCTGGAATGATGGCAGAAATGCAGAAGTATGGGGTGCAACCTAGTAGAAAGCAGTTGTATAGGGCCTAGAAGAGGGCATTAGATGAGATCGATGGAGGACATGCTGAGACATATGCTAAGCTTCCAATGTATAAGGATATGGTTAAGAGGACAAACCCTGAAGCAGTATTGGAGTTAGAATACAATAGGCCTGACCTCTCAGTTCCACCTTCATTTAAAAGGTTGTTTGTCACATTTCCTGCTATGATTGATGGATTCCTAAAAGGGTGTAGGCCATGGATAGGGTTTGATGGATGCCATCTAAAAGGAACATATAGAGGTGTATTGTTGGCTGCCATTTCTATTGATGGCAACAATGGCTTGTTTCCTGTAGCATTTGGCATTATTAAGAGTGAGAACAGGGACAATTGGGAGTTTTTCTTTAGCCATTTGAAGAGCCAAATTGGGGAGGGCAGGGATGAGCAGCCTTGGATATTTATGATTGATAGGCAGAAGGGGTTAGGGGAGGCAATCAACCATATCTTCCCAAATGTCTACAATAGGCATTGTTGCAGATGCAAATTTCAAAGCCAAGCACCCTGGTTTATTGCTGATAAATAGCTTTTAGATGGCTGCTAGGGCTTATAATGCAAAAACATTTAAGTATGCAATGGAAAAAATAAAGGACCAAATTAGGGAAGCTCATGATTGGCTAGCTAACCTACCATTATCATCATGGACAAGGTTTGGGTTTGATCTAATGGTAAGGTGTGATAGTATCACAAATAACATCACTGAAAGCTTCAACAGTTGGGTAGGAGACTTGAGGTATCTGCCTATATTGAGCTTGGTGGAGCAGCTAAGGAGCAAATTGATGGGCAAGTTTCACATGAGGTTATAGTCAGTATCAACATGGGACACTATTGTACCCCCAAATGTTCTGGCAAAGTTGAACAAGAATAGAGAGGAGGGTAGAAAGTGTACACTTCTAGTAGCTGATGACAATGAATTTCAAGTTAGTGAGTTGAGCATCAACTACATTAATAATCTTGAGAGGATGAGCTGTGAATGTGAGGCATGGGATGTGAGTGGGATTCCCTATAGGCATGTTGCTGCATGCATATCTTACAGAAGGGGTATGCTTGAGGACTTCTGTGATCCTTGTTTCCACAAGGACAAATTTTTGAAGACCTATGAGGGTATGATACATCCTGTACCAGACATGAAGCTGTGGCCTGATATTTTCATCACTCCTCAAACTGTTTTACCCCCACCTCTGAGAAGGCTGCCTGGCAGGCCTAGGAAGAATAGAAAAAGGCAAGAAGATGATCCAAGACCAAGTCAAAACAGGTCAAGCACACTTAGGTGCTCAGTGTGCAAGGAGCTTGGACACAACAAAAGGACATGCCAAAGGGCTCCTGTAAGGGCAAGGGTATGACTAAGACTCACCAATTTTGCAAATCATTTTTTCATGTTTCATTTCTTCTTTCTAAGAGATTTTTTCACTCTTACATGACAGGGAAATGGAAATAGGAGAGCTGCTGCTGCTGCCACCACTTTTACTGCTGCTGACACTTCTGTTGCTGCCACCACTTCTGCTGCTGCCATCACTTCTTCTGCTGCTACTGAGACAACTGATGACCAAACTCCTTCAAGCTCCCAAGCTACATCAACAACCATAGCCTGATAATCTGTTGTGTACATGACTGTAATTGCTTAGGGATTGAATTTGTAAATGTGCTTATGGATCCATATTTGTAATTAACAATCTTTTTGGACATGACTGTAATTACATAAATGTGCTTAGGGATCCAAGTTTGTAATTGACAGTCTTTTTGGACATGACTGTAATTGCGTAGGGATGTGCTTAGGGTAATTGGATGAAAGATGTCATTTTGGACTTGGTAGTATTATTTAGCATGACTGTAATCAGGGCTGTAAATGAAATATGTCGTTTGGAGTTGAGATGACTGTGGTATGAGCTGCAATGTTGTTATAATTGATGGGTACAATTGGACATTAGGATGAGAATGGGTTGTGTCTGCCCTGTTACAGGATTGGTGACTTTTGGACATTAATGATACATGATTGTTGATGTTTGGACATTTATATTATAAAACTCTTGTTATTTGGACATGACTGTTACATTATTTTTAAGTTTGGAAATATCTGAAATATTTACCATAACATAAACTATAGTAGATGTCTAATGTAAATGCTACTGTGCACAGCTGTTACAAACAACAAAGCCAAATAGTTTGACAACACAAAGTACTTCACTAAAGAAGAAAACACAATCATAAATTAGAGAATTACAGCCCTAACACTACTACTTCACTCCAATGGCAATGGCCACTAAACACATCAAGAAGCATCCTATTAAAGCTATTTTCAACATCTTCATGATCTCTTCCAAGCTGTCAACCCTCATATGCAGTAGCCTGTCATGCTCCATTGAACCACCAAACTGTAAATGTGCTTCAGGTACAGTCTAGCTGCCAAGTTGGGGTGCAAGAAGCCCAAGATTGGTAGGATTGCACCACGCAAACATGTTGTATTCTCCGAATGGACGTGTGTAGTACAGCTTCTGCTTGTTATTATGGGACCATGAAACCCTAATTGCAGCCTTCTGTCCACAATTGCAATTTTTGTCCTCATATTTTAGGTCACATGCTTGATTTGATCTCTTACATCCAATACTAGAAGATGACAGACATTTACATTCATTATCTACAAATGAAAAGGAAAGTAGTGATTAGGCAACAAACAGGAAAAAAATGGGGAAAACACATTGGGGACTTTTATCAAACACCTGGTGTGCACAGGCCCATAAGTGATAAATTTTGCTCTTTTGCTCTACTTGTAGAGCAAAAGAGACCAAGTTTAACAAGTATAGCAAACCCTAATTTCGTGACAAGCCCTAAATTCGTAACAAACCCTAATTTCGTAGCACACCCAAATTACAGCCCTACATTTGCAAAACCATAATTTTGTAACTCAAGATAAGCTCAGTTTACCTTTAATATGAACCGTTGTTGTATATTTATCCTTTGCAATCATGTGTTATCCAAGCTATCCACCCTCGCACCCTAGTTTGCCTCAGTCCCTCGCTGCCATTTTTGTTCTCCTTTTGCAATTACATAGAATACCCACTTGGTTAAAAATGTAGCTTTGAAATGTAAGCAGGAAACCAAACCACATGCACGCAAGAGAGTTTTTGTCTTATACTGTTCTATACAGTATAAGGGTAAAGTTGGTATTTTTAAAATACATATTGATAACATCATTAAAGAAGTACACTTTTTGGACGGAATTATGACGGCTAGACATGGATGATACATTTTAAAAGTGTTTGGTCACGGAATGTTACATTTTGAAACTCGTTGTCCTTAACTGTAATTATACCCTAACCTCAGGTATATAAGTGTAATTTGCCCTTTAGAATATGAGATAGCAGAAAAATAGGATTTTCATAAAATATTCAGATTAAAATAACTTGGTTTACTTTGCTAAATAATTCGATAAATTCCTCTAATCGGTACCCTAATTTAGCGCTCTTCACAGACTCCAAAAATTCCCAAATACATTCCAAAGCATAGTTCTCATAAAACCATTGGAGGTTACAGTTTTACACTTTGTCTAATTTTGTCCATAGTTATTTATAAAAATTTGTGAAGAAACTGTCTAAATTAATTTTCTAGCTTTAGCGACAATAACACTTACTGTGCAAATCATTACACACACTAACACACCTTCACGCACACACACTCATCTACAACCTTACTGCCGCACATACTAACCAACACACATTTCACTTACTCACACCTCAATTGCTATCCCCAACCACGCCTTAAAACACTCAAAAACACTATTAACCCACCTAACACACGTAAATCACTCACAATCACACAATTTCTTACACCTGAACACACACAAAAGAACACACACGGTTTGACACTCTACACACACTAACACATAGTCACTGTAAGCACGCTCTTCGCACGCAAAACACACACCAAACTCCTTTATCATCCACTGAAACTCACCCCCTTTTACTCATATTCACCCCAACACAATCAAACATTTAAATTATACACATGAGTACACTGTCGTGGCCATGAACACACAGCAACTCACACACACACACACACACACACACACTTGCTGCAACCCACGGTAGCCCTCCCTTTCTCACACATACGCATATGATGCCACAAAACCTCACTCAAATCCTCACATCCTCCCTAATACATCGATTTACGGCTGCTAGGCAGCCTTGCTCCCCTTCCCATCCACGAGCACTCTCCTGTCCTAAAGTTAAACATACACAGAACACGGTAAACACGCACCCACCGTTTCACCTACTAAAAATAAAAGGGAAGAGATTACCTCACAACTCTTTCAAATCTCTCTTCTTTGTCCGAAGCCCCTTGTTTTCCCCCTCTGTTCCCTCCATTTCCCATCTGCTCTGTTTCCTCCTCTGTCTCTGTTCTTCTTATTCATGTTTCTTCTTCTTTTCCTATTGTTGTTCTCTCTCTCTCTCTCTCTCTCTCTCTCTCTCTCTCTCTCTCTCTTCATTTTTTTTCTTCTTTACCCGAGACTTCAATTATCCACATCTAATATTTTAATCTTGCTTAATCTTTAAAAAAAATTTAAAATTTGACACATAAGTGAATAATTTTCAAAATTACAAATTGGCCCCAAGTTTCCAAAATTACAAAAATGCCCCCAAACTTCAAATATTGTATTTTTCCCCCGAAAATATTTTTAAGCTCCTATGCACTAACCCGAGCATTACTTAAATTTATCGCCCGTTTATTTTTTAGAGCCTGGATGGTTATTTAATCGGCTCCCAAAATTTAGGATATTACACATATACACACACATAGTACACACGCCCACACACCTAGACATGCACACACCATAACCACCCACGCACACACACCTGCACACACATTACAGACACAGATCCATGCGGACATACACTACACACAGACCCACACTACATATAGAGGTGTCAAATGGGCCGGGCTTGGCCCAGCCCAAGCCCATCGGGCCTCCAGCAAAACGGGCTTGGGCCTGGGCCGAGCCACAAGGACTGCCAAAAGGGCCTAGCCGGGACAAAATTTGGGGATATCTGGGCCCAATCCAAGCCCAGGCCCTAGGCCCAACATTTAGGGCCGGGCCCGGGCCCAATTTTTTTTCCTTTTTTTTGCATTTTCTTGTTATTCAAAGTAAAGGCTTTAATTACGGTAATTGGTTGTTATTATTTAAGCAAATTGTACTCTAGGCATGTCAAATATTCACAATTTAACGAACCTAATTTTTATTCTTTTATTTCATTATAAATCATATACATTGAAGATAAATAAGTTTATAGGCCCTCCTCCTTTTATCCGGGCTTGGGACCGGCTGCTTGTAAACAAACAGGCGAAGTTACCTATTTTTTTATATATATAGAAAAATATCTATCTTGCTTGTAAAAACTTATTTTATATATATATATATATGAAAAAATTTTATTTTGTAAATTTTATTCTTAAAACTTAAGAGAAGGAAAATAAAAAGAAATTACCTAATCATCCGGAAGTACTTCAACATCCGAGTCACTGCTCTTCCTATCATCAATCGGTTTATCTTGCTCGCGGTATTTCGCATCAAGATAATCCTTCCAACATACACATAGCTCGAGCGACTCGGGGTTAAGACGACTCCTCCTGTCATCCAAAACCCTCCCGCTCGCTGAAAATGCCGACTCTGAAGCAACCGTGGAGGCTTGCACTGGCAGTACATCCCGTGCAATTTGGGATAAAGTTTTATACATGTTTTGATTTTGTTTCCAAAAATTTAACAAATTAAAATTAACCTGTTCTTGCATTGATAAATCAGAATAATGATCAGTATTTGAATATACACCAATCTCATTAAAAGAGGAAAAAGTAGACGAACCTGCCGAATTAGAAGTACCTTCACCTGGTAGTTGTCTTGCTACTAGATGTTCAAAGCCCTTAAGGTATGGCGCATAATACCTCTCAGCAGTCGATGATGAAGCTCGTCCGCGCACGTCAGCAGAATTACGATAGAGGTTGAACAGTTCCTCAAATGTCTTGCTCACTTTCGCTGTGAGTGCGGTTGTATCCTCTACTGGGTAGCACATTAATATTGATATCTCTTGTATCGAGACGTTCACGCCATGCAACTTTAACCTAGGATCTAAACAAGTAGCCACAGCAAAAATAACAGGCAGTTCACTCCAATATTTATTAAACTTTTTATCCATCACTTTTACTATTTCCTTAAAGGGTCCTATATATCTCCATTTTGTTAACATTGTAGCCATCTTGAGAATTTCTATTACAGCGAGAGGAGAGGTGGGATAGTACGTACCAGACAATAAATTGGTAGACGTGTAAAATACCTCCAAAAATTCAGCTAGGTATGTGGCCATCTGCCATTCCTCTTGAGTTGGCAAGCCGGCTGGGAACAAGGTTAGTAGAAAATGCGTATAGACTTCTCTGTATGCCAGAATGTGTAAAAGCATATGGTATGTAGAGTTCCACCTGTGGACCACATCTGTAACTGCTCTCCTGCGAGGCATATTATATTCAACACACAACGTTTTAAATTGTTGTGTTCTCGGACTCGAACTATTAACATACGCTGTCATACCCCTCATTTTGACAAGAATATCTCCTGCAGCAGCTAAACCATCTTGAACAATTAAATTAATTATATGACAAACACAACGAACATGAAATAATTTACCAGAAAGTACAGGTTTGAGGCTCTCCTGTAAAGCATCAACAGCAGCTGTATTGTTAGAAGCATTATCAAAACTAATACTCATAATCTTATCCTTTAATTTAAACGTGGTACATGCTTTTAATATAATACTAGCAATGTTCATTCCATCATGCGGAAAAGGAAAGAGCTCGAAAGCGATGATTCTCTTGTGCATAATCCAATCTGCATCAATCCAATGAGCCGTCACACAAGTATAACTAACAAAAGTAAACGGAGATTGCCAAATATCAGAAGTAAGACTAACTTTACCGTCAAATTTATCGAAATAATCGATCGGCGTGCTTTAGCAGCATTATACTGTCGGAGTGCATCGGATCTAGTTGTGTTTCTATGAACCTTTTGTTCATATATCTAGAGTGCTTAGCATTATCGGCAAAAGAAAAGGCTTGTTCATCGTGAATAACAAATTCAGCGAGACCGTCTCTTTGCTCTCGCTGATTATAAACAAATAACTTACCGTCAAAAGATAACTGCGTTTGGGTAGGTTCGACGTGGCCTTGTCGAGGTGCACACTGAGGGTAATGCCTGTTAAGATGTCCATTACCACTACCAGACGAAAATAATTTAGCACAGTACTTACATCGAGCTTTTCGGATGCCGTCCACCATAACTTCATCAAAATGATTCCAACACTCGGCTTTCTTTTTTTTCCCCTTTTGGACTTCTGGCTCATTACCGGAGGCATTGCTCGGCCCTTCTTCATCATGACCAGGCATAGGGTTAAGATTATGCCACGGAGTAGTAGCTTCGCCAACCGAGCTGCGTCCTTGACTATAATGCGGGGGGTCTTGATCAGGCGTGTATTCAAAATCTGGAATGTTTTGATTGAACTCCCAATTGGCTTGGGTATCTATCATACAGCCTGTACTCATTCGTCCAGGAACGAATGGTTGTGGTGGTGCTTGGATTGGTGTTTGTGATGGCCGTGGTGCTGGCGCTTGTGCTGGTGGTGGTGTTTGTGATGATGATGTTTTTCGTGATGATGATCCACGCTTCAGTTTCTTCAGTAATCCAGCCATATTTGACGCTAAACTTTTTTACTAGATTGAAAAATAAAATTAGTAAGAGTAACTAAATACACAAGTATAAGAGCAGTAATTAGTAATTAGAAATAACAATTAAAAGAATTAAAGAGTAACAAATGAATCACTGAGGGTAATTCGAAATTGGAGAGAGTTAGTAATTAAAAAAAATTTAGTAATAGTAATTGATAAATATAAAAATTCACTAATTACTAATTAGAAGACAAAAGAATTAGAGAGTAACAAATTAATAAGAGGAGTGGTTAGTAATTAGAATTTAGCAAGAGTAGTAATTAGTAAACAAGAGTAATAATTAGCAAGAGTACTAATTAGTAAATAAGAGTAGTAATTAGTAAGAGTAGTAATTAGCAAGAATAACAAAGCTTGTAGAAATGTAGAATGTTTATATAAGAGAGAGTAAGAAGATTGGTGTGAAAAATTAGAGAGAAATGGTGTGAATTTATAGATTTTTGAAACTTCACAAAAGACCAAAATACCCCTAAAAACTATCCGTTTATAGTTGTTGGGGAGGGTAAGAGTGTAAAAACCTTAAAAGAGTTGAAAAAATTAACTTGGACCAAAATACCCCCCAAACTAGCCGTTATTTTGCTTTGGGGGGGGGGTAAAAGTGGAATTTAGGGGAAAAAAGAGGAATAAAACCGTTGGGGGGAAAGGGGGGAAGTTGAATTTGAAAAGTATAGAACCGGGCCAGATCAGGGCTAGACCCGGGCTGGGCCAAACTTGGGCTTTTACGGGCAGGGCCGGACCCGGGTTTTTTCTCGAAAATTTTGGCCTGGTCCAAGCCCAGGCCCTAAGCCCTAAAAGTACGGGCCTTCACTTTTCATTAACAGGGCCGGGCCGCCCGGCCCGTTTGACAACTCTAACTACATACATACACACACCATGCGTGGCCACACACACATACACACTACACCTCTACACGGGTGCACACGCGTGTGCACACACATGTATACCACACACACACACACACACTGAACTTTGTTCGGACTGTCTATCTCTTACAATTCTTTCCACTTTTCCAGTTTCAATCTTGGATTCTACCTTTTTCTATCCTCGCTCCCTTCTTTCTTCTCAGATCTCTTTATTCCCTACCTCCACCATTCGGTTTTTCTGCACCATTAGAACCTCCTTACCTGTCCCTTTTTAAGGATTATTTTCTAACTCTGCTTATTTTATCCCACTTTTCACATTTTTCTGTCATCACCTGATGAGGGAATTTAGGCCAACTCACCAAATTTTTTACATCATTTTCTGCCTTTCTATCCTTCCATTTAGCACGCTAAATGTGTCTCTAACTTACCTTGCAATTTAAGCAAAAATATTTATCATCGATGTTATCTATACCTATTCCAGGCAACACAGGCCAAATAAGCTACCATCCTCAACTTGTTTTTGCCCGTTCTCAACAACTTGAAACTCCTCTTGTACATATGACTAGCAAAAATCATATTTTTTGACGTTTTCCCACATCTTGTTACTTCAACTATCTCCTCCGTCTCTCAAATTCACGTAGTTGTCTACACTAGACCATTTTCCTCCCGTGGGATTTCACCCGGGCGGGATCTTGACAGTCTCGAGATCTACACTCTTTTCTTCCTTTTACTAGGGCCATCATAATAATAGCCACCGATTGTACTTTTAGAACTCCCACTATCTTTTGTAGAAGTCTCACTAGCTCTTTCTTAAGGTCTTCTTGACCTAATACAACTCCTTGCTTATTCTTTCCACCTACGTCCTCGACATTCATCACAATCACTTCTATTGCGGGTCCCCTTCTCGTCTTTTCAAGGAAGGATTAGGATGATAATTAAATTACGCACCATAATATTAATATTCACGCTCAAATAGCTAATGGTTTTTCACCATTAAACAACATTTTTCTACAATAGTATATAAATGATACTAATTCCCCATCGCCTTCTCCTTCTCAATAACAACTTTAGGCCGACTTCAAAAGCGAACTCCACCCCTACCCGTACACTCCATCAACCTCAGAGAAGCCATAATGCTCCTTCAACAATTTCAGACTTTAAGGACTCTCACTTAGAATCCCTTGTTCCAGATCCTCAGATAAAATCCTATGAGGTGGGTAGTCATAAGCAATCTGCGATATCTTTTGGACAATCCGCAAACTGGCGTCCATCGTCTCCATTAGTATCTAATTGGATACTTACTTTTTATCCTCTCATTCAACTTTCAGTCTCTCTATCATCTAATTAACACCCCTAGTTTGGGACTCGAACTGACTTGCCGATAAGTCCCTTCTTCCTCATCACCTGAAAGTACTTTTTCTTTCAAAATCTTATTAAAATTCTACTCATTCTCAGCCTCAGCTCCTCATCAGTTTACACAATAAAAGTGTTTAACCTTAACCATCGTTCTCTACCAAGTCCTTTTATTTCAATTTCTATCGGACCTTGATCCGGTTCTTTCAACTCTAATTCCATGTCGTCTACATTCTCATCAGGATCCTTTTTTTGAGATCTGACACAAACTTTATCATCATCAACCATTCTTCTGAAACTAGGTCAACCAACTCCATCTTCCATTCCCTATAGTAATAGGTGGAATGCTAAGGTCACAATATATATGCCCCAGCTAACCTCAGCCCACATGTCTTAACCATCCTCCTAGTTCAGCCAAATCATCAAGATTCTTCTTCTACACCCTTCATCGACTACTTAGGCCTTCCACCAGACACTTCGAAAGTCTACAGAATCATTTGCCTAAGCTCTGATACCAACTTTCAACACCCTCAACTCTAGTGACATCACCGGGCTGAGTTATCGATCATAATCGCCTTCCAAACCCTGTGTAGAATACAGAACAACTACATCCTCATACTCATACATCATTAATAGACACTTTAAAATACGACCTTACAAATTTTTTCTTATAAACATACATCATACTGCAGCGAAAGACTTTCAGATATCTAAACAACTAGAATGCTTACAACCTAATTTATGACTGTAGTCATAGGACTCTTATCAACTTATCTCGCAGCTTAATCTTTATCTCACCATTTCCAACTTGTCTTACCTCACACAACTTATCCCCTTGCTCAACTTTTCTAGCTTCTTTTTCTTCCCTTTTCTAAAGGGTTCTCGGTGATCAACCTTATGGCTTGCACAAGACCACATAAGAAATGAGCGCAAATCGCCCAGTAAAAATAACACGAGGAGTACCGTGTACAAATGATTCAAGAGACTCGGAGGAATAATAATCATCTCAACGATAACAATGAATCAAGAGTTCCAATAAATTTTCAGCATCAACATAATTGTCAAATGATATTTTTTTTCCTCAGACTGAGCGGCTTCAAGGCCCGACAAAACATCATCATTTCAATTTGGACATGGACACGACAGACATTGACTATGCAAGTGTAATGCAAAAGAACATAATAAAGCAAACATTAATCATAGGAAATGTACATAGCAAAAATCAACAACATCAATTAAAATCAATTGCAAATGCAGACTTGACTGACAGACTCTTGCCCGCTTCATCCTCCTTGTCGGTTACTTAATTTTTCAGTGACTACCAGTGTAATACCCTTGTTGTTGATAAAAAAATTTAAATAAAAAAAAGGGTGGTCTGATTTTGTGGCTGCCAAAGACAGCCACAAACAAAAGGGGAATGACACCTCTCATTTTCAAAAGGTGGAGTGTATACATGGAGAGATAAAAAGTGTGAGGTGGCATGGGGAAATACTTACCCTGGACAGCTATTGGAGGGAGAGTAACGGAAAATGCAGAAAGAATCACAGGATGACTTCAACTGAGAAGTCATAGAGAAAAGAGAGAGAAGAAGACCCAAGAAACAGAGATCGATTTGGACAAAAATTGAGGAATTTAGGGACTGCCAAAGTTAGGAAAAAAACCAACCTGCAATGTGCGAAGCTGTGCGAAATGGCTGGTTGAGAGGGAATTTGAGAAAACTCCAGAAAGAATCTCAGGAAAGGCGAAACAAAGAAGTTGAAGAAGGGAAAATAAGGAAGAGATTCCAATAAACATAAGGTATTTATGCCAAGAAATGAAGAAGTAACAGGTCTTCAAAGTGAGGTAAAAATCAGCTTTGTTTGTGTGTGTTCTTGGTGTTTTGGTATGTGTTCTTGATGGAGATTAGGGCTGAATTGATTATGTTATGTTATGATTTCATGTTAAATAAAATTATGGAGTTAGATAGGTGGAAATGAAGTGAGATCAAATTCATTTAAATGGAATTTAAAGGGGAATTAATAGGTAATGAGATAAGTAGGCATAAAATGCATGTATAAGTGAAGAAAGGGAAATATTTCTACGCATGCGAATCTGAAGAATGCAACTTGAAGTGTGGAAATAGATTGAAAAGTGTATTTTGATCCAAAAGTGATGAGTAGTGACTGTAAATGTCTCTAAAAGTCTTAACCTCTAATTGATTTCAACCTTTATTTTTGAAACATTGTGTTAAGATAGAATTTGGCCAAACACAAAAGAGAAACTCATATTATTTTTGAAAGATCTACATACTGTAAAACTTTGGTGTTTTCTGACTTTTCAAACAATGTTAAATATATTTATCCTCAAAATAGGATTTTAAATTTTTAAAAAATCAAATAAATGAATATTAATATGAAAATTTTACAGAAAATTCATGCAGCTGAGACACTTTAGCATTTAAAATTTCATGACATTTGGAGGTTGATTCATATTTTGAAAAAAATGTAGTTCCCGAACGCTCGGTATGGTTACTTGGGTGGGGTTTCAGAGCAAAAATTTCACCAAATGACTTTTTAGTACAAAACTCAGTTTACATTATTTTAAAAAGGTATTTTGAGCCAATTGGGAGTGTTTATTGGTGTAGAAGTTGTCAGGGGATGTTTAGGTAATTTTACCTATGGTCAGGGGCATTTTGGTAATTTTCCACACCCAGTGACGAATCTTGCAGAAACTCATGGTTAAGCAATGAGGAATATAAAGAGTGGGAAAATTGAGTTTAGATGTGCTCAAGATGGGTGGTAGTGCGGGTAATGCACCTTATGGGTTATGACAAATTCGGTTAATGGATTAGTCGTAATAAGTGGGAGACAGATGAGCAGTAAGGTAGGGGGGATGTAAGGTAGGTATGTTTTTGT
Organism: Escallonia herrerae; assembly: GCA_033070095.1. Lineage (NCBI taxonomy): Eukaryota > Viridiplantae > Streptophyta > Magnoliopsida > Escalloniales > Escalloniaceae > Escallonia > Escallonia herrerae. The sequence goes on from JAVXUP010000065.1 coordinate 920,147, forward strand.
ATTTTAGGGCGGTTTAACGAGAAGAATTTTATTTGATAAGTGGTTCCATTGCTGAGAAAATCAGGAAGCGATGAGTTCATCGGCAATAAAGCCAACAGGTAAGGATAGTGCGGTTCCGATATGATATCTGTTGTTTTGCTTGGCATACCATGTTGATCATGCTCATGTTGAACTCCTATATTTATGTCGGAATATCGGTTGAGTTTATGAACCGGTAATGTTTTGGAAAAATTAGAGTATAGTTTTTGTTGCATAAAGAAGTCCCAGATTATGTTTGCTAATTTTTAGAGTTAATTTGCTATAGTTTTCGTATTGCATTGGTTTTAGAAAGATGAATAATTAAAAAATATTTTTAATGCTTTTAATTTTTTATTCTAATTTCAATTATTGTTATACATATTCCAAAGTTATTACAAAAATTATGGGACTTTATTGTCAGCTAGAAATATTTTATGGCTATTTATGGATTTTATTGTATTTAAAGAAATTATTTTTAATTCAAAAACATTCAAAATTTTAGAAAAATCATATTTTGACTTTTATTAATGTTTAAAGCTATAAAAGTGTTTTGTTGTAATTTATTATGAATTCTTGGATATCGTTACCCATTATGGAGCGTACAAGATTTTCGGTTAGGTTGGCTGTGTGCGAGTTCCGCTTTGAGTTGATTGTCTAACGTTTCGAATTACCGGGATGTTACAAACACTCGCTCAATCTAATCCTAAATTATCCGATCAATACAATCTCATTAAGGAAACCCAATAACCTCTAGGTCAGAGCCCTACAACAATTCAATTAACTTGGCAACCTTTCTAAACACAATACGAATTTAAAGTACTGATTTATTAAATTACACACTAGTTCCCTCGTAGGGGCTTAAATAACAATCAATGAAAATACTAAGCTATTCCATAATCAAGCTCATTGGTTCTGAACTCTTACTGTCGATTATTTTCTGCAAAAGGGAACAGAAAAAGGGAGTAAACTTTTGAGAGCTCAGTAAAAGTCGCTCAAAATTCAGTAGAGAATATAAACGATTGGAGAACTTATTTCAATAGCAATATGAGAAGAGATTACTCTCAATCCTTCAAATCAGCAATCAATAGAAACAATTTCAATTACACGGAAACGATGCAAATGATATTGATCATGAGTAAATTTGTAAAGCCATACAGGCAGTGCAGGGAAACACTAAGCAAAGCCACACAGGCAGTGCAAGGTATCACTTAGTAAAGCCACAAAAGCAATGCTCAATAACACTGTGGTTACATATGCATATGAACACTAGCTAGACCCTTAAGGTACTAGCATCTTCCGACAATAACAGATCATCCTTATAACACCCCCGATACAGACCATCCTTATAACTCCTCAATACACTAACTCATGTCAATATTCAGAATACAATAATTGATAATGCAATGATTAAATCGATGCCCAAAGAGTAATAAATGCCGAGCATCAATGAAGATTTTAAATAAACGCTTAAGGCTTAAGAAAAGGTATTAAAGGCAAATAACGATTCTCATAACAAATATAACAGAGTCCAAAGATATTTGATAGCAATTTTGAAAGATATACGAGAACAAATTGATGAATTGGGTTTCAGATAGAAATCTCTTTCCTTGATCCAAGCTAAGTAATGCTACACAACATCGATCAATAATCCTTTAAATCAACCTAAATTGTCAATTTATTTATTAGAACACAATCTATGTCTAATATACTATAAACCCTAATATCGACTATCTACTACGTGCTCACTTCTAACTCCGAAATCGCTCAACTCAAATCACATCTCGTACACAACCAACTTATCCGAAAATTTCGTACACTCCTTAATGTGTAACAATGCTCCAAAGTTATAATAAATTAGAACAAAACACTTTTATAGCTTAAAACATTATAGAAAGTGAAAATATAAATTTCCTAAATTTTTGAATTAATTCTTTAAATTTAATAAATAGCCATAATTACTTCGAGCTGAAAATAAAGTCCCATAATTTTTATAATAGCTTTAGAATACCTATACAAATTATAGAAAGTAAAATTAGAATTTAAAAGGCATCAAAAACAATTTTTAAAATTTTCATTTGCTAAAATCAATGAAATACAAAAACTATAGCAAATCAAATCTAAAAATCACCAAACTTAACTTGGAACTTCTTTGTTCTATAAAAACATTATTCTAATTTTTTAGATCATTTTCATGAGTTTTAGGAACTCAAAAGAATTTTACAAATGTGAATCTACAGAAAATATTAAAAATACCAAACGATATCAGAAAAGTACAAAATTTTAATTGTAAATCTAATATTACATTAGAATCTTTTCGTAAAGTTTCAGTATTTTTGGACAATCGCACGATACCCCACGGTTACGTGGTACAACTGTACAAGTACAGTGTACCACTCCCACAGCACTAACACATTAACCCATCTTCTTCCATACACTTCTGTGCACACTCCTCTTCTCAGCATAAATCGCACACAAACCCACTCGTTACACCAGCTTTACACACAGCTAGTCACACATAACACACATACACTTAGTCACTCGATATACCCACATTTTCACACACACTTTACATACACAATCACACTGTAATCACCACCTCCATGGCTGCCATTGCAACCCTTCTTCAACCATACAAACACACACCTAATACACTGGTTCCACCAAGAAAACACACACTTGCTGCCCTTGTTTCACGGCTATTTTGCAGCCTTCTTCCTCCTCATTAACACTCACATACACACACATTTCGTTCATAAACACAAACACACTGACACACACTACCATGGCCACTCCTTCACCCCTCACACACACACACACACACTCTCTCTCTCTCTCTCTCTCACAGAGACACGGCTGCTTTACAGCTCCTCTTCCATCTCACAAACACAAACACTTTCTCTCACTACCATGGCTACCTATTTCACATACACACAAGGCTGCTTTGCAGCTCTTCCTTCTCATAAACACACGCTTCACACATACACACACATTACCAACAACTCGTGCACTCTAATGCCCCACCACTTCACCCTATCCACACACTCACATATACTCTATACACACATATATTCCAGGCTTGCCATGCATTTTTCATTGTGCTTAAAATTTCCCATAACCTGTACACACCCTACTTCTTTCACCAACCACTCATAGCACACAGTAAACACGCAAACACAGCCACAACGCACCCACGGCAAATGGTCTCTCTCTTTCTCTCCAAGCACCGACCCATACACCACCGTTTAATCACCACTATACACTGCACCAACACACATTAAACCCACGCCTTATACACACACATGGCTGCTCTTCTCTCTGTCACACCACAATCCCATGGCTGTCACGACCAGGAACCCATAAGGTGCAAACAGCCCCTTCCATGGCCAACATCAAAGCTCACATCTCCCTTAAACCCGCACACACACGATGGCAGCCATGCCCCTACTTCACTCACACTCACATACTCTCTCAGCAAATCCCAAAAACACACCCATAAATACACACATACTACCCTATGCAGTATCCTCTTCCCGTGCCTCTCACACACATACCAAACCTCATATCCACTACACCGATGCCCACTGTGTGTGTGTGTGTGTATATATATACACACACACACACCTATAAGCACACAACCCCACGGCATCCCTTAAAGCTCCCATAAAATTGAAAAATCTAAGAACAATTTGCTAGAATACTTACCGAAAAAAATAACCCGATCGCGGGAAAAACTTTCCTTCAATCCCTTCTCTAAAACCCTCTCTCTCTCTCTTGTTATGGTCTGGCGGCCAAAAGAATTGCTGCCCAGACATGCTATGTAAACACACACACATTAAAAGAACCCTAGTTGGAGAATGTAAAGAAAACCCTACACATTCATTTTCGCTAAAACTTCTAACCCAGATTTATTATTGCAAAAATAGTCCTATAATAAAATATTTATGATACATGATGTGTTAGGAAAATTATAAGTGGTTTGTTATGATACATGATGTGTTATGCCAACCCGTTCGACAAATCGTCGCAAATAAGTACACCACTACTAAAAATTTAATTGTCACTAAAAAGTATTTCAATGCTAAAAACTAATTCGTTGCTAGAATACACGTCGATGTTAAATAATAAAATATATCGTGGCTAAAAATTATATCAACATCAAGAAAATTTAAATTCATTGCTAAAGATACCAATTTAATTTGTGAAGGTTATTTTTAGGGTTCGGGGCATTACAAAACCAATTCCCAAGCATTCCTTTGCGGACAATGAAAAATTCTAGAAGTTTTCATAGCGTACGTCTCGTAAAAATAATGGGGGTTACTATTTTTCCAAATTCTGATATGAACTATGTATTTTTAATGACAATTACAGCCCCTATTCACATCATCACACACATTACATCACCTAAAACACACACACACGCACCTCACCTTCTTCCTCACTGCGATGCTAGAACAAACACGATTCTCATGCACACGCACTACCACACCTAAACACACTTACTACACCTAACTACACATACTAACACACATTAAAACACCTATTAACATCAAATTACACACACATATCACACACAATTAACATTCAAACACACACAGCCACTGCCACTCCGCGCACACACTGTCAACACCAAGAAGACACACTGTCCCACCGACATACTCTCGGCAATTCACCCAAACACTCTCCCAATCACTTCCATTCTCTCTTAAACACACCATATCACCACAAAATTCACAATCTGCACACATAATCACACATGAATTCCAACACCCGAATTTCACACACTGCAACTACACATAAACCCACAGCACAGCCATAATATCCTCTCCCTTACCGCCTACAACCATACAACCCATTAAACACTAACTTATGTTCATACCCTATTCTGGTCGCACCCCAGGACCCGCTAAGGGACCCACTTTGCACGACACATCACCCAGTCAGCGGTCAACTTTTCAACGCTCGAGAGCCGGTCAAAGCAACGCATGCTCAAGTCACGTGAACCACTCGTGAAGCGACCTCGGCGTGCCTTCCACCTTGGGGGTCGGCCACCCCAAGGGGTCGGCCACCCTTGGGGGTCGGCCACCCCAAGGGGTCGGGGCCCACCCCAAGGGGTCGGCCTCCCTTGGGGGTCGGCCACCTGCCTTGAAGACCGACGCCGTCACCTTTGATCGTGCTCCGTTGTCACGACGACCGTCGCTCGCGGCCGCGTCCGCCGTAGTCGCGACGACCGTCGCTCTCGGCCGTGCTCCTTCGTCGCGATGACCGTCGCTCGTAGTCTCGATGACCGTCACTTGTGGCCGCTCTGTCGCCATGACAACCGTCGCTCACGGTCGCGCGCCATCCACGCAACGACCCTTGTTGCTCGGACATCACTATGCGACCCTCGTCGCCCGCACTCAACCGCGCCCCGTGCGCCACAATCATGTTACATACTTACGGGATGGGCTCACAACCTCAAAGCCATCGCTGTCTTCATTCCAGGGGGACTTCGCTCCGTGCTCCGGTACGAGGACCCTTCGCAGCGGGATAGGCGACTCCTCCGGGACACTATCTCCGCCAGGGTGCCTGCGTGACTGGCCTACGTGCTCTGGCACTGGGGGCTCGCGTCGGCACCCCTAAGGACTATGACCCCCGGGTCACTCCGAGATGGGAGCAGGTCTTCGGAAGGGCATCTTGCCTAGTCCACCTGGCAGCTGGGCGTCGGGTCTTCCCCGCCGCTGCCAGGCCTGTGGGATTCAGTAAGGGCTTGGACTGGAGGCTGGGGCAACGGGCTACTCTGACCATGCTACCGCGGCATGATCAGTCTCCTCAGACAGGCAGAGAGATGTTGCAAGGGCAGGGCAGCACGAACTTAGGGACCGGCAGTCCAACGGAGGGTCAGTGCTTTGGCCCCCTGGCGACGTGTCGTTCCCAGGGGGTGACACATGTCAACTTATGACACATGCACATTTTTGCCTATAAATAGTGGACTTTGGAGCTTTCTCAAGGATCTTTTCTCTCATTTGGACTTTTCACTTTCTCTCTCTAAAACAACATTCTCTCTGGAATTCTAGTGAGAGAAACACACTTGGACTCCCGTTTCGGACCCTCGACGCTGCACCCTCGCCACGGACTGTAGACTGTCGGTCCTGTTCATCGTCACCCTGCCTGCGCAGCACTGCCAGCCCTCACGACCTGTCTGGGGAGCCTTGCCCTCGGCCCTTACGCCGTCCTTGCTGTCTCCCGCGTTGCCTACCTGGAAGCTGACTCAGACCGCATCCTTTGTGGCACCTCCACGTAGCATCGAACCATTTTCGGCACTATCATTTTGGCGACTCCGCTGGGGAGGTGAGCATCGTATTGCGGTTTGCACATCTTCCGGACTTAGGCATCATGCCTGTGCAACGGAGAGCTACCAGGACAACCAGCCAAGGACCCAACCTCGCCACGCAAGAACACCGCCTCGGTGATCAGGAGGAGACTAGCGCCACGCGGCTCCAAGACCAGCTGCCAACCACTACCCCCGACGTGCAAGTGCTCGTAAGTGCAGCCATCCAGCAACTCACTCCAACCATCACCACTCTGCAAGATTCACAGACCACTCTACTAGCCGCCATTATGGAGATGCAAAAATCCATACAAGCCCTGGCCTCGCAGCAGGCCGCTCCATCAATCCAGCCTTCAGGACCGGGGCCAGCTTTTGACGTCGCCCCGGCCCCAGTGTCGCGACTACCGCCGCCTTGGATATCCAGACCCTTGGCGGTAGGGCTCGCAACACCCTCGCCACCAGTAGCCGACACATCTCCTTCTGCAGTGCCGCCCCGCAAGCTACACACGGATCTCGGGCCAGTCTTGCAGCAGATTCTCCCCGCTGTCACACCATCTCATCCGATGCCGGCAAGAAGCTCCTCCGAAACGCATGACTCCATCGAGATGGAACCTAATCCGTATCCAACTGAGCAACACCAAACCCCCGGCCAAGTGATAGACATGTCTCGCCAACCCACACTCGCCCCTGCACAGCTGCCCTTGCCAGCACCTGCACTATACCAACCCTCCCATGTCCCCGTTCATCAAGCCGTACCATCTGGGGGCTCGGGGGCTCGCGACGCACCAGGCGGTCATCACCCCTTGACCGGCAATGAGGCACCATCCTCCAACTATGTCACTCGGTCAGATTTGGAAGCCCTTGTCCGTCGCCTGTCGAGGAATTCCGAATCGGACTCCTCAACCCGTCTGACCGGACACGCCCCGTACGCCAATGATATCGCCATCGCACCCTACCCCCTCAAGTACAAGCAACCAAACTTTGTGCTCTTCAACGGACGTGAGGGAAACGCCCGTGAACATCTAACAAGGTTCGCAGGCTCCTTGGAGCAGTATGGTACAGGAGGCAGCTTAAAGTTGAGAGAATTCCACAAATCCCTTACAGGCTTGGCTTACACTTGGTATCACCAGATCCCCGCAGGGACCGTCCACACCTGGAACGACATGGTCCAGCTGTTCTTAGACAAGTTTCATTACGAGACCGAGCGCGTGACTATCGTTGATATTGCTGGCATTCGCCAGAACCAGGGAGAAGACTTGAATAAATATGTGCATCGTTTTCATCTCAAGTGCCTTGAGTGCACAGATTTCAGCAAAGACGAAACGTTGGTTCCCATATGCATCAAAAATATGATTGACGTCTACCGAGTGCATATCGAGAACCTACAGTTGAGGTCATGGGGACACCTCAAGGAGACAGCCCGACGAACTTACGAGACAGTTGGTCCTGTCAAGTCATGGAAGCCTCGACCGCAAAGTACGCTGTTGGCCTCAGCAGATACACCTATCACTCAGCGTAGCAACAACAGTAACAACTATGCAGGCTTCAAGCGTCAGCTTCCAGATGGGGACCAAGGCTCCGACAAGCGAAGGCAACAAAGGCCTGCACCTGACTATCCCTGTGATCTGAATACAGTGAAGGAACTCTTGGCGGAATGGGTGGCGCATGACAAAAATTTCCAACTGCCACCAATGCGGACCAACATCACAGACGAAGAAAAGGCCAGACCCACCTACTGTCCTTTCCATCGAGCCCTTGGCCATCCGCTCAAAAATTGTAATGCACTGCGAACCATCTTTGCAAGGAAGGTAGCGTCGGGCGACCTACAGCTACGGAAGAACAACGATGTACGCAAAGATCCCTACCCACCGCATCGCAACAATAGGGAGCACCAGGCCCTTATGGCTGTCACTGACCATGTCGAGCCTGTAATCCACGAAGCCCCGGCAGAGCCCATACTGACCCTCGTGCCTCCTCCAGCTAAGCAGTCGATGTCTTCCTTTCGACAGATGACGAAGATCAAAAGTTTTTTTGATGAAATGGGGTTTTCACCCGCCGCCCGGACTTATCTTTCCAATTGCCTGCTCGAGGTCACCACCGGCCTCGGTCCCGAATGCTTCGCCGTCCAGGCTGAATTACGTCACATCCCCTCCACGGCCTTAGTCTTCTCGGATGAAGACTCGCCGCCGGTCGAGCATCACAATCGGCCGCTATTTTTAGAATGTACTGTTAATGGCACGGGCTTCCGTCGTGCCTTGGTTGATTGCGGCGCCTCGATCAACATCATACCTCTCATCACCCTGCAACAGGCCGGCATTCCCCCAAGGAAAATCATCCGTGACCCCGTCAAGATTACCGGCTTTGGACAGGGTCCTCAGTCGACCCTCGGCCATATCACTGTCGACCTCATGGTCGGAACTGTCCGTCGCGACACTACTTTTCACGTAATAGACAGCGAGTCTGCCTTTCACCTCCTGCTCGGGCGACCATGGATCCATGTTAACAAGGCCGTTCCCTCAACATACCACCAGTGTGTGAAGCTGGTAGCCGGTTCTACGGGGCATGAGGTAGCGATGACAATCCCTGCAACCAAAGCCCCCTTTGAATGCGCCGAGTCTTATTTCGCCGAGGCCTCCTTCTTCACTAATTTCGCCGAGGATGGTGAGAATGCTACTCATATACATTCTACCAGGCTGCCAACTTGGGATGAGCTGTGCGGGGACAAGCTTCCCAAGGCCAAAACCGAGAGAAGTAACAAGAATAATGGATCAACCCCACCGCTTTCGCCTGCTGCCACGACCAATTCCCCCTTCTTCCCCCAAGTCCAAGAAGCAAAAGGCTGAGCCGGCCTTTCAACGTATCGTCAAGGACGGCAAAATCATCTATCAATTATGACGGTATGCAGGGGCTCCAGGCGGTCCCTCATCAGACCCCCTCGACCCCGACCCCCTTGGAGAGACTGAATGGTGCTGCACGGCCGAGCATTGCCAGCCAGATCCTGACCTCACCCCCGGCGCGGCACCACCTTGCTATGAGGACGGCCCTCGACCACAGGCTGAAGATATTGAAGAAATCAACCTGGCCGACCCGGGCGAAGAACCGCGGCACACCTACATTGGCACAAAACTCGCCCCCGGCCGAAGAGAGGAATTGGTTTCCCTCCTGCATGAGTATCGTGATGTCTTGGCATGGAGCTACAATGAGATGCCCGGACTGGATCCTGCCTTAGTCACACACCATCTCAACATTGCTACCGGATCCGTCCCTATCCGACAACACCCGCGGACATTCCGCCCCGAGCTCGAATTGAAAATCAAGCAAGAGATTGAACGCCTTCTGCAGGCAGGCTTCATCGAACCTATCACTCACCCTATTTGGCTGGCTAATGTCGTCCCTGTACAAAAGAAAAATGGCCAAGTCCGCGTCTGTATTGACTTTCGGGACTTGAATAAGGCATGCCCCAAGGACGAGTTTCCACTACCCAATATCGACATGCTTACGGAGGCCGCCGCCGGATATGAAACTTTATCTTTCATGGATGGGTTCGCAGGTTATAATCAGATTCGCATGAACCCCGACGACAGCGCCAAGACAGCCTTCCGCACTCCTATGGGTAATTTTTGTTGGAAAGTTATGCCTTTCGGCCTCAAGAATGCGGGTGCTACGTATCAAAGGGCTATGACAGCAATCTTCCATGACATGATACACCGTACTGTGGAAGACTACGTCGACGATCTTATTATCAAATCCAGGAAGGAAAGTGATCACCTCACCGACCTTCAAGCGGTCTTTGATCGTTGCCGCCAGTATAACATGCGGATGAATCCATTGAAATGTGCCTTCGACGTCTCCTCCGGCAAGTTCCTCGGCTTCTTGGTCAGTCGACAGGGCATCGACGTTGACCCCTCGAAAGCGGCCTCCATCCAAGAAATGCCCTCCCCCAAGAACACAAAGCAACTGAAGAGCTTCCTCGGCAAGGTCTCTTACCTCCGACGCTTCATACCCGCGCTGGCCGAGCTCATTACGCCATTCCAACACTTGACGCGTAAAAGCGCACCATGGAATTGGGGTGCGCCCCAACGGCAAGCATTTGAACGAATTAAGGCGGTCCTCATGTCACCGCAAACCATGGTCGTACCACAACGGGGCATCCCACTCCTACTCTACCTGACTTCCACACCCAGATCCATCGGGGCTTTGCTTGCCCAAGAAGTCGAAGGTGTCGAGCGTCCTGTTTATTACCTCAGTAGAGTGATCAGGGGACCCGAAGCCAACTACTCCGAGCTCGAGAAACACTGTCTAGCCTTGGTGTACGCCTCGCAAAAATTCAGACATTACTTTCTGGCGCACCAGATCACACTCGTCACCAAGGCTGACCCACTCCGTTACATGCTTACGCGTCCCGCCCTGTCTGGTCGACTCACCCGGTGGTTGTTGCTATTGGCCGAATTCGGTTTATCTATCAAGAATCCTACAGCTCTGCGGAGCCAAGCACTTGCAGACCTCCTGGCCTTCTTCCCACGCCAACAATGTGAACCGACATCAGATCAACTGCCTGGGGAGGAGACAGCCCTGATCACCGACATCGATGAACTGTGGACGCTTGAATTCGACGGCTCTGCCACTAGCAAAGGTCCCAATGGCACACCCCTCCGGCAAGGGGGTGCCGGCATAGTCCTCCGGGCCCCAGACGGTGTTACCACTTCACTATCTTTCAAACTTGCATTCCCGGTGTCTAACAACGAAGCTGAATACGAGGCACTTGTCATTGGCCTCATGCTTGCCGTCAGTATGGGGGCTAAGGCGCTGTGTGTGAAAGGAGACTCAAATTTGGTCATGAAGCAGGCGGACGGAGAGTTCGCGGTCAAAGAACCAGCCTTGGCACCTTATCGTGCCTTGGTGCAACACTTGGAAGGAAGACTCGGCCATGTCCAGTATGAACATCACAATAGGTGCCACAACAGACATGCGGACAGCTTGGCCACGATCGCGTCAAAGATAGAAGTCGATGGTGAACAACGGATGCTAACCATCGTCAAGAGAATGGAACCATGCACAGCACTGAACCTAGTCCCGAGGGACGTTACTGCGGACGATTGGAGGCAACCGATTATCGACAAACTTAAAGCGCCATCTCTTGCTCATGCCTCCACCCTTACAGACTTTTCAATGATGGGAGATGTCTTATACAGGCGGTGTCCCGGAGGCACTCTAGCCAGATGTTTGGCCCCGGAAGAGGCAAAACACAAATTACAGCTCGGCCACCAGAAGTGTTGTGGCCTCGACGGTCCCCCTCTATATCGTCGCCTCCAGCGTATGGGCCTATATTGGCCATCCATGGCCAAGGACGCCTCGGATATACAAAAGGACTGTCCCGAGTGCTTGTATGCACCTGACGGTGCAGAAGCTCTTGTCATTGACATCGAAGGTGACTGGCGCCAGCCTTTCATCCAGTATTTATCCCACGGGATTCTACCACCTGACCGCGGCTCAGCACGATCCATCAAGCGCAAGGCAGTCAAGTATTTTGTGACGGAAGGCGAGTTGTTTCGCAAGGGATTTTCGGGACGCACCCTGCGATGCTTGCAGGGTGCCCAAGTAGTCAAGGTCATTAACGAAGTACACAATGGTGATTGTGGTGAACATCAAGGCTCCCAGAAGCTGTATGCAGAATTACTAAGATTGGGGTATTATTGGCCGACTATGGAATCCGACTCCATCTCTCATGTCCGACGCTGCCAACCCTGCCAGCGGCACGCCGACAGGATACACACGCCAGCATCCGACTTGCACATGATCTCAGCCCCGTGGCCATTTCATTCTTGGGCCCTCGACCTCATCGGCCCCATCCACCCGCCATCCAGACGCCATTCCTGGATCATGGTTGCTACTGAACGCTTCACGAAGTGGGTCGAAGCCGTACCTCTGCGGAGAGCCACGGGAGGTGCCGTTTCTAACTTCTTACGTGACGTCATCTGTCGTTTCGGCATCCCTCGATGTATTATATCTGACAATGGCACGCCATTCATTAATCGAGAGGTTCGAGCTCTCATGGAAGGGTACAACATCAGCCATGCTACATCAACTCCCTATTACCCGCAAGGTAATGGTCAAGCTGAAGCTTCCAACAAGACTTTGCTACGAGTATTATCGCGAATGGTGCATGACGCCGACCGGTCATGGTCCGAACAACTGAATCTGGCACTCTGGGCCTACAGAACATCCCTGCACACAGCGACAAAGGCCACGCCCTTCTCTCTCGTCTACGGGGACGAGTGCGTGGTACCTGCCGAGATCGCAGTACCATCGGCTCGACTTTCTCTAAGCAGCGGTCTCGGAGATGAAACAGCCCGGCTGGCGGCACTTGACGGCCTCGACGAACGACGAGCCACGGCCCTGCGCCGCATGAAGAAATATCATGAGCAGCTCACGAAAGCTTATGGGAAGACCGTCAAGCCACGTTCATTTATCGAGGGTGACCTTGTTCTTCAAGCCGCCAAACATGTACGAGCCAACATGTCAGCTCCTAAATTCACGCCAAACTGGGAGGGCCCTTTCACGGTGCACGAAGCCCGCACTAATGGCTCATACCTCCTGCTCAACCACGACGACGGTCAGATCTCGGCCCCCATCAACGGCCGCTACCTGAAGAAGTATTATGTTTAGTCACGGCAATGTTCCCCCAGCCCTATCCGCCCGCATCATAGTACTCGCTCTCATAGCATTTTTGTACATGCGACATTGCTTACAGACTTGTAATTTTTGTTGATCTGTATAGCGTTCTACGCTACTCATGTAATGGCGTTTTGTCCCACGTCCTATCAATACAAAGTCATGCTGTTACCTCAGCTTCTGCCTAGCTAACACTCATTTTCAACCTATGCTTCCTAAGTCACTTTCTACGGGCGGGAATGGGAGAACATTCACAGGTGACCAAAATGCGCAAGACATTCAAAAAAAAAAAAAAAAGAGAGCAACCGAACACAACATGCAATAAGCCAAGATCATCGAAAATATATACATATACATCAAACGTTTACTAGCCATCGTTGAGCGCTACAACTACAGCAAAGTAACATACAAGCTATGAAAGTCTAGACAACAGCGATGCAACTGGGTGGGAGCTGAATGCCTGAAGTGCCTCCCGCTCTGCTTGTACCTCTGACCATCCAGCATCAAGCTCGGCCTGTCGCCTCAACCGTTCTGACTCTCGCCCATCCACCTCACCTCGCCGCCTCTGTAGATCGGCCAACTGCCTCTGCAAATCGACGAGCTGTCTCTCTATCTCTGCTACCTGCATGTCAATCCCGGCCAACTCTGCGGTAATCTCTGACCGCTCCGCCTCTAACCCTGTACGGCGCCGCTCCAGCAACATCTCCCGCATGACCACGACTGCGCGCCTCTCATCCATCTCATGGCTGCCGCTCCTCGACCTAAAGAAATCTGCTAGCCAGTCCAGCTGCATGCCTAGTGATGTGAACG